>WOXC01006526.1:0-158902 GCA_011680675.1 Gymnobelideus leadbeateri
TCTTGAAATATGATGTCTAAGCTCTTTCTTTGATTATGGTTTTCAGGTAATACAATAAGAATTAAATTACTCTAATGGGTTTATTTTCCAAGTCAATTGCTTTCTGATCAAATATTTCTCATCGTCTTCTATTTTTCCAATATTTTCATTTTGTTTTATGGTTTCTTGGTGTCCCATGGTGTCATTACCTTCCAATTGTTCAATGCTACTTTTTGAGGATAAATTCATTTATTTTTTTCTTTTCCATTTTGCAATCTTGCTCTTTAAGGTGTCATTTTTAGCCTTTTTTTATCAAACTGTCATATTTTCATAATAATCTCCTTTACCCTCTTATTTGATTTTCAAAATAATGTTTTAGCTCTTCCAGGAGTTCTTGGTGGGCTTCATTCAATTCACCTTTTTTTCTCTTTGAGGTTTTTGTAGCTCTTTCGATTTTCTTGTCTTTTGAGTTTGTGTATGGAGTGTCCCTGTCACCATAGAAGCTTTGTTGTTGTTGTTGTTGTTGTTATTGGTTCTTTTAATGTTATTGCTTGCTAATTTTTCCACCCTATTCTTTGATTCCAGATTTTATGCAAATTGGGGCTCTTTTTCCAATGTAGGGGCTAAGAGAGATCTTTCTCAAACTCCAGGCTTTTTCACACTGCAGTTTTCAGAGCTAGTTCTGGAGGGCTGGAAATTTTTGATGCTTCTAAAGAATTGTTATGTGGAAGAAGATGTGGTCACTGCTCTCTTGCTTGGCATTTGGGTCCTTTTCCAGGAAAGGGCCCCAATTCCTTGGGATCACAAACAATCATAATCCTTAAGAACCCTACTCCCTTGGGAATAGAAATGATACTGTTGAGAAACAGCTCATCCAAGCCACTCTGCCCCCAGATTCCCCCCAAACTATGTAAAAGGGGATTCTGAACAACTTCTGGAGCCCCAGCACCCACAGAACGACACAGAGAAGCTAACCTCCCTCTGAGGACAGCCCAGCAGCCCTGCAGGAAGGACCGGTGCAGCGGTCTGGGACCTGGCAGCTTGCAGAGCACAGGAGCCGAGCTGAGCCCAGGTCCGAGTGAGCCAAGGTTTTAGCCCTAGGGCGGCAGGGCCAGCAGCCAGCTGGAGAGACCCCAGAACACCAGGAGCTGTGGAGACTCCAGAATTATCAACATAGACATGCCTAGGACAAAGTAAGAGGTTAGTGTCCTATGGACTTTGGGACTGGTATTTAGGGAATGCGTTGGCTCCTTCCCCTGGGGGCTAGAAGCCACTGAGGACAAACGCTGTTTTGTAGTTTTCAGAGGCATCTCCAGCTCCCAGCCTGCAATTAACTGTAGAGAGATCCAGCGATCAGTCTTGGGGGGTAATCCCTCTTGCTTTAACCTCCCTGGATCTGGATTGTGATCTAGGGTGGAAGTCGTGGGTGGGTTTACAGCTTGACAGAAATGGAAGTTGCCCCCCACATGTTCGGGACGAAAATTCCTCTATCTGGCCTTAAAGCCATAGTGTGGCAACAAGCCCAAAAGTCAGGTAATCAAGTGGCAACATGCCAAAGGCAAAGGAAACAGAAAAATGCAACCCTGGACTCCTATTTTGGGGGCATAGAGCAGGAAAAGGACTGTGAGGTCAGAAGTCCTGCTCCAAAAGCCCCAGGGGAAAATATGAGCGGGTTGCAGGCCATAGAGGACCTAATAAGGACTTTAAAAATCAAATAAGAGAAGTGGAGGAAAAATTGGAAAGAGAAATGAGAAGGATGCAGGAAAAGTATGAAATGAGGGTCAACAGCCTGACTGAGGAAAACAACACCTTAAAAAATAGACTAACTCAAATGGCAAAGGAGGCCCAAAAGGGCAATGAGGAGAAGAATGCCTTAAAAAGTCGAATTTGCCAGATGGAAAAAGAATCTCAAAAGTTCACTGAGGAGATTCATTCCTTCAGAGTTAGACTGGAGCAAATGTAAGCTAATGACTTTATGAGAAATCAAGATGCTGTTAAGCAGATCCAAAGAAACGAAAGATTAGAAGGCAATGTGAAATATCTCATGGGAAAAACCACTGACCTGGAGAATAGATCCAGGAGAGACAATTTAAAAATTATTGGACTACCTGAAAGCCATGATCAAAGAAAGAACCTAGAAATCACCCTTCAAGAAATTCTCAAGGAAAATTGCCCTGATGTTTTAGATCCAGAGGGCAAAATAGAGGTTGAAAGAATCCACCAATCACCTCCTGAAAACGATCCCAAAAAGAAAACTCCCAGGAATATTATAGCCAGTTTCCAGAATCCCCAGATCAAGGGGGAAATACTACAAGCAGCCAGGAAGAAACAATTTCAATATTGTGGAAACACAGTCAGAATAGCCCAGGACCTGGAGGCTTCTACACTGAGGGATCGAAGGGCATGGAATATGATATTCCAGAGGGCAAAAGAACTGAGAATGAACCCAGGGGTCACCTACCCAGCAAAACTGAGTATTTTGTTTCAGGGGAAAATATGGTCATTCAGTGGAATAGAGGACTTTCAAGCATTCTTGAAGAAAAAACCAGAATTGAATAGAAAATTTGACATCCAGACACAAGAAGCAAGAGATGCCTGAGAAAGTAATCAGGGAAAAGAAATCAAAAGGAACTTATCAAAGTTGAACTATTTACATTCCTATATGGAAAAACAATAATTGTGAGTGATGATATATTTCTCAATATGAAAATAATGGAAGAAGGGGGTGTGGTCATATGAATACATATGTGAATGTGTGTGTGTATATGGATAGAGGGCATAGGTTGAATTTGTTGGGTAGGGAGAATACTCAAGGGATGAAATTACGAGGTGAGAGAGGAAAGTGGCAAGAGGAGATGGGGAAAGACAGGGTAGGGTAAACTATCTCATGTAGAAGAAGCAAGGGGAAGTGGTTGAAAGGGAGGGGGAGAATAGGAAGGGAAAAAAAAGGCAAATCCACATTCTCATTGAATTTGTTTCAGGGAGAGAATGACATACATACTAAATGCTATATCTAACCCTGCAGCAGAATAGGGGGAATGGGGGTGAGAGGAGGGATGATGGATGGGAGGGCATCCTTGGGGTGAGGGGAGGTTGGAAGTACCCACTATAGAAGAGGGACAGGATCATGTAGGGAATGGACCAGGTGGGGGATGGGACGAGTGGGAGGGAATTATAAGCAGCCTTGTACAATATATCTACTATGATAATGTTTTGCATAGCTAGACATGTACAACATATACTGAATTACTTATCTCCCCAGAGGGAATGGGTGACAAGTGAGGAAGGAAATGGATCTGAAATTCGAGGTCTGAAAATTAAATGTTTCAAATATATATAAATACTATTATTAATACTCTTTTGCTTATAATTGGGAGATAAGATGTGCAGGCATTGGGACACAAAGATTCACCTTCCTCTAATGGAAAAGTCAAAGGGGGTGTGGGCGAAGTTATGGGAGAGAGAAGATTGTAGGAAGTGATATCTTGTGGGACTGCTATTCTGGGAGGTTGGGTAGGGGAATAACGGGGGGGAAATGATTGTAACTCAAAATCTGGCGGAAATGAATGATGTAAAACAGAAGTTAATAAAGCATTTGTTTAAAAAAAAATGGATGACTGGATGAGGAAAAGGTTTAGGGAGAAAAATAACTAGGTCCACTGTAGAACTGTTGAGTCTGAGAATCTAATAGGAAATCTAGGTGGTGGAAATATCCTACACACACTTGGTGATGTTGAACTGGGGTTAAGGAAAGAAGTTGGGGCTTGTTATATAGATTCCTTAGTCATTTATGTAGAGTTTATAACACTGCTCAACATATATTTTGTCATATAAAAAATTCTTGATGTTTTATTTGTATATTTTCATGCTGAATTCAAAAGTACAAAACCCATCATTATTGTGATACTTTGTTCTGGATTATTTGTAATGACTATCTGGCATATATGTAGACCACATCAATTTTGGAAAACAGTCTTTCTACCAGGAGGATGTTGGTGCTTCTGGAAGAATCATGATGATGAAGTGCCCAAAATACTTAATCACGTGAAGCAGGAGTGTGCTGGCAAACTGGCTCTCCAAAAATATGTGCATGATACACTTTTAAACTTAATCTGTATTATTAACATTTTCTCAATCACTTTCATATGTCTTGACAACCAATAAAACTATTAATAAAGAAAAAAAAAAGAAATGATACTGTTCCTCAGGGTCCCTGATTCATTGGTGTTTAAAGTGATACTTTCTCTCAGCGTCTCAATTCCCTTCCAATGAACTCCTCTCTTCCCTTGAAATATGAACCATAAGTGTGCATAGGCAATGGAGTTGTCAAGTAGTCTCTGCTCTTCTTTCTGATGCTAGCAAAAGGGTTCCCTGTAATCTCTTTTTTTGACCCAGTGCCAAATCCCCTTTTCATTTCTTACTTAGGAGCTGCCAAAGCTAGTTACTTCTGTCCCCACCGTCTAGTTTCCCCACTGGTATTTTATCCACTTGGAATCCAGGCCAGCCTTTTCTCCCATGTAACAGTTCTCTCTTTCCAGCATCTAAATGTGTGTTAACTTAAAGAAGTCATTTCTTTATTCCTATTCCCTTGTTTCCATTATCAACATCTCTACCTAACTTTTTCTTTTTTTTTTTCTTTTGCTTTTGGGAGGGCAACTGGGGTTAAGTGACTTGCCCAAAGTCACACAGCTAGTAAGTGTGTCAAGTGTCTGAGGCCGGATTTGAACTCATGTCCTCCTGACTCTGGGGCAAGTGCTCTATTCACTATGCCACCTACCTGCCCCTGTACCCAATTTTTTCAATGCCATTGTTATTTCATTTGATTCCTTTGATTTGTATCATATTTCAGAAAGGTAACAACTTTAGTCAGCTCCACATACCTTATTCTCAATGGCCATTCTCTTTCATATCCATGTGATCTTCAACATTGGCAATCACATATATGGCTTTTGTGACAGGACACTAACCTCTCTCTTCCACTATTTTTCACTCTCCTTTTCCTTCTTACCATCTTCCTCTCTCTCTGCTTCCTCCTTTTCTTCTGCCCACCTAAATTGATAAGATATAGAAAGAAGTGTCCACAGTACTATGCACTTCTCTTTTTCCATTTAACTCTTTGGAGAGGTCATTGACCAAAATATTTTTTGTAATGTCTCCTGAATCTTCTTTTTGCCTCTCTATTTCTACCATGCTAGTCTAGACCATTGTCATCTAATTGCTACATTAATCCAAAATAAATTTTCCAGTGTTATTTTTTCCCTGAGCAATTCCTTTATTATATGCTCAAATTAGGTCCCCTGAAATATATCACATCACGATGTTTATCACCAACCCAAGGAACATAAAATGTCCACTCCTTTTCCCCTCACATCATTTAATCTTCCTTGCCTAGTTCTCAAGGCCCTCTATAATCTGGCACCATATATACCATCATCATTCTCATGTTCTTTCTTAGTAGAATATAACTATCTCTTCCATGAAGCATTTTGATTACTTCTTCCCACACATTTGCTTTCTTTCAATGAGATATGAGAGTGTTTCTAAGATCATAGATTTAGTTTTGGAAATGACATCAGGATGAGAAGTTCTAGTTTTGCCTTCTCATTTTACCTATAAGGAAAATGAGTCTCAAAGGACTGTAGAAATTGGTTATATTCATACAGCTATTTGGTGGCAAAACAGCATTTAAACCTTGATTTCCTGATGCTTTATATTACATTAAACTATTTATAGGGGTATGACGAGAAATATTCAACATGAGTATTTATATCTCAGAAATCAGCAAATGTTATGGATCAGGTTTTTATTTCTATTTTAATTGTATGAACTTAAGAAAGTAAAGAAATGATTAATAATGCATATTAAAATTAAGTGTACATTTTTTCCTTTAGAACTGATTGTTCAAAATTTAGTAAGGGCTCCTATTTCTCCTCTAATAAAGAGAAGGAAGGAAGGAAAATATGAAAGAAAAAGAGGAAAAGAAGGAAGAATTAAAGGGTAGGAATAAGGAAGAAGCAAGTATTTCCGTGGCATTTTTTTTACCCTTACTTGCATCAATTTGTAGAGAAATAATGACTTAAAAATGAATTAAAAGCTTGGTTTTCTGCTTAACAAAATCAATTCAATTCATAACAAGAATCTTTTAACCAGGTCTAAGTGCTAGGCACTCTGAAGATATAAAAAGCAAAAACAAAGGGAAATGTTCTTTAACCTCAAAGAAATTTTAATTTTATACTTAATGCTTTTTTTTAAACAAATACTTTATTAACTTCTGTTTTACATCATTCATTTCCGCCAGATTTTGAGTTACAATCATTTTCCCCCCATTATTCCCCTACCCAACCTCCCAGAATAGCAGTCCCACAAGATATCGCTTCCTCCAATCTGCTCTCTCCCATACCTTCTCCCATACCCCCATCGACTTTTCCATTAGAGGAAGATGAATCTTTGTGTCCCAATGCCTGCACATCTTATCTCCCAATTATAGGCAAAAGAGTATTAATAATAGTATTTATATATATATTTGAAACATTTAATGTTACGACCTCGAATTTCAGATCCATTTCCTTCCTCCCTTGTCACCCATTCCTTCTTGGGAGATAAGTAATTCAGTATATGTTGTACATGTCTAGCTATGCAAAACATTATCATAGTAGATATATTGTACAAGGCTGCTTATAATTCCCTCCCTCATCCCACCCCCCACCTGGTCCATTCCCTACATGATCCTGTCCCTCTTTTATAGTGGGTACTTCCAACCTCCCCTCACCCCAAGGATGCCCTCCCATCCATCATCCCTCCTCCCATCCCCCTTCCCCCTATCCTGCTGCAGGTTGAGATATCCCATTTAGTATGTATGTCATTTTCTCCCTGAACCAAATTCAATGTGAATGTGGTTTTGCCTTTTTAGCCTTCCTATTCTCCCCCTCCTTTGCAACCACTTCCCCTACATGAGATAGTTTACCCTACCATGTCTCTCCCCATCTCCTCTTGCCACTTTCCTCTCTCACCTCATAATTTCATCCCTTGAGTATTCTCCCTTCCCAACAAATTCAACCTATGCCCTCTATCCTTATATAACTGTAACCATATACACACACATTCACATATGTATTCATATGACCACACCCCCTTCTTCCATTATTTTCATAGTGAGAAAGATATCATCAGTCACAGTTATTGCTTTTCCATATAGGAATGTAAATAGTTCAACTTTGATAAGTTCCTTTTGATTTCTTTTCCCTGATTACCTTCTCAGGCATCTCTTACTTCTTGCATCTGGATGTCAAATTTTCTATTCAACTCTGGTTTTTTCCTCAAGAATGCTTGAAAGTCCTCTATTCCACTGAATGACCATATTTTCCCTGAAACAAAATACTCAGTTTTGCTGGGTAGGTGACCCTTGGGTTCATTCCCAGTTCTTTTGCCCTCTGGAATATCATATTCCATGCCCTTCGATCCCTCAGTGTAGAAGCTGCCAGGTCCTGGGCTATTCTGATTGTGTTTCCACAATATTGAAATTGTTTCTTCCTGGCTGCTTGTAGTATTTTCTCCTTGATCTGGGGATTCTGGAACCTGGCTATAATATTCCTGGGAGTTTTCTTTTTGGGATCTTTTTCAGGAGGTGATCTGTGGATTCTTTCAACCTCTATTTTGCCCTCTGGATCTAAAACATCAGGGCATTTTCCTTGAGAATTTCTTGAAGGGTGATTTCTAGGTTCTTTCTTTGATCATGGCTTTCAGGTAGTCCAATAATTTTTAAATTGTCTCTCCTGGATCTATTTTCCAGGTCAGTGGTTTTTCCCATGAGATATTTCACATTGCCTTCTAATCTTTCATTTGTTTGGATCTGCTTAACAGCATCTTGATTTCTCATAAAGTCACTAGCTTCCATTTGCTCCAGTCTAACTCTGAAGGAATGAATCTCCTCAGTGAACTTTTGAGATTCTTTTTCCATCTGGCAAATTCGACTTTTTAAGGCATTCTTCTCCTCATTGCCCTTTTGGGCCTCCTTTGCCATTTGAGTTAGTCTATTTTTTAAGGTGTTGTTTTCCTCAGTCAGGCTGTTGACCCTCATTTCATACTTCTCCTGCATCCTTCTCATTTCTCTTTCCAATTTTTCCTCCACTTCTCTTATTTGATTTTTAAAGTCCTTCTTAAGGTCCTCTATGGCCTGCAACCCACTCATGTTTTCCCCTGGGGCTTTTGGAGCAGGACTTCTGACCTCACAGTCCTTTTCCTGCTCTATGCCCCCAAAATAGGAGTCTAGGGTTGCATTTTTCTGTTTCCTTTGCCTTGCATGTTGCCACTTAATTACTTGACTTTTGGGCTTGTTGCCACACTATGGCTTTAAGGCCAGATAGAGGAATTTTCGTCCTGAACTTGTGGGGGGCAACTTCCGTTTCTGGCAAGCTGTAAACCCACCCACAACTTCCACCCTAGATCACAATCCAGATCCAGGGAGGTTAAAGCAAGAGCGATTACCCCCCAAGACTGATCGCTGGATCTCCCCACGATTTGTAGGCTGGAAGCCGGAAATGCCTCTGAAAACTACAAAATGGCGTGTCTCCTCAGCGGCTTCTAGCCCCCAGGGGAGGGAGCTGACGCATTCCCCAAATACGGGTCCCAAAGTCCATAGGACACTAACCTCTTACTTTGTCCTAGGCATGTCTATGTTGATAATTCTGGAGTCTCCACAGTTCCTGGTGTTCTGGGGTTCCTCCAGCCGGCTGCTGGCCCTGCCGCCCTGGGGCTAAAACCTCGGCTCAAGTGGACCTGGGCTTGGCTCTGCTCCTGCGCTCTGCACCTGCCGGCTCCCAGACCACTGCGCTGGTCCTTCCTGCAGGGTGCTGGGCTGTCCTCAGCGGGAGGTTAGCTTCTCTGTGTCGTTCTGTGGGTGCTGGAGCTCCAGAAGATTTTCAGAGTCCTTTTTTACATAGTTTGTGGAGAATCTGGGGGCAGAGAGGCTTGGATGAGCTGTTTCTACTCCGCCATCTTGGCTCCGCCCCCTATACTTAATGCTTTTACATTCTATTTTTAGATGTTAAAATTTTTTTTTTCCTAGCCCTACTAGAATTTATACTGAAAAAGAGAAAACCCATTGATTTCTCCCACCCTCACTTTCATGTTCATCGGGGCGGGGTGGGGGGGTTAGATCTGGAATTAAGGAGTACTTTAAGGGAAGGGAAAAGTATCATGCTCTATGGTGGGACTTGAAAGCTCAAGGGTATACTTATAGAAATAGGAAAACAGATTGATTTTCTTTTTTAACGTATACCTGATCACACTGATTCAAGCTAAATTTAAGTCAGTAGATATTACTCAGACCTAATTCTCCAGAATTGAACCAGGTCCTGATTTAATTCTGCATTTGATGGTGGACCAAAGTCTTCATTAACAATCTCTCCCCTTCTTCAGTCATTATTTACTATATCAGATTTGTTAAGGGGTTCAAAGTACACTGACTTCCTTAAAGTTTGTAGTATGAAGTTTGGATACACACACACACACACACACACACACACACGCCATATACAAAAGGAACATTAATATGGACACTTTTTATAACAATTGCAGTTGACCTCTTTAGAAGAAAGAAACCACCATCCCATTTTGAAAAGGATAAACCAGTTCTGGACATTTAAAAAATTATGGTGACAAACTACTAGGCTTTTTTTGTTAAATGCAGACTTCAGAAGCAAAAGAATAGAAGAAAACTTTGACATATCTAAGCTCTCAGAGCTAATCTCCAGAGGAGATTAAATCTCCTAAATCTCTTCAACTTGAAGTCTGTGAACTTATTTTTTAATTTTTTTATATCTATATTTAAATATAATTGGTTTCCTTTGTTTTCCTTTGTATTTATGCACTAAAAATATTATTCTGAAAAGGAATTCAAGACACACACACACTCACACATACACACACACAATGTTAAGGGTGAAAGGGTGAAAGAAAAATATGGTACTTGGCCCAGTGTAAAAGAATTAGCACCATACATGCAGAAAATTAGAACAGGCAATTGACCCTAAGGATTATCGGCATTAATTTCTATCAGTATGGATCATATTTGGCTTGTTACCATTCCCTTATTACTTTTGGTGCCTTGGAGGTACAGTGTGTAAGAGCTGGTCTTGGGGTTAGGAAGATCCGAGTTCAAATCCATTCTTAGACAGTGACAAGCTGTATGAGACTTGGCAAGTCACTTATTTATTTATTTATTTTTTTGGTCTCAGTTTCCTCAACTATAATGTGGGGGAAATAACTTACCTCACACTTACCTCACAGGGTTGTCTTGAGGGTCAAATGGAATAATATTTCTAAAGCACTTAACACAGGGTCTGATACATAAATTATAGATATGCTTATTCCCTTCACAATGCCTTACTCCTTTTCAGGTTCAATTCCTATACAAATCTTTCATCCGGTAATTACAGTTTCCTTCTCTTTATTACATAGCCTTACAAATTACTAAAAGCAAAAGTTTGTACACCGCTGTAAATTCAGTGGGTTAACACTACAACTGAATTTAGGATGGACTGGAATGTCTACATCCTGCACAGATGTGCATGAGATCAGATCTCCTTGGAAGCAGCTTTAGTATTCATACATGGATTGCCACACATCCTACTCATAGCACAATATATGTTCCTTGGAGACTGAGACTTTGATTTTTGTCTTGTTCATAGTAAGCACTTCATAAATGCTTGCTGAATGAATACATCTTTTATTTCTGGATCTAATCAGTGTTTTTTTGTGCTGTAGTTGTGTTTGGTATAATATGTTCATTCCCAGACCTACTTTTGTGACTCAGGAGTGCTCATTGGACCCTCAGATGTTGCTTCCTGATTCCCCTAGTTATTAGTCATTCTACCTCCGAAATTGTTCTGAAATTATTTACTTATCTGTTTACAGATTGACCCCCCCCTAGTAAAATGGAAGCTCTATTCTAGGAGCAGAAACTATTTATTTTTCCTTTGCATCTTTGACCTACAGTACCTAGAACAGTTATTTTCATATAGTAATAAATGTTGGATGAGCTGAATTGAGTATAATTGAATCATAAGACTTAAGTTGTAGAAGGTGCCTTGGAAATTAGGTGGTCTTGAGTAATCTTTACATATTTTAGAGTCCTTTATTTATTTTTCATCCCCACAACCTATAAAAATAAATATATGAGTTAATATTTATCAGGGAAATGTATACCAGAAAATTCCAGTTATATAATATTTCCTTTGTAATATATTTAATTATTATTGATACAGATATATAATGTTGAGATCTAATGTAGTACAATGTATAAAGAACAGCTTTTGAGGGGAGGAGCCAAGATGATGGTGTAGAAGCAGGAAAATTCCCTGCACTTCCCCCATATTTAACCTCAAATACCTGTAAAAATGACTCTAAACAAACTTTGTGGTTATAGAACCCACAAAGTGACAGAGAGAAACAAACCTTCACCTGCAGACAGCCTGGTAGGCTGGCAGGAAGGGTCCATTGCAGGGCAGTGGGGACAGAGCCCAGGCCCATGTGAGCTAGCAGTTTTAGCCTTAGGGTGGCCCAACCATGGCTGGTTTATTTATCAACCCATAAATACCAAAGAGAAAGTGAGAGGACAGTTGACTTTGGAACAGGGAATCTGAGAGTGTGGTCTGGCCTCTACCCCCTGGAGGGAGAAGCAGCTGAGGCATGGTGGCCATGCAGCCCCCACAGCATGGCTGGTTCAGAGCTCCTGGCCTGTGGATCATAGGGGCACCAAGTGACCATTCTGAGGGGTAATCGCTCTTGCTTTATCCTGCTTGGAGCTGGATTGCTGTCTAGGATAGAGGTCCTGAGGTGGGTGACCATGTGCCAGAGCCACTAGAGGCTTCAGGGAGGCCACCCAACTAATACCTCTGGCAGCTGGGAAAAGCCCAACCATTTGGGACAAAGCTGTCCTCTTTGGAAGCAGAGTTCTACTATAGCAAAAGCTCAAAAGTCAAGTAATTGAGTGGCAACATAAGCAAGCAAAAGAAGCAAAGCAAGCACAACAATCTGACTTTGGATTCCTTTTGGGGGGACAAAATGGATCAAAACATGGCACAGAAGGAAGACAATGAACTCTGGCACCAACAGCTTCCAAGAAAAATATGAACTGCTTATAGGCCATAGAGGAGCTTAAGAAGGATTTTGAAAACCAAAGAAGGGAAGTGGAAGAAAAATTGGGAAGAGAAATGAGAATGATGCAAGAAAATCATGAAATGAGAGTCAACAACCTGATTGAAGAAAACAACATCTTAAAAAATAGACCACCTCAAATGACAAAAAAGGCTCAAGAAGCCAATAAGGAGAATAATGCCTTAAAAAGCAGAATTTTTCAGATGGAAAAAAATCTCAAAGTATCACTGAAGAGAATAATTAGTTTAGAATTAGTTTGGAGCAAATGGAAGCTAGTGACTTTATGAGAAATCAAGATACTATTAAACAGATCCAAAAAAAGGGAAAAAAAACAAAACAGAAGGCAATGTGAAATATCTCATTGGAAAAACCCCTAATCTGCAAAATAGGTCTAGGAAAGATAATTTAAAAATTATTGGACTAAGTGAAAGCCATGATAAAAAAAGAACCTAGAAATCATCCTTCAAGAAATTCTCAAGGAAAATTGCCCCAATGTTTTAGAACCAGGGGGGGAAATAGAAGTTGAAAGAATCCACTCATCACCACTTGAAAAAAGATCTGAAAAAGAAAATTTCTAGCAATATTATGGCCAAATTCTGGAGTTCCCAGATCAAGGAGAAAATATTACAAGCAGCCAAGAAGAAACAATTGGAGTATCATGGAAAGAAAATCAGGATAACACAGGATCTGGCAGCTTCTACACTGAGGGGTTGAAGGGCTTGGAATTTGATATTCCACAGGTGAAAGGAGCTGGAACTAAAACCTAGAATCACCTACCAAGCAAAACTGAGTATAATGTTTCAGGTGAAAATATAGTTATTCAATGAAAAAGGAATTTCAAGTATTTTTTGATGAAAAAAACAGAGTTGAATAGAAAAATTGACATTCAGATACAAGAAGCAAGAAAAGCATGAGAAGGTCAACAGGGAAAAGAAATTATAAGGAAGTAGAACTATTTATATTCCTATATAGAAAAACGATAATTGTAACTTATGAAACTTTCCTCAGTATGAGAATAGTTGAAGAGAAAATAATGTATATCTGTATCTCTCTCTATATATATAGATAGATAGATAGATACATACATACATACATATGTCTATATAGGAGGGTATATGGGCATATGAATACATATGTGAGTATGTGTATAAATGTGTACAGATATACATAGACAGAGGGCACACGTTCAATTGAATAGGAAGGGATGATCCTTAAAAGGTGAAATTGAGAATTGAAAGAATAATATAATGAGAGGAGATGGGGAGAGAAAGAATGGGGTAAATTATGTCATATAAAACAGGCAAGGGAAAACTGTTACAATGAAAGGGAAGAGCAGGAAGACAAAAGGAAATGAATCAACCTTACTCTCATTGAATTTGGCTTCGGGAGGGAATGACATATACACTAAATAGGGATCTCACCCTACAGGAGAGTAGGGGGGAAGGGGATGAGAGGGGGAATGATGGAGGGGAAGGCAGGTTGAGAGGGAGGAAAGTTAGGAGCACACACTTTTGAAGAGGGACAGGGTCAAAGTAGAGAATTGAACAAATGAGGGGCAGGATAGGATGGAGGGAAATATAGTCCATCTTTCACAATATATCTACTATGGAAATGTTTTGCATAGCTACACATGTACACCCTATATGGAATTGCTTATCTTCCCAGTAAGGGTGGGTGATGAGGAGAAATTGAAATAATCTGGAATTCAAAGTTTTAAAATCAAATGTTTAAAAATATATATTAATATTATTATTTTACATGCAACTGGGAAATAAGATAGATAGGCACTGGGATACAGAGATCCATATTGCCCTACTGGAAAGTGGGAAGGGGAATGGGGGAGGATATAGGAGACAGCAGATTGGGGGAGGCAGTATACAGTGGGATCACTGTTTTGGGGTGGTGAGTAGGGGAAAGACAGGGAGAAAATTTGTAACTCAAAATCTTGTGGAAATAAATGATGTATACTAAAAATAAATTAAAAATTTAATTAAAAAAAGAACTCTCAGAATCAATGAGACCATATTTCAAATTCTGCCTCTGACACATAATATCCATGTGAGCATGGTTAAGTCATTTTTCCTCTTATTGTCCTAAGTCATAACCTACAATGGTCAAATCCATTTCCTCATTGGGTGTTCCTTTATCAATGAAATTACCAATTCAATCCCTATGCCTATGTAAATATAGCCAAGAATATTTGAAATATTTTTCTCAAATATTCTAATATTCATCATTCTGTATTTCTTTTTCTCCCCTAATTTATTTATTTATTTTTGTTTTTAACATTCATTTCCATAAGATTTTGAGTTCAAAAAATTTTCCACATCTCTCCCCTACTTCCACCCCAAGATGGCATGAATACTGATAACCCCTTGCCCCAGTCTGCCCTCCCTTCTATCATCCTGGTGCCCCCCTTTCCTCTTCGTTTCTTGTAGGGCTATATAGATTTCTATACACCATTGACTACATATCTTATTTCTGGGTTGCATGTAAAAACACATTTTAACTTTTGTTGTTAAAACTTTGAGTTCCAGATTCTCTACCTTCTTTCCTCTTCACCTGCCCCCACTGAGAAGATAAGCAATTCAATGTAGTTTATACATGTGTAGTTATGCAAAACATTTCCATAGTCATCATCTCATTGAATGACTGTACTTCCTTCATCCTATCCTACCACCTCCATTTATTCTATTTTATCCTTTGACCCTGTCCCTTTTCAATACTGTTTGTTTCTAATTATCACCTCCCCCAGTCTGCCCTCCATTCTATCATCCCCCCTCTCTTGTCCTCTTCCCTTCTGCTTTTCTGTAGGGTAAGATACCCAGTTGAGTGAGTATGTTAATCCCTCCTTAAGCCAAATCCAATGAGAGTGAGGTTGACTTGTTCCCTTTCACCTCCCTGCTCTTCCTCTCCTTTGTAACAGTTTTCTCTTGTCTCTTTTATGTGAGATAATTTACTATGTTGTATTTCTCCTTTCTCCTTCTCCCAATATAATCCTCTCTCACCCTTTAATTTTATTTTTTAGATAACATCCATTCATATTCAATTTACCCTGTGCCCTCTGTCTAGATATACATACATACATATATAAATGTACACATATACATACATACACACATATTTTCTTCAACCACCCTAATACTAAGAAAAGTCTCATGAGTTACAAATATTGTCTTTCCATGTAGGAATGTAAACAGTTCAACTTTAATAAATCCCTTATGATTTCTCTTTCCTATTTACCTTTGCATGCTTCCCTTGATTATTGTATTTGAAAGTCAAATTTTCTGTACAGCTCTGATATTTTCATTAAGAATGTTTGAAGGGGCGGCTAGGTGGCGCAGTGAGTAGAGCGCCGGCCCTGGAATCAGAAGGCCCTGAGTTCGGAGCCGGCCTCTGACACTTAATCCATACGAACAAAAAAACCTAGCCGTGTGACCTTGGGCAAGTTACTTAACCCCAATTGCCCTAAAGGGGCGGCTAGGTGGCGCAGTGAGTAAGAACGCCGGCCTCGGAGTTGGGATGACCCGAGATCAGATCCGGCCTCAGAAAATGAGCACCCACGCATAAATAATGACTGGCCGTGTAACCTTGAGCAAGTTACTTAACCCCAATTGCTTTAAAAAAAAAAAAAAAGAATGTTTGAAATTCCTCTTTTTCATTAAATGACCATATTTTCCCCTGAAAAATTGTACTCAGTTTTTCTGGGTAGGAGATTCTTGGTTTTCATCCTAGCTCCTTTGACCTCTGGAATATCATATTCTAAGCACTTCAGTCCCTTAATGTGGAAGCTGCTAGATCTTGTGTTTCCACAATACTCAAATTGTTTCTTTCCAACTGAGGGAGTTCTAACAGATCTGCCCTCAGCTCCAATATCCAAACTCCACTACATGCCCACTGTATATACCTAGTCCCCCCCTCCAGTGTTCTAACTTATGCCTCACTTCTCACTAGAACAACATGTGTGTCCCTGAACTCTTAGTTCCTACAGAAACAATAGGTGTGCCAATGGTATAGAAACTCAGTACCCCACCAAACCCTTTCCCACAAGAAGAGGTGTGCAATCACAATCACATCATCCATTTATTCCAAGACAGGATCACAATACCTAAGTATCCATCTTGACCAGACAAAGCCACAATAGCTAGCCTATCAGAAAACAGCACCACCAGGATGTAGAGCAGGATACTTGACCACCTAACCATAGAAGGGTCCCACCTTATGTTAGCTCCTGCACAGTAATAGTAAAGGGCTGACCTGGATTGAACCTATGACATAAAGTGTCTTATAATATCATTACCATACATACATGCCCCCTAGCTGTATGAATTATGGGTAACCACATGCACAGTTACACTACTCCGGGACCCCTCATCTACTACCTAATCTGTCGACAAACCCCTCCTATCAATCATGTTCCCATAATAGTAAATCTTGATAGTGTAATCAGCATCATATTCTCTATAAAATTGTGTGTCTTGCCTTACTGAGGGGCTATTTTTCCTCAAACGGACTTAGTCACCCACCAGAGCATGAAATTTCAAAACCATAATAAATCTTTGCAATTGATTTGAAGTCAGCCTGAGTCTTTATAATTCTTTAGACATCACAACGCTATGAAACTTCATCACAACTGCTTGTAATATTTTCTTTTTGACCTGGGAACTCAGGAATTTGGCTACAATATTCCTAGCAATTTTCTTTTGGGGAACCTTGTCAATAGGTAATGGGTGGATTATTTCAATTAGTATTTTACCTTCTGGTTCTAGAATATTGGGACAGTCTTCCTTGATAATTTTGTGAAAGATGATGTCTAGCCTTTTTTATGATCATGGCTTTCAGGTAGTACAATAATTTTTTTTAATTATCTCTCCTGGATTGGCTTTCTAGGTCAGTAGTTTTTCCAAAGAGTCATTTCACATTGTCTTCTATTTTTCCCCAATTCTTTTTGTTATGCTTTATAACTTCATTCGAATTTTGAAGGAATTATTTTCTTTAGTAAACTTTTGGACCTCCTTTTTCATTTTGCCAATTCGGGTTTTTAAGACTTTCTTCTCATTGTTTTTTGGACCTCTTTTGTCATTTGGATTAGTCTATTTTTAAGGTATTATTTTTTTAAATATTGGGGGATGTCCTTTAGCAAGCTGTTGACTCATTTTTTGTGATTTTCTTGTTTCACTATCATTTCTCTTCCCAATTTTTCCTCTACATCTCTTGCTTGATTTTCAAAAACCTTTTTGAGCTCCTCCTTAGTGTGTGATCATTTTATATTTTTCTTGGGGACTTTTGATGCAGAAGTTCTGACTCTGCTGTCTCCTGGTTGTATGTTTTAATCTTCTTTGTTGCCAAAGCAATATTGTGTAGTCTGATTTTTCCCCTCATTTTCCTAGCCAATTATGTGTCTTTTGAGCTCTTTGGTAGGGAAGGAGTCTGCTTGCAGAGTGTAGAGTGCTCTGTCCCAAATTTCTGGGATTCTGTGTTACCATTGTCAGAGCTACTTCTGGCACCTATTTTCAGTTTTTGTAAGGTGATATGTTTTCTCCTCTCCAGGACTGTGGTATGGTCTGTGAGTGACCATAATCTTTTCTGCCTTGGGACTGTGAGAAGGACTCTCTGTCCAGAGCTTCCATAAGCTCTGTCATGCCAGTGTTCCTCCCCACCACAAGACCACTACCCAAGACCATGACCCAGATTCAAGCAGGGCAAAGCAAAAGAACACTGTATTAATGCCAGCAAAGAGATCCCTGCAATTGCCCTATGATCATGTACTTTATTCCCCCACCATCTGGGGGCTTGGAACTCTGGAAATTGTTGCTGTTGTTCCTACTGCTGCCACCACCTCTGCAGGCCCCATCAGGCCAGATTGTGCTCTTCTCTCACCCAGATTCAAAAGAGTTTCCTTATTGACCTTCTACTTTGTCTTTGGCATTTGTGGGTTGAGATGTCTGGAAACCACAACTTGCCAGTGATTCAGTCCCCTGAGGCCTGCTCCAGTAAGTTCTTTGCCAGCGCCAACCCTAGTGAGAGTGCGCTCCACTCCCAGCCTGGTGTAATAGACTCTGTTGGCCTGCCAGCCTGTCTTCAGCTAGAGATGTGTCTCACTCTGTCTTTTTGTGGGTTCTGTACCTCTAGAATGTGTTTAGAATCAATTTCTACAGGTGTTTGGGGAAAGAACTCAAGCAAGTTCCAGCTTTTACTCTGACATCCTCCATTTCTTATGAACTCCTATGACAAGTGCAGCCTATATGACACAATTTTGTACCATTAGGCTTGTATACCATCTCTAAATGTCATATCCATATGACCTTGGAAAACCCACCCCTGTTCCCAATCAAGTTTCAACCTGAAGATAAGGACAAGTGTATTTGTACTTCTTACCTCACAGAGTTGTTGAGATAAAAGGATAATACAAACTGTCAACTTCCATAATATTATAAAATAGTAATGACAATCATGATGGTAGAGATATTATATGTTATTATCTTTTATTGTTTGTCATTTATTTTTGTTTCCTTATTTAGGCCAAAAATTCTTTGAGTCTAGGTATAACAATTAATTTATTCATTTGTTATTTATCTAATAGACATTTGTTAATATCTACCTACTATCTATAGAGTATTTATTATATTAGTTAGCAAGAACAAGTATAACAATGAAAACCGTTTCTGTTCTCCAGGAATTTACATTTGATTTGTCATACTTTCCCACCTAGTTTTCCAAATACCTAGCTCATTGCTGAATAAAGAGTAAGAACTCAATACATATTAGGAGATAGTCTAAATAAAAATTAATTTTTTATTGTGACCATTTATACTATCATATGAATGATATGTTGAGTGTCATGTCTTCATAATCTGCTTTAAAGTTTAAAGTAATTTCTTCACAGTTATCATTATCCACATTTTTATAGCTAAAAACCCAAAACTGAGTCTGGTTAGGGACAAAGCTAGGACTGATCCTCTGAATTCAAGGCAAATGATATATCTACAACATCATACTACAAGAAGATTGAGAAAACAATTGAGATCATTTTTATGGTTACTATATTTTAATATTTCATTGTATATAAGACTTAATACAGTATACACACAGGATACACCACATCCTATTTATAATTTCACTTTTAAATGTAGAAAATATTGGCATAACATTATGAATGAAAGCCCTTAAATGCCCATTCATCCATATAAAACATTATCATTTTATATATGAGAATTTATAACTTCAGTTCCCTTAAATTAAAAGATATTTTCAAGTTTGGAACAAATTATATTTTCCTTCCCAATCCTCATAGTACATAAATAGTGAATATAAAATTAAAGGTGGTTACATTTTCAATTCCATGCATGTACTTATGAATAACTTAATATATTTATACTTTAAAATTTTCCCTCTTTTAAGAGTCATATGAAATGGAAAGTAGATTCTACGTTCTATAATTTTTTGGTAGTTGAGATGCATCAGAAACATTTGTTGGGTTTTTCTGGTCATTAGATTGTCTCTTTTTTTTGTTTGTTTTTATTTCTAAATTATCCAAATAGTCCAGAATTCATTTCAGTTACTGGAAGAAAAAGATGGAAAGATAACTCGGAAATTATGTATTTTTAGAAATGTGATTCATGCTGTGTGCATTTACAGAATATCTATAAAATGAACACAGTAAAATTATTCAAGCTTGTTTATCTGACCGAAATGTCTGATAGTACAGCAGGCTTATTTCAATGTTTTTTTCATTCAACTCCATTTCCAAGGGAAAAACCTTTACCCACACAGAACACACAGATGCCAATTCTTATACAATATTGTCCAATCTGTATGTTTCCCAAAGGGAGAGTGGGCATTGGAATATTGCGTGGGATCAGGAGGTAGGGAATATCGGGAGAGATTTTAGTTCTGATATATAACAACAATATCATGTTTCATATACACACACATTTATCAAAAGTTTGGCCAATTTTTCCTTTCTTTTAGTAATGAAGGACAATGAGGGGGATATAGGTAGTCTAACCTTTTATACTCTCAGATGGAGAGCAGTGTTGGAGGAAGGTGGGAAGGAGTAGGAGAGACAGAGAGAGAGACAGAGACAGAGGGAGACAGAGACCAGAAAGAGAAAGAGAGACAGAGAGAGAAAGACAGAGAGACAGAGGCAGAAAGAGAGACAGACAGAGATAAAAATGGGGAGCAGAGACAGAGACAGACAGAGACAGGGGCAGTAAGGGGGGGGGGGAGAGAGAGAGAGAGAGAGAGAGAGAGAGAGAGAGAGAGAGAGAGAGAGAGAGAGAGAGAGAGAGAGAGTCATATATTGAGACAGAGGCAGAGAGAAAAATGGAGAAATGTTAGAATGCTTTCATGGAACACTTCTGAAGTACTTTAAAAGTACTTAATTTTAAGTCAAAGTAACTCAGTATGAATCCTTGCTGTATCACTTAATATCTGTTTGACCTTGGGAAAGTTTTTTAAACCCTCCAGGCATTAGTTTTCTCCTTTGTGAATTGATTAGACAAGATAAATGAACAATATCATAACAACACAAATTAGACAATAAAAATAAATCACTACATTCATACATACATGTAAAAAATTTACTTATATGTGTGAACTAGCTATGCCCATGTCACTCCAATGACAGAGCAATGGCAGATTTGTATAGTCAACCTTTGCAATCATGTCTTCAATTTATATTGTTCTCTTTCTCAGACACAGTCTTCTTTTTATCTTATTTGAAAAAATGTATATTCAATCCCATGTATTATACTTTTCATTAATAAAATGAAACAATTTCATAATAGAGCTTTCATTATTATTTACAAACTGCTGCAGTTTTCCTTGTGCATTTCATCAGAAGACAGTAAATAATAATAAATGATATCAAATATAACATTGAGACCAAAAAAGTAAGATTTTAGGGTATATCGTAGATTAAAACCAAATATAGTATATATTTCATCCTTATTGGAATTTAGTCATTGTTTAACTGATGTAAGAAGGTTATAGAAAATAGTATTCCCCAGCAGTACCTTATTGCTTGTAAAATTCCAAATTTACAAAGTTATTTCTATAATTAGGTCCTTGATATGAAATCCTATTTTTAACATATTCATTATTCAAATGGGAAAGCTGTGATCCATGTAAGTTAAACAACTTGTCCAAGGTCTCTCAGGGAGTAAATAACTGAGCTAGCATTTAAATCCAATGTTCTTCTACTATGACATGCTGTACACAATCCATGCACAAAAAAGTATATGTTGGGAGGAAGTGTTATTCATTTAACTGATGATGCACTTTAAACTCAGAGAAAGGATTTGCTTGGGGTCACATAGCTAGCTGCTCATTCAGGTAGTGCTTTGACTCAGCTCTTATGACTCTCAATTCTATGCCCCAGACTGCCAACCATAGTTCTCCTTCATATTATTAACCACCCTGTTTTTCTGTACTCTACTCTCCTTGCATTTCCAGCTCTTGCTCAGGGAGCTATATTTAGATCAACACTCAAACATTGCTTCTAGAAGGACTATGTCATTTGACTGCACAGTTCCTACATTTCCTATTCTTGTGACTTCCCAAATCAAGTTCCATATATATGTAGTCTCCAAGTCTCTAAGGACACTCATATTTCTGTCCCTAGCATGTAACAAAGTGCCTAGAACTAAATGCTTTTTCCATTCATACAAAAAAATCAACATAAAAATGAATGAAATTAAAAAATCCACAACCTAATTAATAATATATTATGTTGGGAAAGCAATTGCATTTGGATGAAGCTCACATAGATGTGTAGTATAAAAATTCTACAGCTCTACAACCCCAAAGTTGCAACTGATTACTGTTACCAATGGAAAGATTGAAGCATTTGGTAATTATATTCTTTGTTTTCCCCTTCACTCTTGCATAATGATTTCTTTCTATATCCCTTTTTTTTCCATATCCTCTTTCTTTCCTTCCTCTCTCCTTTCCTTGCTTTCTTCCTTCTTTCCTTTATCTTTCTTCCTTATTTCTTTCCTCTTTTTCTCCCTTCCTTTACTCCTTGTTATTTGCTAGATTACATTGTGCCACCCTGTAATTCTACAGAATACTGAACAACTGAGAGGACATACTAATCTATATTTCAGTGACTAGTTAAGGATTGATAAATTACTTACATATCTAATCTCAGAATTTAAACCATAATAAACTATCTCCCATGCTCAATCCAACTATATAATAATTTATTCTAAATCTGCCTTCTTATGACAATATAAATATTATTGTTAGAGTTCATCATATTAGTCAATATTTATTTTCCCCTCTGTGCACAGGAAGCTACTAAATAGATTTTTCATGGATGACAGCAATCCTTAAAATACATCAACACATTACCAACAATGACTTGTGTGCAGGGATTGGTATGAAAGGTATCATCTCATATATGCACAGTGAGAAAAAAAAGTTGGTTTAGTGAATTATTTGGAGCAAAAACTAAAGTGAGATAAAAGAGTTATGACCAAGTGCTGTACTGGTAGGCATGGAATGTAATAGGACTTTATAGGAAGAATTGCAAGAAAGCATGGAAAGGTGTTGCAATGGTTGAGAAGTTACAGTCGTGTTTTGATCTTGCCACAATGCATGCATTGATAAATTAAAGGTCCTAGACCTAAATTGTGCCTTAGAATTCTCCTTTTTAGTTTGCAGTGTGTGAGCACACACATATGTGTACATGCATGTTTCAGTTGGGGAAGTGTTTAGGTGATGGATTTATCAAATCATGTTATTATTGACTGGTTGGGTCTCTTGGTGTTCTTTCCATTGCCTAAGTCCTATAAGAATGGTAAAACTAGGTAAAAGAAACACATTTATGACTCTTGTATTAGTTTTAACTTATGTGCTATTTTTGGAGCTTGAGATAGAAAAAAGGTAGTAAGAAGTGTAAGAAGTACAAAAGACAACGATGTGTGTCAGACTATGGTGGAAGGAGTTAAATGACAGGACAATTCCCATCAATAGGAAGGGTTTACTACCCAAAGAATTAATCCTAAAGGCCAAAGGGACTGAGGGATATGTGGACCCTGAAAAAGGACACAATGGCAAATATCAGTGTAAGGCTACAGAGGGAGGTAGGCTTCTAATGTGTTCTGTTGTATAGGTTGGAGAGAAATAAGAGGCACAGTGTTGGAAGCAGATAGCACTTGTGACTTTAACCTTTATGTTAGCCTCCTAACAATCAACCAGTTATAGGATATTGGTACTTGTGGTAGCTAAGTGACTTAGAGGATAGAGGGCTGGGCCTGGAGTAGGGAAGACCTGAGTTCAAATCTGGCCTTATCTATCTATGTGACCCTGGTTACTTAACACTTAAACCTGTTTGCCTTTTTCTCATCTGTAAACTGAGGTGAAGAAGGAAATGACAAAGTACTTGAATACCTTTGCAAAGAAAAGCCCAAGTGGAGTTACAATCAGACACAATTAAAACAACTAAACAACAACAAAACTTGTAGCACCAGATGGAGAGGAAACATTTCTTACCTTCACAGTTCAGGTTCTTTCCTCTCCCCCTGCCAACTCTCACCAATAATAATTCAAGAACCATCCCAATTATGACTTTGTAAAAACACATGTCTAGAACAGGGGCTCAGTTTCCCTGACTAGCTGAGAAAGCATGGATAAGGACTCCCAAGGTAACTGTAAATGAGTCATATCAATCTGCCAAACCATATCAAGGGAACAATAATATTTAAAAATTTGGCTAACGAAACTTAAGCTGTAACGTTATCTATGTTAGAAATAAATCCCCAAACTCATTAGTTTCAAGGTTCTTTTATCATTTTGGGGAGGTTATTTCTTAAAAACATCCTTGGTATATTTGAATGAAGGCCTATTTCTTTATAGACCAGATTCCTGTCTAGGGATGAAGGTTTGGAGGGAAATGCTCTATGGTGGATCCTGATAGAAAGTTAGTGAGTTCATTGTAACTGACAGTAGTAATCAGCATCTGGATTACCTTATTTATCGTCTTTTTTTTTTTAGTTTTGTTAATGTGCCCAAAGACTTTGAAATAGACACATTTTCATAAATTGAATAAGTAATTTGCAATTCCCTAAAAGGTATTTCAAACATTTGTGGCTTAATATGGTATGATTTCTTAAAATTTATCAGTGCAAATGATACATTATTTTCCCCTTCACCCTAATAATTTTTATTTATGTCTCTCTGTGTATATGTTTAACAAAGATAAGTAAACTGATTGGGTTGAATCTATCTAGTATTTATGGCTTCACTCTGGGTTTGAATAACAAGTATTTTTAGAGAACTTAATACGAACAACAGGAACCTCTGCTTTTCAGACTGTTCTGAGTCTGAACAGACGTCTGGAGTCATCTCGTCCAAATAGTACTCTTACAACCCCTGTACATCAGTGAGTAGTGATCATCAGACTTTTGCATAAAGACCCCAGTCTAGGGGTAGGCTACTAAGAACTCTACTTGAAAGATTAAATGACTGAGGAAACAAAGTTTCAATCTTCTGAGTGTATCATTTATTAAGTAATGCATGACAATTGCCTAAGAAATCAGAACAAGGCCCCTTCCTCAGTTCACAGCTAGACCTTGCATACAGAAGACAGATTTTTACAGGTTAAAAACAAATAAGGTCAACTAATTAAAAGAGAATGATGCAATATTAATCAGATTTCTAAATGGAGGAAAGATTAAGGACTTTTTAAGTTGAGAGGGGGAGAGCAAAAAAAATGTAATGCTTTGAATTCAGAAAAAAATAATTTATCTGTATACATGTATCATATATAATTGTAATGGTAATGAAATTTGAAGTTCTTTTTCTATTGCTAAGCTAAGAAGTACTAGCACCTAGTTCAGATTAAGCCTCTGTTAAAGAAACAGAAGGTATGAACTCCTCTCTCCTGTTGCTGATGTAACAGGAAGGGGCTGAACAGGGAGGAGCAATACTGTATATAAGGAAAAGCCCTAGAGAGGGAGAGACAGATCTTCTTGGAGCAAACTTTGTGGAGGCAGAAGCTGCTGCCACTGGGGAGGATGAAGAGAAGCCAAGGAGCCTGAAGAGGAAAGCCCTCCCCAGGCTGGAGAGAATTATTTTGATTTTGAAAACCTGGATGGGATTATTTTAATTCTGAGAGCCAGCTGAAACTTCTGATGAGTCCGAGGGCCAGCCGGAGCTGCTGAGGCTATTGAGGATTTTCAAGGGCCAGCTGGAGCTAAGGGCCAGCCAGAGCTACCAAAGACTGAGAAAGCGTGACTGTGATGCTAGAACTTTGTATGAACGTATTGGTGGATTTGTTAAGCCTTGTCTTCCCAGGAACAGAGACTGTGAAGGATTTGAGATGGACTGGACACTGGGAGCTCCAGTGTGGAGCAGAAATTACACAGAGAGCTGGACAAAAACCTAGGAGCTATCTGCCTTTGAACCCATGTGACAGTTTGGTGAATCCAGGTAGGATCTGGGACCATGGAAGGGGATCCAGGGAATTTGAGAAACCACCCTGAGTCAAGCTGAAAGAAGACTTTACTTGGATACTGTTTACTGACTGAGAAATTGTAAATTTACTAGTGACATAGGAGTGGAGGGCTTGTGTGTTTTCTGATGATAAATTAGTGATTGATGACTGAATAAGTGACTGAATTAACTTAGTGTGCCCCATGAGTGGAGAACTTCAAATATTTTACTTTGTCATAGAATTAAGGATTTTTTTAATGCTTGAGTTACTAAATGATTGTTCTTTGGTCAAAACGTTTTGACCACTGTATTGAAAACTATGTGGCCATTTTAGTGATAACCTGCTGTAAATACTATATTTTGATTTTCTATGATAAGTTGTAATTTTGTGAATGTTGTACCTTGATTTTCTGTGAACCTTTTACCTTGATTTGTTATTGAATAGAGTGTTCACTATACTGTGTAATCAGAATCTTATAAGCTGTTCACAATAGCATTCTTCTGGAAAGCTGCTCATGCATGGCATTACAACAATAAAGGGTTATGAAAGCAATAAGTGGTTAATTAGATGGGGCCAGTTTTTAGATAAGATATATGAGTTGCATGAGATGTACAAATGTGATGAAGCTCTTTGAATCAATCTTTGCATCTGACTTAGTTTATTTTCAGCATAAAGTAGGCCCTTAGTTAAGGGTCTATAAATATCAGGGAGAAGTGGTATAGTTTCCCATCTATGCAAGGCTATGTTAAAACAATGCAATCAAGTTTTCTTCCAGTTCCCACAATTGAATGAAATTTTCCTAAAAGACAGAAATTCTTTTTTTTAAACAAATGCTTTATTAACTTCTGTCTTACATCATTCATTTCCTCCAGATTTTGAGTTACAATCATTTCCCCTCCCCGCTGTTTCTCCCCTACCAACCCTCCCAGAATAGCAGTCCTGCAAGATATCGCTTCCTCCAGTCTGCTCTCTCCCATACCTTCTCCCATACCCCCTTCAGCTTTTCCATTAGAGGAAGGTGAATCTCTGTTCCCCAATGCCTGCACATCTTATCTCCCAATTACAAGCAAAAGAGTATTAATAATAGTATTTATATATTTTTGAAACATTTAATGTTAAGACTTCGAATTTCAGATCCATTTCCTTCCTCCCTTGTCACCCATTCCCTCTGGGAAGATAAGTAATTCAGTTTATGTTGTACACGTCTAGCTATGCAAGACATTATCATAGTAGATATATTGTACAAGACTGCTTATAATTCCCTCCTACTCATCCCACCCCCCACCTGGTCCATTCCCTGCATGATCCTGTCCCTCTTCTATAGTGGGTACTTCCAACCTCCCCTCCCCCCAAGGATGCCCTCCCATCCATCATCCCTTCTCTCATCCTCCTTGCCCCTATTCTGCTGTAGGTTGAGATATCCCATTTAGTATGAATGTCATTCTTTCCCTGAACCAAATTCAATGAGAATGTGGTTTTGCCTTTTTGCCTTCCTATTCTTCCCCTCCCTTTCAACCACTTCTCTTGCTTCTTCTACATGGGATAGTTTACCCTACCCTGTCTCTCCCCATCTCCTCTTGCCACTTTCCTCTCTCACCTCATAATTTCATCCCTTGAGTATTCTCCCTTCCCAAAAAATTCAACCTATGCCCTCTATCCATATATAACTGTAACCATATACACACACATTCACATATGTATTCATATGACCACACACCCTTCTTCCATTATTTTCATAGTGAGAAAGATATCATCAGTCACAGTTATTGCTTTTCCATATAGGAATGTAAATAGTTCGACTTTGATAAGTTCCTTTTGATTTCTTTTCCCTGATTGCCTTCTCAGGCATCTCTTGCTTCTTGTGTCTGGATGTCAAATTTTCTATTCAGTTCTGGTTTTTTCCTCACGAATGCTTGAAAGTCCTCTATTCCACTGAATGACCATATTTTCCCCTGAAACAAAATACTCAGTTTTGCTGGGTAGGTGACCCTTGGGTTCATTCCCAGCTCTTTTGCCCTCTGGAATATCATATTCCATGTCCTTCGATCCCTCAGTGTAGAAGCTGCCAGGTCCTGAGCTATTCTGATTGTGTTTCCACAATATTAAAATTGTTTCTTCCTGGCTGCTTGTAGTATTTTCTCCTATAATATTCCTGGGGGTTTTCTTTTTGGGATCTTATTCAGGAGGTGATTGGTGGATTCTTTCAACCTCTATTTTGCCCTCTGAATCTAAAACATCAGGGCAATTTTCCTTGAGAATTTCTCGAAGGGTGATTTCTAGGTTCTTTCTTTGATCATGGCACAAGAAATTTTCATCATTAAACATGCATGATTGCTTCTTTTTGTTAGGAGAAAGAAAGTAGGAGAGAGTGATAAAGTTACAGAACAAAATAAGGAAGGGGATTAGCTACAAGGGCTTGAACCTCATTCAATAAGATTGTACATATTTATTAAGAACTTATGTGTTAGGCACTGTTTTAAGTTCTCTAGTTACAAAAAGAGGCAAAATAAGCAGTCCCTACACTTGAGTAGAGTACAATCTAGTGGGGGAGACAGCAAATAAATATATGAAAACAAGCTCCATACAGAAAGAATAGAAAATAATTATGATGGGGAAAACACTAGAATTAAAAGAGATTGGGAAAGGTTTCATGTAAAGAGGACAATTTAATGTCAAACTTAAAGGAACACAGTGGACAGAATTAAGAAGGGAGAGAATTCCAGGTATGGGGCTCAATTAGAGAAAATACCCAGAATTGGGAGACAAAATACCTGGATCAAATAAGACATGGCAGAAAGTAAGACATAAGAAGACTGGAAAGGAATGAGGGTGCCAGGTTATAAAGGACTTTTCTATACTCCATTTTTTTAATCTCCATTGAAATCTCTTTTGGAGTTCTGTTCAATTATGCTCCCAGGGAAAGGAAAACTCACCAACCTTCCTAATTATTGGCCAGAATGGAAGAGAAAATGTTTTGATGCACAGTGGAGCCATTACTGACACAGAAAAGGCTAACAATGTTTGAGAAACAGATTGGGTATACTCATGCCAAACATTTGCTGATACCTCATTAGGCTGATACCTCATTCTTAAAGGCCAAATCAACATGATCCAAGAGTATAAAGTTTATAAATTAAGTCTTCAAATTCCATTTCAGGATCCCATAAAATATAAGGCTTAATAAATTATAAAATAAATAACCAAATACTTAGCCAGATTTTGAATTTAATGGAAAATTTTTCTACCAAAAGTGTCCATCATTTCGAGACATTTTTTAAAATCTTCACCTGATTATGTTGCAGAAGAAAACATATGTCACAGTTAATGCCCACCAACAGTTAGCAAGTTAGTAGATTGTGCCAGTGTTGATGTTTTTGTTTTCTGACTAAGCTGACTAAGTTTCTTTATAAGCTGTCTTCCCAGAAGGTCTATTTTCAAATCAAAAATAGAGCCTGGTAAGCTGAATAATGTGCAAAACTTTTTTAAACTCTTTTGTTTGCAAAATTAATTAGATGATTTTTAAAAATATGTATTATTTATCTGGGAAATGTAAAAAATGAGCTCCAAATTCTCTTCCCCTTACCCCTTGCCCCTCCCCAACACACTGAAAGTGCAAGCAACATATCTATTATTCATGGGAAATAATGTAAAATATATTTCCACATTAGCCGTGTATTCAAAGAAAAAGCAATAACCCTATGGCCTAAAAAAAAGAAAAATTACTTATGACCCCCCAAAAATCAAAATAATGTGATGGGTATAGGTAGCATGGAACATGTCATTGACATGAATGTGAGAAGTTGAATTAACAACATTATTATGGATATGAATAACAAGAAAAAGAAAGTAGGTTGCTTAGTTGGAATAGAAATGAGTAGACCACTGACAGTACTAGTATTATAATGGAAACAATAAAACATTAAAAGAATCTTAGGAAGAGTTGTAGTGTGCTGGATAGATCTTCTCTGGAGGTTTTTGCAAAGACAGGATAGGAAAACATGACTTGGTTGTGTTCCAAAAAATTTATATGATTTGATAAGGTCCATAGAAATGAAGATAATCTATGATCCTTAATAAAACCAGTCAGCCAGTCATTGGTTAAAATTATAAATGCTCAACACATATATGCCATCTATCTATTCATTATTAAATACCTTGAGTTTACATATGTATGTATGTGGATGCATGCAAGTATATATTCATGTATGATGTATGTATGTATGTACATACAGGTATGCATATGTGTGTATATAAATATATATGTATGTGTGTGTATTTTCTGATTGTGATTTGAAGGTAAAAGAGAAGAACATGACTCAATTATTATGACCACTATTCTTTTATTAAACAGTCTTACAAAGAATTCTCTTTTTTTTCTACTATACCATACTGTGGATTCACATACAAACATGCATGTGTTTATGTATATAATGTCTTATGTATGTTTTTGCTAGTGGGAGATGGTATAAAGGCTAATTAATTTGATTCAATTTAAAATTTCAATCAACATTCATTGAACACTTATTAGGTTCCTGATAGCTGTTTCAGTTACAAAGAGAAAAAGAAAAACTAATATTCTTAAAGAACTGATATTCTACTGATTAGGCAATATTAATCCCAGGATAAGTTAGATATAGAATGTGAAGGGTAATAAAAGAGAAAAATGGGATTGTTTTGTTGTTGTTTTTCATTTGTTTTAATTTTATTCTATTCTAAATAGAAAACCACTGGGTTTTGGTTTTTTGTTTTTTTTTTTTTTTGGTTTACTTTTTTTTTTTTTTCTGAAGCATGAGAACTCTGTGGTCTATAAGAATTAGAAATAGGAAGGCAAAATACACATAGACCCCAATCTAGAGAATGAGCAATCAGCTTTCAGATTATTCCCATAAAGTTAACAACAATAGTTCCATAGTTTGAGAGTCAAGTTAAAGACCAAAAAAGCAAAGACAGAAAATGTATAAATTACTGACATTTCTTCCTATGCTTTTTAACTAAGTTCTGTTATAGATTTTTTAAAATATATTTTAATTTTTTAATATACCACTTAACTATTCATTTAGAAAACATTTACTAATCAATACTGGGGAATGAAAAAAAAGACTTTACTTTTCTTTATTCTAGATATTGCAAAATAAAATCTTCATTTTTTCTTTACATAAAAATTATATAAGGTGTGGTGGATCAGTGAAATAGTGGAAAGAAAGTAATTAAAATAACAATGATAATAATTTTCTGTTTAATTTGTTTATTTTTAGTTTTCAATATTCATTTCCACATGATTTTGTGTTACAAATTCTCTCCCCATCTTTTCCCTACTCCCACCCCAAAATAGCAATTCTACAGAATAACCATTCCCCCAATCTGCCCTCTCTTATATCCTCCCCCATTCCCCCTCTGACTTTTCAGTACAGCAAGATGGATTTCTATACCCCAGTGCCTGTATATCTTACTTCTCAGTTGCATTTCTCAGCCATATATATATATATATATATATATATATATATATATATATATATTTAAAACATTTGATTTTAAAATTTTGATTTCTAGATTCTTTCTTCCCTCAACTGGGAGGAAAAGCAATTTAATATAGGTTATAAATGTGTGGTTATGCAAAACATTTCCATAGAAGATATAATGTGAAAGAATGACTATATTTCCTTCCCTCCTATCCCATCCCCACCTACTCTATTTTCTACTTTGACCCTGTCCCTTTTCCAAAAATGTATACTTCTAACTACCTTTTCCCCCAATCTGCCCTCCCTTCTACCATCCCTCCTCTTATCCCTTTCCCCCCCCCCCACTTTCCTGTGGGGTAAGTAACCCAATTTAGTGTGATGATATTCCCTCCTTAAGTCAAATTCAATGAGAGTAAGGTTGACACATTCCCTTTTGCCTTCCTCTTCTTCCCCTCCATTTTAACAGTTTTCTATTGCCTCTTATACATGAGGTAATTTACTCTATTTATTTTTTAGATATCATTACTTCCAATTCAACTAATCCTGTGCCCTCTGTCTATGTATGTATGTATATGTGTATATATACACATATACATATATATATACATATACATATATATGTGTACACATACACACACTCTCATATATGTTTTTATATACATATACCCTCCTATATAAACATATATATGTGTGTATACATATATATTCACATTAACTATCCTCATCCTGAGAAGTCTAATGAGTTATAATTATCATTTTCCATGTAGGAATGTAAATAAGTCAAATTTTATGAGTTCCTTATAATTTATTTTTCCTGTTTACCTTCTCATGCTTCTCTTGCTTTTTGTATTTGAAAGTCAAATTTTCTATTCAATTCTGTTTTGTTCATCAAGAATGCTTGAAAGTCCTCTATTTTGCTGAATGACCATATTTTCCCCTGAAACATTATGCTCAGTTTTGCTGGGTAGGTGATTCTTGGGTTTTAATCCTAGCTCCTTTGACCTCTGGAATATCATATTCCAAGTCCTTCAGTCCTTTAATGTAGATGCTACTAGATCTTGTGTAATCATGATTGTGTTTCCATAATACTCAAATTGTTTCTTCCTGGATGCTTGTAATCTTTTCTCCTTGACCTTTGAACTCTGGAATTTGGCTATAATATTACCAGGAGTTTTCTTTTGGGGATCTTCCTCAAGAGATGGTTGGCTAATTCTTTCAATTTCTATCTTGCCTTCTGTTTCTAAAATATCAGGGCAGTTTTCCTTGAAAATTTCTTGAAGGATGATTTCTAGCTTCTTTTTTTTTTTATCATGGCTTTCAGGTAGTCCAATAATTTTTAAATTGTCTTTCCTGGATATATTTTCTAGGTCAGTGGTTTTGCCTTCTATTTTTTAATTTGTTTAGATATATTTTATAGTATCTTGGTTCATCATAAAATTATTGGCTTCCATATGCTGCAGTCTAAATTTGAAGGAATTATTCTCTTCAGTGAGTTTTTTGAAATTCCTTTTCCATCTGGCAAATTCAGCTTTATAAGGCATTCTTCTCCTCATTGCCTTTTTGGACCTCTTTTGCCATCTGAACCAGTCTAATTTTAAGGTATCATTTTCTTCACTCAGATTATTGACTCTGTTTTCATGATCCTCCCATACTACTTTCATATCTCCTCCCAATTTTTCCTCCACTTCTCTTACTTTGATTTTTAAAATCCTTCTTAAACTCTTCCCTTTCCTGTAACCAGTTCATATTTTTCTTGGAAGCTTTTGATGCAGGAATTCTGACGTTGTCGTCTTCCTCCTATCTATGCTTTAATCCTTTTTGTCCTCAAAAAAAAAAAGAATCTAAGGTTTGATTGCTGTGCTTGCTTTGCTTCCTCTACTTGCTCATGTTGCCAGTCAGTTACTTGACTTTTGAGCTCTTTGCCATGGTAGAACTTTGCTTCCAGAGAAGAGAGCTTTGTCCCACATTGCTGGGGTTTTGGCAAATGTTGTTGGAGGTCTCAAGAGAGTATCCTCTCTATAGATACCACAGTGGCAAACTGTCGTTTCTCACCCCAGAACCACCACCAAAGAAAGTGACCCAGATCCAAGCAGGTCAAGGTAAGAGTTATTACCCCAAGAATGGTCACTTGGTCCCCTTAAAATCTGTAGGCCAGGAGCTCCTGAGGTGACCATAAGGCTATCCCTGGGGCCACCCTGCCTCTGTCACCTCTCACCCTGGGGGAAGGGGCTGGACTGTGCCCTTCCTTTTCAACAGAGTTCCAACTGACCTTTTACATTCTTTTTGGTGTTTATGGGTTGAAAACTCTGGAAACGTCTACAGCTACTGTTGATTTACTCTCCTGGAGTTTGCTCTGGCTGCAGCTGCCTCAATGGGGCCAAAAACACAGGGCTCATGGGGGACTGCACTTGGGTCCCAGGACATTGCAATTAACCCTTCCTGTTGGCCTGCTAGACTGCCTTCAGCAGGAGATTTGTTTTTCTCTTTCATTTTCTGTGTTCTATAGCTCTAAAATTTGTTTAGAGTCGTATTTTATAGGTATTTGAGGTGGTTGTCAGGTGAGGTCACAGAATGTCCTGTTTCTACTCTGCCATCTTGGCTCTGCCCCCTATAGCCTACTTTTTTCCCTCCTCAGTCATTTTGTGGAAGAAGAGGCAAAGTGAGAAATAGAGATGAGACCCTCCCAGGGTAATAGCAAAGAATAGTCACTACTTATATCTTTCATTTCTTGGCCATATGTTGAATAAAATAAAATAGGGTTTTTGCCTCAATTTTTATTTGTGTGATTAATATTGACAGTGGACACAGGTTTGGGAAGATACTTGCCTCTAGAGAGAGGGAGAAAGGAGACATTTTTCCATTTCAGCATATTTGCTTAGCTGGAGGCAGAGAATACATGATTCATTTTAAGGAGCAATAGGAACTGCTCTTTCTCTTCATTCTTAAAACGTTTTTAAAAGGACAATTGATTTGGTCAATGGGATGGACCTGATCCTAGTACCAATAAGGACCAAACATTTTTTCTTTTCAGTGTTATCTTCCAATGGTTATTTGATAATGAAGTTTCTCATTTATTAAACTCGCAGCCTGAGAGAACACTAAAACTTAAAATAATGAAAAGTATGTATTCATGTGGGAATATTGTATAGTTTCACTATAGGCCCATGGGATCCATAGTTTTAGAGTCATGCCTACCTTATAATAGGTCCTTTTTAAATACTTGTTGACTTAATTTGTGAGAGACCTCAGAGGTCATCTATTTCATTTTATACATAAAGAAGCTAAGGACTAGAGAAGTTAAATGATTTGACCAAGGTAATAGAGGTAGATCCAGAGGAAGCATTTGAACCATATGTTCTGATTTCAGAAACATTGTCATTACCATTTCATCATGTTACTTCCTGTGTCCTCTACTGTAAAATGAGATTTAGTCCAGTTTATCTCCAAATCTTCTTTGATTCTAAATATAAGGAAACCTTAAGAAACTACTTTCTGTCATCCACATACTTTTCAATCAACTTTTCATCCACTGTTTTTCATTAAACAAAATATAAGGATGACAATCAACTCCTTGTTACCTTCTCTAATAAATTTAAAAGTTTACCAATATTCTAATCCTCCAGTCCTCTCAATGCATGGATTGTCAAGCACATGGATTTTCACTGCTTGTTCCTCAGTTCTACTTCCATATTATTATTTCACACTCATCATGCATAAGTAAATAAATAAGCAAACAAATAAAAAATGAGCAATAAGTAAACAGATAATTAAGTATAAAAATAAATAAAATGGCAGCATAATGTGGGGAAAAGAATTCTAGACTTTGGGTCAAGCAAGGATTGTGCATAAATTGAGTCTATGACACAAGTTGTGTTACACTTGACAAGTAACTTGCCCTCTCTCAGTCTCCCTTTCTTCACTGAGTAAAATGAGGGCAATGTTGTCCTCATTACCAACCCATAATGTTATAGTAGAAAAATCATTTCACAAACTTTACAGTACCAAAGAAGTAGTGAGAAACAGGAAGAAATCAATTCCATTTGCTTGAGCATTCATAATTAGTGCATAAAATTATTTTTATAATAATTTATAATAAAAAGGCAAGTACCTGATCATGTGCTGAAATAAAGATGAAAAGGAGGAAGAATGAATAGAAAGAAAATGAAATAATGAAATCTTAAATTTGAGTATGGGTAATTTTTTAATATCTGTAAAAATTCTGTTTATTTAGTGGTATGAATATGAACCCACATATATGTGTATCTACACATAAATACCTCTGTTATAAAATCAAGAAAAGTTTTAAAATGTGGTGACATTGAAAAATAGATGGTGACATGCAATGTATACATAAAAGTAATGTGTATATGTTGATCTAAAAGTTAACATTACTATGAACTTGGGTGCAGCAGAAACATCTATGCAAGGATGGAGACTCTGCATCCACTAAACCATATCTCACAATTTTCCTCTGATATGATTACCTTTCATAGCCACAGGATATAATTAATTGAAAGCAAAAGCATTTGATGAAATGACATAGAAAGAAGTAGTAAAACAAATTCTCTTTTAAACCTGTAACACACTCTGTCCAGAGTAAAAATATTGAGAAGTATGCAGTATTAAGGAATGGGTTTGGGGAGAAGTGCATTTAGGGAGCAAATCAATATGTTCAAGATGCATGTGTGGAGGGGTTCATTTATTTATACACACTGTTATTACAATTTTAGCAGTCAGCTTCCCCAAGCCAGTAAGAGTTGTCCCATCCACTCCTGCTTGGGTCTCTCCTATAAGGAATATAGCCTAGATTATGGCAATCATTCTCTGTACTTTGTGATTCTAATCTCTGAGGCCTAGACTGGTCATTTTTCATGTAAAAACGTTTCAACCAATAAGTTTATTTTCCACATCAAGGCTTTTCCATTTTTCTTTGTATATGAGTAGGTGTGTAAAAGGTACAGAAATAAAGCTAGGTATGGGAGATAAGTTTATAATCTTCTTTACATACAGGTAAAACCAGCAAAGCCCATATTTTGAACTCTCTCTTACACATACAAAAGCAAACGTATATTAATATTATCTTTTCTTCCTTTGTTATGTATGTGTAAAGTTTTCATGGGCTCACATATGATGTGTTTGTACATTGGATTGTCTAAATGTAGCATGCATGAGACACTGATGTATAGCTTTAAAATATTTGCCACACTTCTCTAAGAGAGACTATAATCCCTGCCTCAAATGAATCAGGATGAGAGCCACAAGACTTGAAACTAATTTTTCTAGTCTTTTGGAGGGGTTTTGGACAAAAAAAGAACAAAAAAATCTATCTCATAACCAAAATATAGGGTCCACAGGCATGATTTTTAGGTTCAGAACCACAAAGATACTTCCCTATGTGCTAGCCCATCATTTAAAACCAGTCTGACTCCTAGCATCAAAATTTTCAGGAAATGGCATCACCAAAAGTGAATAGGGTGTAAAAAATGTTTATTCAAGCAAATAATAAATATTAAGCAAAGTTATAAATGTTAAAATACAGTAAAATACAAAAAAAGAATGAACTCTTTAAGTGGCAGTAATAAGATATCTCATCTCTATCAAGAGATATAGCCAAATCTCACCAAAGGGGAAATTCCCTGAAACCTCTAGGAAGGCAATCTAGAAATATAGGTTATTTTGAGAATGTTGTATCTCATGTATTCCTGAAGATACCAGTCTTTTTTATTTCTACCAGTCTGGAATTATCCACTACCATCACCACTACCACCACTCTGAAAAAAAAGAAAAAAACAACAACAAATGGGTTTAGCACAATTAGTGTATTTTCAAACACGAATATGAATCCTAAATGTACCAAAATCTCTCACCAACACCATCATTCATTCAGGCATGCATTAGCATTCTCTTCTTCAGTTACTATTCTCTTTCTGCATATAAAATAACAAGCAAAACACCCCAGACTTGGCTTTAAACCTAGGTGATATAGATTATACTGTATATGATAATAGGAGAAAGGCTCAGAGTTAAGCATTAGTGAAAAGAAATTTTTCCAGGCATGAGCCCAGATGCTATGAGGCACAACATTCTTATTAAAGAATCAGATATTTTCAATTCATTCTAATCTAATACATAATTACCAATTACCTATGTCCAAGATGCTATACTAGATATTGGGAATACAAAAACAAAAGAAGGAAAAATTTCCCTGCCTTCAGGGTGTCTACTAAATTTATATAATGTGTTGATAGATGTGTGTGTTGTGTGTGTGTGTGTGTGTGTGTACGTGCATGTACAATCAAGCAATATTTTAAGCAAAAGAGATTACAGTGATCAAGGGGGATTAGGAAAGAATTCCTGTAAAATTTCTATATGAGCTTAACCTTCAAGGAAGTTAAGAACACTACGAGTCTAGTTGAAAATAGAAAACACCATAGGTTTGGACTAGGTGTAATGCCTCATTTGAGCAAAAATAAAAGCTAAATGATCTTCAACTGGACTAAGAATTAGAATTTCAAGAATTCCAAAGGAAAAAAAAGTCATTCAGATCAAGTCTCAACTCTAACACTCAGAACCTCAGTCACACATGTCTTACATTTATAGAGTTCCCTTGAAAGTGAGGAAGTCCATGCCTCATCTTGGAGACAAATGTCCTCTACAGAGACTTAACACATGAGCTTTATATTATTACTTATAACCATAACAATTATTCTACTATTAAGTTGGGCATAATTTTAGTTTATATTCTGGTGATTTGATTGCACAGATCACTTCATTTTCTAAAAGAAAAGAAGCTGAAGCAGGATTTGTTATTGGTTTTCACTTTGATCTAATTAGTACATTTACATACTGACTGCCTCTTGAAAAACTCTGAATGGAAAAGGGTTCTGCATATAAAGTACATGGCGGTAAAAGTTAGAATAAAGCTAGCAATTCAGCAAATGGATTTTCACAGAGGAGGAAGAGAAGAAGAAGAGGAGGACAAGGAGGACAAGGAGAACAAGAATGTAACTTTTCCAGTGCTGGAAACATTCTACTTAATGTTTCTAGCTTCTTTAGTAACACATGACTTCAGTTCAAAACTGTACAGCAAACAGTAAGTGAATGGAAATGCATAGTATGTGAATACGTATTTGTATACATGTACATGTGCATGTGGATAGTGAGAATATGTGTACACATGCATGTGTGTGCAAACAGATTATATCCATATGGACACACAAGCATATACCTATGCTAGATATATGTCTACATATGCATGCATAAGAAAACATGTATGTATACACATGCTTTTACCCCCAAAAGTGTATATTTCTGGCATTATGGACATTATCATATGATATGTGGTCATTCATAACTCCTAAATGTCAAAAACTAGCCTACTATTATTTGATATCTATATGTTATTAGTTTAAATGATACATGATTAGTTTCTATTGCTTTGCCACATAATAAAAAGCCTACATATCCTTTGTCAAGTTTTGCTATTATATAAGGTTAGTTTCTTATTATATCCTTGATTATTATCACAATCATAATAAACACCTAGCACTAAACAAAAAGGGCTTTTCAACTTCTTAAAAATGAAAGATTTCTCAGAATATATCTAACCGTCCCCTGTTCCAGATCAAATCCCCCAACATAGTTTTTTGTTGTTGTTTCAGTATAGTAATTATTTTATAACATCAGAGTCTATATAAGTGATGAATCAATGTCAGATGACTGCTTTCTTTGAATTGCCATTGATGACAAATAGGTAGAACTGGGCCCATCAGTGTAGCTCCAATTTGTTACTCACAAAAGTAAATGAATTGCAATTAAAATAAATTATTTTAAAAAACAGTGTATTCGTAAACAGCAATAAATAACAATCTAGAGCTCAAAGGTCTTTGCCTGTTTTAATATCTCTGAGATAAGTGATTAGAAGTAGACCTATGATGTCATTGATGTTAGAAACTCTCAGGAGTGAAAAATTCTGTTAGCAATTTGGGTCACAACCTTCCATGAAACTTATAGTCTCAGAGAGTTTCCTAACAAACTTAGAGGTCAAGTAGCTTAGCAAAGTCAAAAAGGCAGTGTGTTTCAGAGGAGAGTCTTCAAACAGCTCTTCCTGGCTAACTCCTCTCTCACCATGTCAAGTTAGTTTTTATTACCTAGATTGCTAAATGAATTCCCTTGAAACATCCTTTTTCTCCTTCCTTCTTTTTCCTTCCTTCCTTCCTTCCTTCCTTCCTTCCTTCCTTCCTTCCTTCCTTCCTTCCTTGCTTCATTCTCTTCCTCTATCTCATTCACATATGTATAATATATGCACATATTATATTTAGGTATATACCATCTATGTATAATATATAAATGTGCTACATATTTATAAAATGAATGTACTATCCCTGTGATATATAATGTCTTTTGTGAATTTTATGTATTTATATGCATGTTTGTGTATATATACATATATCTTAACCATGTATGTGTATACACAATATACATATCATATGAGTGTATGCCCACACACATAACCATATATAATTGTGCCTCTACACTAAGATCTGACATTATAATGGTAAGCCTTGGCAACAGAGGGTCACAAAGTTGCCCAAAGAGGTGTAATACAAACCAGAAATGATTTGGAGCTGGTCAAAGCCTTGATTTTATGTTGTTAAGTACTGAGAGCCTCTGAGTAGCGACTGTACTTCAAAAATGGAGAAACTCAGTCATCATTATAATCAAAAGCACCATATTACTAATCCATGATGTTTATTGCCTGGTCATATATCATATTAGATAAAAATTTAAGGTCCTTTCCTTTTCCAAATCTATGTTCATTTTAATAATTGAGATTCTATAATCTATTCTAAAAAAGATCCAGTAATATATAATCAGAAAGTCATTCATTACAGATTGAAGCAAACTATTTGCTCTCTCTTTTGTGTTTTGTTTTGTTTCATTGCTTCTTTTTCATTGTTCACTCCATTAGTTACAATTTTTCTACACACCTTGACTAATGTTTAATGTGAAGGTATTTGTAGAACATATATCAGATTTCATGTCACCGTGGTGGGGGGAGAGGGAGGAGGAGAAAATTTGGAACTCAAGGGATTGTGGAATTGAATGTTGTAAATTAAAAGTAAATATTTTTTTTAAAGCATTCGCTATTTCAGTTTACCCTTCTCTGGAATAGATACATGGATATTTATCAGTTTTTCACCTCAACTCTACCTCTATATTCCTTTTGATATAAAAAGGATAACATGCATATGGGGATTGTTAAGACATGGTCAGATCAGAAATGTGAGTGCCATACAGCTGGCATACAACTGAGAAGTTTGGCTACATTTGGCAACTGATACTTTCAACAATTCAAAGAATGGAAAACTCCAGACTGTGAGAAAATATAATAGAAACATCTAAAATGTATAGAGCACGTCCTTCTTACCATGCTACATCTGATTTATGCTCTATCTCTTTACTAATAGACCTAGACTAGTATTCTGTTATCAGTATGGGACATTAAACATCAAACCTTTAGTTGAAAAAAGCTTTTGGAGCTTTCTCTGAAAAAGATCATCATCATTTTTGTTGTTGTTGTTGTTTGCAGACTGAAAACTGAATAAGAATAGATAGTATTTTAGTACCTGAGTTTGAACCCTCAAATATTCCTGTTTAAAATGACCATCTGCCATTGTCATCTAAATTGCAATAGCTATGCTGCTTCTTGTCTTTAGTGGAGTGGACATGACTCTTCTGTAAAATAGCCCACAACGTGAGGTTATTTCCACCTTGTAAAACATATCCCTGCCTCAATCAGCCAATAATGTTTAATTTTCTATCAAAGTATAACTTAAGTCAGCCAAATATTTATATTATGTTGAGCAAATAAATTCCTTTCAGCTCTGGTTATATCCCTGACTTGTAATATTTAATGTAAATCACTCTTTATTTTGGTCAGCAAGACTGGAGAGAGAGAGATACATTTGGTAGTATTTATCCAGCATTTCTTCCTTTTCAACAAAATCCGTTATCTATCTGCATAATGATATGTCAGTCAAAATGTTTAGTAAAGTTAAGCTGCATTGAGAGAGGCAGTATCCAGGCCTAGGGTGTTGATAATCACACTGTATTTTGTCCTGGTCACAACACTTCTGCAGTATTGTTTTCATTCAGAGAATCATATTTTAGGAATAATATTGCTAAGCTGGAGAACATAAAAAAGGACAATTAATCAATGGAAAGGTATTTATGAAATGTTTGCTATGTATCAGTATCTCTACTAGGTGCTGAGGATACAAGTACAAAGAATAAAACAATACATATTCACAAAGAACATAAATGCTAAAGAGTAAGACAACAAGTTTGTGAAAGGCCTTTATACCATGTAAAGATTAATTGAAGGAAGTGAAGACATTTAGCATCGAGAAGAGAAGACTTGGTAGATGATAATTATACCTTTCAATAAACTTTCAAATTACTATTATATAGAAATGAAATCAGACTTCTCTTACTTGGACCTAAAAGAAAAGAAAATCTAAGAATTGTAGAGTAGAAAATATAGACTTTGTGTACGGCTACATCCCAAAATTGAAATTCAGAATGGAAAGCTTGAGGAGGGAGTCATTTACTACTCAGAAGATATTTTAAAGCAGATATTAGATGAGAACTTGTCAGGTATGTTGTAGAGTTTTGTTTTGTTTTTTAGGTCCAGGTTAAATTATCTTGCTTCTGAGGTCCTTCCTAGCTCTGAGGTGTTATGATTCTATAATTGTATAAATCTCAGATGAATTTTGAGAGCATTAATTGATATTTTAAAGCATTTCATCTACTGGCTTCAGTCACTACAAAGTCAGATATTGTTTTTATAATATTAAGCAGTTGATAAGTTCAACACATCTAAAGAATCACAGCTTTTAAAATGTGGAGTAGCATGATTAATGTGTTGTCCTAGAAAAGAGACACAGTATCAAAAGGTGATGATTTTTGTTTAGGCTGTTGAACTACATTTCAGAAATTCTAGATGTTCCAAAATAGTTTCATGAGTCTGGAAAGAGGGAAGTGAAAATTTCATAAAGATGATAAAATATGCTTGAAATCTCTTCAATTTCCCACTGAACTTTCGCACATGAAAAAGAAAATTGGGTCAAGGCCTTCTGAACATGTTGCCTGAAGCTTCTCTTTCCTTCTTTCATGTCAATACTTTGATTCTTTGACTAATGAACTCAAGACTACACCTCTTTGATCACTTAGGACAGATCATCTTGCAAGAAATAGAAGTCTCTTTGGTGGAGAACATTAGCTTAGCTGGTATGCTATTTGTCTTTGGAAAAAAGGCCCCAAATCTGAGTTTCTGGGATCCTGAAAAACTCTCTCTAGTTTGTTTATTTTTCTTGTTGTTTTTACTCTTAATAATTTTGAAAACCTTCTTGTATGTCCCTGCCCCTTCCATTTATTAGATGGATTTCTTTGAAGGGCTTCAGAACGGGGGTGGATATGGGTTGGGATGGCAAAGCAATGGGCTTTATATGATACAGTTTATTTAGAAAATCTTCTGGCTGTTTCCATGGTAGCTTGAATCTAAAAATGTGAAACCATATAAATTATTGAAAACCCAACTCCACCTCAAAGAAGTTGGAGTGGCTAACTCTCAAAAGAAAGAGAAACATCATCATATGGCTATTTCAGAGGTCTACGTCAATGCCTTTAGTGCCAAGAAACTATGGCAATAGGGATTTTGCCATCTCAGAACGTACAAAAAAATTAACTCAACATAATCACCCAGAGAATCCAAGCCTTGTAAGAACTTTTATCGAAGGTTATAAATTTCAAATATGCTCAATACTTTTTCAAGTACTGAACTTGTTTTGCCTCTTCTAGTCACAAGGTACTTGTAGTTTATCATATATTATAGACCACCCCATGCCTTTTGTCACTATGACAACAGGGCTGTCTCTTATAGCAACACCTGGTTCTCTTTTCATGACTATAGGATGTCTGTAGAACCAGTTCATAAATAATCCATGGGAAAGTGAATGTTGCTGTCATGTTAATTTCTGGCTAACCTGCTTTTGGCAAGTGCATAATTATATTTATAAAATGGATGTAGCAGATTGTTTGCTTTTTCTCCAGCAATGATTTAACACATAGAGACAGAAACAAATAAAGGGAGTCTCAACAAGCTTCGCCTCACAAAGCAGAAAGGACACTTTAGTTTTCTCAGAATGAGATTTACTAATTATGCGCTAGCAGCTGCTATCCTGACTTTACTCTTGGGCAGTTTGAAGTCCAGATTATGGAAGCAATAATCTTGAATAATAAAGTCTCTACTAATTAAATAACGTACATTATTCTCCAAGTTTACAGCATTACCCCCACTTACACATAAATATTACATGCTATTATATCCATTACTTAATTAGATGTTTTGACTAAATATTAAACAAACTATGATTTCCCCACATTTGATTTCTCTTAACAATGTACTTTCATTTTGGCCTTCATTATTTTTAATATCTTCATAATTTTCAGTTTTTACTTAGGCATATCATATAACCCACTCTTAGTCTGCCTTGGTAAATCCTATCACATGAATAAATTTCATAGGTATAGGTGAATTTCCTTTTAGGGTGAATTGCATTGTCTTATTTTAGTAATTTTATATAACATTAATAAAATTGTATTGGTTTTATAAGATATTATTTTTCACTCCATACAAATTTTTTAATTATCTTATTAACTATATTATCATGGAGATCATTAGTTCTGGCATTTTCAGAGAAATAGCAACTGAAATATACACAATAAATGACTTGTTAAAAGAAATTTGGCATATCAAATAGAGAATCAGTCTTAAAGTTAGCAAGATGGGTTCAGGTCTTGCCTCTGACACATATAACTTGTGTGTCTGGACAAGACATTCAAACTCTTAGTGTGATAAACAGTTCTCTGACACTAAAAATTGCAGAGAATTTGCCAACCAATATTGGTAGAAGGAGATTCCTTATTTGAGAGTTCCTTTACCAATAAAATCATAAATTCAGTCATTATGAATGATATATCTAAAGAGCAGAAGTCAAAATTAGATCAAGAATAACTTAGGGGAAGGCAGAACCAAGAAGACAAAGGAGCAGGAAGAAGTACAGGGTCCCATTTCCAGCTCACCCCACTGCCCACAAAATACCTCCAAACAGAAATTGAAAACACACCTGACCAAGTCCTGATTGGGAAACCTAATAAAAAATAGACTGAGTTATTTTTACAGCCCAGATCTCATTGGAAGATAGGCAAAAAATTCTGTGCTCCTCTGCCTCCTCTGAATTTCTCCATCACCCATGCTCTTCAGCTTCCTTTTGTCTTCCCCCTTGAAACTGAAAGCTCCTTGATGGAGGGAAGTATCTTCTGCTTTTCTTTGCATCCCCAGCACTTGAGGAAGTTCCTGACATATATTAGGTGCTTAATAGACATTTATTGACTAGATGACTGAGAGGGGATGGGTCTGGCCAAGAGGTTATGGTGTGCACATTCCTGGGCAGGGAGAGGCTATGCATCAAGGCAAAGGGGAAAATAATTCATCACAGAAGGAGTTAAATTTATACACAGTGCAAGAACCCATGGGCATTGCTGTTGCTCACTAACTGATTCTAGACCACAGAACCCTGGCAGTTTGAGGAGGGGACCTGGGCTCTGATATAATATTCCAGTGCAAAATGTAGTTGCTGGCCCTAGACTGTGTATTGAGGGAGAAGTATATTCAGAAAAAAAGCTATAGTTGGGTGGTTCACATGCCAGAGGCAAAGCAGGATCTTAGTTATAAACTCCAGCCTAGTCTAAAGTCTGCAGCAAAATAACCAGGGCAAGAATCTGAGGATGAATTGGCAACAGCTATTCCATCACTCTGATCCTACAAGACTTTCCAGGTGGCTACTGGTGAATCAGTCTAGAAGGAATCTACTGAAGCTCTAGATAGGGATAGTACATAGGATTGTGGCTCAAACCCAAACCCAAATCAAAAACATTTAGAAAGCCCAAAATAAGGGCACAGGAATTTGACCTTGCCGTGGATCAAAATATTTCAGGAGCTATGAAACCTTGCAAATCCCCAGCCTGAGCTGTCTTCAAAATTCCTAAATAGCACAACATTCAGCATTTCAAGAAAACAATAGAAGAACCAGCCTAAATGTTCCCTATAGAAGTACACAAAGACTGAACCTAATATCATGCCTGAAGTCAGGAAGAAGGGTAGAAAAATGGATAAACAAGCACAAAAATCCCAAAATAACAGGCTAATTTGGTGAAAGGGATGCTCAAGATACAGTGAGAAAATTACTACAAAACATTACTAAGCAAAACTTCAAAGTAAAAAAAAAATGGGCACAAATTCAAGCAGAATTCTTAGGAAAAATGAAGTAAGAACTAGGAAAGGACAAAAATAAAACTGTCATTATCTATTTGTACTTTGTTTTCTACCCAAAACATTATAAAGAAGGCAAAGCAATTATTGCTACTGTTTCTCAGCAGAAATATAAGCTTATTGATGGGATGATAGAAATTGTTTTATTTTTGTCTCTAGCCCTAGAATTTTGTTGTGTTCATAATGAGGTGTTTAAGTCATTGTTGAGTGGAGTCAAATTAGAAATAGTATGAAGGGGGATTATAATGGAAATATGAAATATTTTAATACTTGTTCACACTCAAAATCTTCTACCTTTGAAAACTTGCTCCAGTGTAGCAAACGACAATGAATCAATGTCTTCCTCACACCTATAATTTTTGTCCATGCCCCGGCAAAAATCGTCTGAAGGAAATGTCTACAACCTTATCTTTTTCAAATACATCTACCAATTTGTGGGTACCTCTTATGCATTTGAGTGGGAGACCAGTAATCCCTAATTTTTTGATATTATCATCTCAATTTCCCAGTTATATTTTTTTATGAATGACATTGTTTGCAACATGTATTTTTATAAGTTATTGCTGTTAGTATAATACAGTTCACTTCTGCTTATGATACATCTCTCCATTGTACTTGGGATTACCTAATTTTTTTTTCTTTATATGTTGTAGTGTATTCTGATTCACAATCTCATTTCCTTTATGGAATTATATTAATGTTATAAAGATGGGCTGTTTTTAGTAGTATCATTTTTTTTTTTTTAAGCAATTGGGGTTAAGTAACTTGCTCAAGGTTACACGGCTAGTCATTTGATTTATGCGTGGGTGCTCATTTTCTGAGGCCGGATCTGATCTCGGGTCATCCGAACTCCGAGGCCGGCACTCTTACTCACTGCGCCACCTAGCCGCCCCTTTCGGGCAATTGGGGTTAAGTAACTTGCCCAAGGTTACACGGCTAGGTTTTTTTGTTTGTGCGGATTAAGTGTCGGAGGCCGGCTCCGAACTCAGGTCCTTCTGATTCCAGGGCCGGCGCTCTATTCACTGCGCCACCTAGCCGCCCCTTAGTAGTATCATTTTATTGAATGATTATTGAAATTACTGTAGAGTTTGCAAATACAATATAGTTCAATCATTTCCTTTGCTTTAATTCTGTGTGTGTATCTATATACTGTATTTGCATATATGTATGTATGCATGTATGCATGTACTAATATATGGTTAAGATTATATGTGTGGAAATATATGTGATACATATAGATATGAATATGGATATAGATACCTATAAATATTTGTATATTGTTTCTTTTAGGTTTTCAATCATGTCCAATTTTTCATGACCACATTTGGGGTTTTCTTTTTTTTCCAAATGCTTTATTAACTTCTGGTTTACATCACTCATTTCCATTAGATTTTGAGTTACAATTTGTTCCCCATATTTCCCTACCCCCCACCACAGAATAGCAGTCCCACAGGATATCTCCTCACCTCATCTGTTGTCTCCCATATCTTTTCCCATAGCCCCTTCAAATTTTTCAGTAGGGCAAGGTGAATCTCTGTGCCCTAATGCCTGTGTATTTTATTTCCCCATTATATGTAAAATAGTATTAATAATAGTATTTATATATTTTTAAACATTTGATTTCAAAATTTTGAATTCCATATTCATTCCCTTCCTCCCTTGTCAACCACCCTTACTGGGAAGATAAGCAATTCAGTATATGTTGTACATGTGTAGCTATGCAAAACATTACCATAGTGGATGTATTGTAAAAGCCTGACTATATTTCCATCGCTCCTATCCTGCCTCCCACTTGGTCTATTCCATACTTTGATCCTGTCCCTTTTCAAAACTGGGTGCTTCCAGCTGCCCTCCCCCACAGGCTGCCCTCCCTTCCATCATCCCCCCTATCATCCTTTTCCCCCTATTCTCCTGGAGGGTGAGATATCCTATTTAGTATGTATGTCATTCTCTCCCTAAGCCAAATTCAACGAGAATGAGGTGGTGGGGGCCGGAGCAGAAATGCTATTACTAATCTGGAAATGCTATTACTGTTCCGCCATTTTGACTCCACCCCCCCCCATTTGGGGTTTTCTTAGCAAATATACTTAAGTGCTTTGCCATTTTCTTCTTCAGCTCATTTTAAAAATAAGGAAACGGAGGCAAACAAGGTTAAGTGACTTGCCTAGCATCACAAAAATATATCTGAGGCCAGATTTGAAATCAGGTAGTCCTGACTCTAGTCCTCTCATCCTATTAACTGTGCCACCTAGCTGCCTCAAATATCTATACATATGGATACATAAAAATATCTATATAGAAATAAGGATATACCTTTTCCTATGCCTATACCTATGTTTATGCCTGTATCCATAGCCAAAAACTGAGTTTTGGGTCTTAGGAGCTATCCTATGGACTCTCATTATTTAGTGTTTCACACTACTTCTGGACCAAGCCCTCCCAACTGCATATTATAGTTTGACTAACAGACACAATAATTCATATTGAAGTGGTTTGTGATGTTCTTTTACATTATACAGTACATATATTACCCCAAAATAAGATTTTTGGACCATTTCAACATCTATTACAAAGTACTCTTATGAACAAAACATCCCGTCATAGAAAAACACATCATTGACATGCATACAAATACTTTGTGTGCTGCTGATATGGAGAAAAATTATGAAAAACAATATATTTTCTATGAGTGTATCTCTATAAGTATGCTGCATGATTATCAAATCTTCCCAGTAGATACATTTTTGAGAAGAACACTCAAAGTTCTCTTTTAATATATAAAGTCAAATATCTTTTAAAAATAATAATAGAGGGGGTGGAGTCAAGAAGGCAGAGTAGTAACAGCATTTCTGCTCAGTTCCCACACCCACCACTTCCAAATTTATTTAAAAGAGGACTCTGAACAAACTCTGGAGGGACAGAATTACCAACACATATATGCCAGGGACAAAGTGAGAGGTCAGTGCCCAGTGAACTTTGGGACTGACTGAGAGAGCATGTTGGCCTCTTTCCCTGGGGGCAAGAAGCCACTGATTAGCTGTGGCACCCATATTGTTGCAGCTTCAGCCTGTGCTCTTTAAGGGGATCTGGCAATCAGTCTGGGGGTTAATCACTGTTGCTTTGACATTCTTAGACCTGGATTGCAGTCTAGGGTGGAGGTCTTGGGGTGTGTGAACAGATTGCCAGAGCATGTGGAGGCTTCAGAGAGGGCACCCAACTAATATCTCTAGCAGCTAAGAAAACCGCAGCATTTGGGATGGAAGCTACCCTGGATGGTGGCAGTCCTACTGTGGCAACAAGCCCAAAAGTCAAGAAATTAAGTGGCAACATGCCTAGGCAAAGGAAACAAAATAAACAGAAAAATTCAACATTAGACCCTATTTTGGGGGCAAAGAGGATCATAGCATGGAACAGGAGGAGGATGGTGAGGTCAGAAATCCTTCTCCAAGAGCCCCAAAGGAAAATATGAGTAGGTTACAGGCCATAGAGGACCTTAAGAAGGACTTTAAAAATCAAATAAGAGAAGTGGAGGAAAAATGGGGAAGAGAAATAAGAAGGATGCAGGAAAAGTATGAAATAAGAATCAACAGCCTGACTGAGGAAAATAACACTTTAAAAAACAGACTAACTCAAATGGCAAAGGAGGCCCAAAAGGGCAATGAGGAGAAGAGTGCCTTAAAAAGCCAAATTTGCCAGATGGAAAAAGAATCTCAAAAGCTCACTGAGGAGATTCGTTCCTTCAGAGTTAGACTGGAGCAAATGGAAGCTAATGACTTTATAAGAAATGAAGATGCTGTTAAAAAGATCCAAACAAATGAAAGAATATAAGGCAATGTGAAATATTCCATTGGAAAAACCACTGACCTGGAAAATAGATCCAGGAGAGATAATCTAAAAATTATTGGACTACCTGAAAACCATGATCAAAGAAAGAACCTAGAAATTATCCTCAAGAAATTCTCAAGGGCAATTGCCCTGATGTTTTAGAACCAGAGGGCAAAATAGAGGTTGGGGAAATCCACCGATAACCTCCTAAAAAAGATCCCAATAAGAGGACTCCTAGGAATATTATAGCCAGGTTCCAGAATTCCCAGATCAAGGAGAGAATATTGCAAGCAGCCAGGAAGAAACAATTTGAATATCGTGGAAACACAATCAGGATAACACAGGATCTAGCAGCTTCTACACTGAGGGATTGAAGGGCTTGGAATATGATATTCCGGAGGGCAAAGGAGCTGACATTAAAACCAAGAATCACCTACCCAGCAAAACTGAGTATCATGTTTCAGGGGAAAGTATGGTCATTCAGTGGAGTAGAGGAATTTCAAGCAGTCTTAAAGAAAAAAACCAGAGTTAAATAGAAAATATGACATTCAGACACAAGGAGCAAGAGATGTTTCAGAAAGCAACCATAGGGAAAAGAAACCATAGGGAACTTATCAAAGCTGAACTATTTACATTCCTTCATGGAAAAACGATAACTGTAACTGATGAAACTGTTCTCAGTATGAAAATAGCTGAAGAAGGGTATATGGGCATATGAATACGTATGTGAATGTGTGTATATTTGTTAATAGGTATACATAGATAGAGGGCACTGGTCAAATTTAATAGAAAGGGATGATACTTAAAAGGTAAAATTAAGAGGTGAGAGAGGAATGTAACAAGAGGAGATGGGAAGAGACAGAATGGGGTAAATTATTTCATGTAGAAGAGGCCAGGGAAAAGGTTTACAAGGGAGGGGAAAAACAGGAAGGTAAAAAGGCAAAACTCTATTCTCATTGAATTTGGATCAGGGAGAGAATGACATACATACTAAATAGGATATCTCACCCTACAGGAGAGTAGGGGGAGAGGGAATGAGAAGGAGCATGATGGAAGGGATGGCGGGAGGGAAGGGGGGAAGCAATTTTGAAGCACCCACTTTGTAAAAGGGACAAGATCAAAGTAGGGAATAGACTAAGTGGGAAGTGTTATAGGACAGATGGAAATATATTCAGTCTTTTACAATATATCTACTATGGTAATGTTTTGCATAGCTACATATGTACAACATATACTGAATTGCTCATCTTTCCAGTAAGGGTGGGTGACAAGGGAGAAAGGGAATGGATCTGGAATTCAAAGTTTTAAAATCAAATGTTTAAAATTATATAAATGCTATTATTAATACTATTTTACATATAATTGGGAAATAAGTTATACAGGCATTGGGGCACAGAGATTCACCTTGCCCTACTGAAAAAGTTGAATGGGCTATGGGAAAAGATGGGAGACAACAGATGAGGTGAGGGGATATCCTGTGGGACTGCTATTCTGTGGTGGTGGTTAGGAAAAGAATGGGGAAAAAACTGTAACTCAAAATCTGATGGAAATGAATGATGTAAACCAAAAGTTAATAAAGCATTTGGAAAAAAAAGATGAAATAAAGATAAATCTAAATATCTAAGGTAATATTAATTATTCATGGTTGGGCCATGTAATGAAAAATGAAAATTCTACCTAAAAATAATAATACACACAGGTGTGTTTTTCTGTACATTTCACCTCTTTGTGAGACTGTAGAGATATGATATACTTTATAAATTATTAGGAAATCATTAGAAAAATCATGAGTGTTCTTTTTCATGTATTCATTAAGCAAAAATTTCATGTTTGTAGACCTTTTCTCTAGAAATAAAAATGATAAGAATGTCATATACTCAATAGTTACTGATATCCTCTCTACAGTATTTTGGGGATAATAATATTATTATTATTATTTCTTTTCTAATCAACCATTCAGTATCTGACAATTTTTAACTATGTAGAAAATAAATTTCAATGCTTTTGAAATGATCTCAAATCCAACAATATTTTTTTTCCTCTGTACCCTATTCCAGGTGTTGACTTGACTTTTTTTCCACTGTCTTCTGTTGTGATTGAGTTGTTAGGAAACAAATGTAGTAAATTTTATAGTCATAGATAATGAAAATAAATCACTAGCAAAATAAAGACAGATCTATTTGATTTTTCATGTGTGCATATATATACATGCATGCATGTGTGTGTATGTAATTATTTTTCCCCTTATAAAGGCTTTTCAGAATGATCTCATAAGAATGTCATACCAAACATTTTTCAGGTCCATCCACCTCTATTTGTGAGGCAATAATCAATTAATCAAGCAATAAACATTTATTAAGTGTTTTATAAGCACCAGACACTGTGCTAACTTTTAGATAGTCTTCATGATCTTCTAAAATACTCCTCTATAAGCTTGGGTAATGAAGTATGTTTTGAATAATTTTTCTCTGGTGGACATATAAATTAAAGTTTTTTACTGTCTCAGTTAAATTCTGGGATTTTTCGGACGCTTCATAGTCATCAAGAATTTTCAATCATCATTAAATTTTGTAGGGAAGTCAGCATCAGTGTAATTTCTTCATCAGTTATTTTTTGGGGGATATAAATATCTTTTTTTGCTATAGGAAAAGTTGGAAATATTTTCATTGTTGACATTGTCTGCATCTTTCTTTGCTCTTACATTTTGGGTTTGATTTTGACTTTTGATATAACTACTGAAATTAATGATAGGATGACTGTAACAGCAAGCACCCCAGCATCCCCATAGTGGCTGCCAACACAGGTTCTTAGATCTGCTTTTATAAAGAAAAGCAACTCAAAATGGGTTAACAGTCTTGCTTTAACCAATCAAACATATCATTTACCTAGTTCAGAGGAAAAAGTCAGCAGCCTAAACTTCAGAGTAGACAGACAGAAGATACAAGAAGACAGAGAAACATTTCAAGCAGACAGGCCTCCAACTGTCTTACCATTACACCCATACCTAGTCAGTTACCAGAGAGGGAAGCATCAACATCTGGGTTTTCAAAGCTGGGTGCAGGGGGGGACTCTCAGCGGCTGACCAGAGTCTCATCTGGTCAAATCACACAATGCTTCTCAAAGTGAGCCCCAAAACAAAGCCTAACATCAGGGTTTATATAGCCTTCTCTTGGTTCAGAGAATGTAACAACCCTCTTGATCCATTGCCCAATCAAAAAAGCATTCCTGAAAACCAAGCCTCTCGCCACAGGCTCCAGGTGCACTTAAGTCTATCAAAGGGCCTAGGGGCAGGGAAGATCTTAAATTCAGATTCTCATTAAAATGACCCACAGTGACATGATTCATCAATAGCAATGATGACAACAATAAAATAAGAATCATCAGAGAAGGTCTTCTAATGTGCTGGTTAAATATTCCCTGGAAGACTTGCATGAAGGAAAGGACAGTGATCCCAGATGATGAAAAATTGTGTATAAAGCTGTGATAATAGCTTTCTCACTTCTCTGCATTTCTGTACAAAATGCCAACAGGCACATAGTACTGGAGGTTTGGATTTTGGGAGGGGAAGAGGGAGAAGGATCACTGGTGACCATTTGCTGTCTCTTCACTTCAGTAATACCTGCTTGAACCAATTATTCATTAAATATTAAGCACTGGGGTGGCTAGGTGGCACAGTGACTAGAGCCTCGGCCCTGGAGTCAGAAGGACCTGATTTTGGATCCGGCCTCAGACACTTAACACACACATAAACAAAAACCTAGCCGTGTGACATGGGGCAAGTTACTTAACCCCAATTGCCCTCCAAAAAGCAAAAAACAAAAACAAAAACATTAAGCACCTAGTATATGCTCAGTAGGTATGCAACTGGACAATGTTGAAGAATGAAGCTGGGATTGGTTTTAGCCAGCATAATACTAGATTATTTTTTAATCATAGGTCAATTTCCTCAACAGTACCAAAGTAGCTGTCTCATAAGAAATCCCCACCCATCAAGTTATCAAGTTTAAGATTTTAAGCATAGGACTTCTAAAATAAGAATATTGCTTTGATAGTATACTTGCTGAAGAGGGAAGATGATCACTAACATGATTCACTCATCTGCAAATATGCCATATCTTAGAAGAGATGTAAATCTTGCTACCCCCATTATTGCCAAGAGTTATTCTGTTGAAGGAAATCTACTGGTGAAATGATTGATTATTTAAGAGTTCTGAAAATTTATATACCTTTTTGGAGAATCCAAAGTGTAATTTGGTAGTACATGTCTGAAGAGAGCTATGTAAGAAGAGCTATGTGGTAAGGAGACCTTCATCAGAATATCACTGGTTTGTCTCCATAGAAAGGCCAAGTTGTTCCCATCTGAGGAGAGCTGATAGAGTATTTCTTAACTGTGTATGTTTTTGTATTTGATTATGGGCTCCTGTGGGTCTTCTTTTTGCATTGTATGTAGGGAGAAATAAAGGCTATCCTACACCTAATTTGCATTTACCACCTTGAGTACTAATATAGGAGCTCAGGACCTCACTGCCCATTGGTAAAAATTTAAATACATTTGGATTTCTTCCCCCAGAGTAATACCAAGTATAAGCAATAAGCCAAAGATAAAGAAAATGAAACTCTTGGAGTCCACCAACACAGAACTGGACCCTAAGTCCAAAGTCTTGGCATGGATAAAATTGATATAGCTTATCTACATTTGATTTTGGTATGATAACTGGACTGTTTGGATGATTGTGACAAGAATGAAGTAGAAACAGTAAGATTCATCGAATTTGTTGCATAGATCTAATGAGAGTACTTGCTCATCTAAGGATGAATGCATCCTTCTTTTGTTTGTTTTTGTTTTCTTTTATCTGTGCTTTTTCCTGCTCCCCACCCCCAACCAGAGGATCAATATTTTGGTTATATAGAAGAAACACTGTTATCTAATTTGATCTCCAAATTAGGCTTGTACCTTGGTTAATATGATTAATTTCCTGTCCATTCTATAGGTGAGGAAACTGAGTCTCAGAAAATGTTTTCCACTTAGTCATAAGCAATCCTCATTTCCCTGCACAAATTAGATGCTTAACAAATGACTATTGCTACTAGCATAACATGCTATATTAATATTGAGCACAGTTTATTTTTTCTTAATGACCCATGATCATCATTATTCACATCAATTAATGAATTGTATTGTCATTGCCCAGGACACTCAGGTGGCACAGTGTACAGAATGTTAAGCCTGGAATCAGGAAGACTCATTTTTCTGAGGGTTCAGACTACTTGTTGTGTATCACTGGGTAAATCTCTTAACTCTGCTTGCCTCCATTTCCTCTTCTGTAAAATGGGCTAGAAAAGGAAATGACAAATAACTTCAGTATCATTGCCAAGAAAACCCAAAATGGGCCAGGAAGTCAGACTTTTGAATAAGTAAAAGAGGCCATTCTTTGCCTTATTTCTTACCTGGTCTTAATCACTGAATAGGCATTGTCTAAGTCAATTGAGTTCTTTTAAAGACCTTAGCTTAAACGACCAAGTTCTCCCACTGCATTCAGGGACATATCTAGTCATTCTGTTCTCTGTCTTGCCACTGGACCCAGATTGCTCTGGAGGAGAAATGAGTGAGGCTGATGACTTTGCATAATTCTCCCTCACTTAAATCCAATTCACTTGCATGGCATGCCGTCATCTCCATGGTGTTTTGGTCCTCTTTGAGGACGAAGGACAGACAATAATAACAAGAAAAACAATAATTTCCCTAGGGATCACTTTCCTCTTCAAATCTGGTAAATGGTTCTTGTTGCCTTTCTAAGAGGTAGACAGCTCCTTTTCCTGGTGTGACCATACCATTAGTGGAAATATTGTCTATGTTATTACTGTTTCCAGGTTGACTTTTCTCTGACCTTTCTTATTAACTGTCTTTGAATGAAGTGAAAAACTGCTGGTTGTGACTGAACATTAGTTATAATATAATAGTGGATAGAAATCTGGCCTCATACATTTGTGTAATATGAGAAGCAAGGAGGCTGAGTAAATGAAGAGCAGGTCACAAATCTAGAGAGAATTGGGTTCAATTCTACCTTTAAAACTGATTGGATGAATGGACTTAAATAAAACCCTTATTCTCTGAGTGGTAACTCTTTAAGATTCTAAAATTCTCTAAGGTTCTGTACTACAAGAAAAGTACCTACAAGCATAAATAGAACTCTCTCTCTCTCTCTCTCTCTCTCTCTCTCTCTCTCTCTCTCTCTCTCTCTCTCTCTCTCAGACACACACACACACACACACACACACACACACACACACACACATACCATACACATAGACACGCATCACAGTTCCTACCATTATCTCTATTTTTCTTAATTTGCTCCAAGCTCCCTTCAAAGACTAAATTTTCTATGGTTCTCTGTCTTGAAGAGTAGTAGGGGGGAATATGATAACAGGTTTGGTATATTCATGGAATGAGAGATATTTTTTTTGCTTTATTATTTTTTTTTAGTTTACATCATTCATTTCCACAAGATTTTGAGTTACAAATTTCCTCCCCATTTTTCCCGTACCCCAATCTGCTCTCTCCTATATCTTCCCCCATCCCCTCTCCAACTTTCCAGTACACATGGTGGATCTCTATTCCCCAGTGCCTGTATATATTATTTCCCAATTATATGTAAAATTATATATATAGTAATAATATATTTTTTAGACATTTGATTTTAAACCTTTGAATTCCAGATTCATTCCCTACGTCCCTCATCACCCACCCTTACTGGGAAGATAAGCAATTCATTATAGGTTGTACATGTGTAGCTATGCAAAACATTTCCATAGTGGATATATTTTGAAAGACTGACTATATTTCTCTCCATCTCATTCCACCCCCCAATTGTTCTGTTCTCTACTTTGATCCTGTCTCTCTTCAAAAGTGGGTGCTTCTAACTTCCCTCAACCCCAGCTGACCCTCCCTTCCATCATAGCCCCTCACATCCCCTTCCCTCCTACTCTCCTGTAGGGTGAGATACCCTATTTAGTGTATATATCATACCCTCCCTAAACCAAATTCATTGAGAACAAGGTTGACTCATTCCCTTTTGCCTTCCTGTTCTTCCCCTCCCTTGTAACAGTTTTCCCTTGCCTCTTCTATATGAGATAATTTACCCCATTCTATGTCTTTCCATCTCCTGTCATTAAATTCCTCTCTCACCTCTTAATTTCACCTTTTAAACATCATCCCTTCCTATTCAACTGGTCCTGTACCCTCTGTCTATGTATACCTGTACACATATGTTGACATACACATGTATTTGTACACCAATATACCTACCTATATAGACATATATAGGTATGTACACACACACACACAAATATATATATATATATACATTTTTATTCCCTTCAACTATTCTCATACTGAGAAAAGTTTCATAAGTTACAATTATCGTTTTTCCATGTATGAATATAAGTAGTTCAACTTTGATAAGTTCCTTATGATTTCTTTTCCCTGTTCACCTTCTCATGCTTCTCTTGCTTCTTGTTTCCCAATGTTAAAATTTTTATTCAACTCTGGTTTTTTCATCAAGAATGCTTGAAAGTCCTCTATTCCATTGAATGACCATATTTTCCCATAAAACATCATACTCAGTTTTACTGGGTAGGTGATTCTTTATTTTAATCCCAGCTGCTTTTACCTCAGCTATATCATATTACAAGTCCTTCAATCCCTCAATGTAGAAGCTACCAGATCCTGTGTTATCCTTGTGTTTCCACAGTATTCAAATTGTTTCTTCCTGGCTATTTGCAATATTTTCTCCTTGATCTGGGAACTCTGGAAGCTGTCTATAATATTCCTGGGAGTTTTCTTTTTGGGATCTTTTCCAGGAGGTGATCAATGGATTCTTTCAACATCTGTTTTGCCCTCTGGCTCTAAACCATCAGTGCAATTTTCATTGAGAATTTCTTGAAGTATGATTTCTAGATTCTTTCTTTGATAATGGTTTTCAGGTAGTCCAATAATTTTTAGATTATCTCTCCAGGTCAGTGATTTTTCCAATGAGGTATTTCACATTGTCTTCTATTATTTCATTTGTTTGGATCTGTTTAATAGTATCTTGATTTCTCACAAACTCACTAGCTTCCATTTGCTCCAGTCTAATTCTGAAGGAATGATTCTCTTCAGTGAGCTTTTGATATTCTTTTTCCATCTGGCAAATTTGGCTTTTTAAGGCATTCTTCTCCACATTGCCTTTTTGAGCCTCTTTTGCCATTTGAGTTAGTCTATTTTTAAGATGTTACTTTCTTCAGTCAGTTTATTTTCTCTCATTTTATAATTTTCTTGCATCATTCTCATTTCTCTTCCCAATTTTTTTCTCTGTTCCTTTTATTTGGTTTTCAAAATCCTTCTTAAGCTCCTCTAAGGCCTGTAAGCATCTTATTCTCTTCTTGGAAGCTTCTGGTGCAGGGGTTCTTACTGTGCTGTCTTCCTCATGTTCCACATTCTGATCCTTTTTGTCCCCAAAAAAGGCATCCAAAGTCATATTACTGTGCTTGCCTTGCTTCCCTCATTTTCTCATTTTGCTGCTCAGTTACTTGACTTTTAATGTTTTTGCCACAGTGGAACTCTGCTATCAGAGGGGGGAGCTTTGTCCCAGTAGTTGGGGTATTCTCAGCTGCTGGAGCTATTAGTTGGATGCCTCCTCTGAAGCCTCCCCACACTTTAGCAAACTGGACACACACCCGAGGACCTCCACCCTAGACCACAATCCAAATCCAAGCAGGTTAAAAGAAGAGTGATTACCCCTCAGACTGCTTACTTGGTCCCCCTACAATCTGCAGGCCAGGAAATCTGAAGCAGCCATGTGGCAGCAGCTGCAAGGCTGCTTTGACTCAGCAGCTTCTTGCCCCAGCAGTAAAGACTGACCACACTCCCAAATTCCCATGTCCCAAAGTCCACACTGCACTGGCCTCTCACTTTTCCTTAGCATCTATGGGTTGATAATTCTGGAAATTGCCCCAGCTGCTGGTGATGTGAAGTGCCTCCAGTGGTTGGCTGATTGTGGCCTCCCTGAGGCTAAAACCTCTGGCTCATGCAGGGCTGTTCTCTACTCCTAGAGTGCTGTGCTGGCTACTTTCTGCCAGCCTGTGGGGCTGTCTTCAGCAGGAGGTCAGCTTCTCTGTGTCATTTTGTGGGTTCTGTAGCTCCAAAGTTTGTTCACAGTCACCTTTTACATGAATTGGAGGAGGTGGAAGTGGAAGCCCCACAGAAGTCCTGTTTCCACTCTACCATCTAGACAACAAATTTTTAATCTACTGGGAAGCTAGAATATTTCAGTCATTCCTTTAACCTCTTCCCAAATATTGTACTTGCAACCACAAGGTGTATCATAGCTGAGACAAACTCTGTCTTTCGTCCTCTTACCTAGATGCTGAAGAGAAATTATATTACGCCAGGGAAGTAGCTAAAAAGAGGATTGATGGGGCGGCTAGGTGGCACAGTGAGTAGAGCGTTGGCCCTGGAGTCAGAAGGACCTGAGTTCGGATCTGGCCTCAGACACTTAATGCACACACAAACAAAAACCTAGCCATGTGATCTTGGGCAAGTTACTTAACCCCAATTGCCCTCCAAAAAGCAAAAAAAATAAATAAATAAATAAATAAATAAAGTAAAAAATAAAATAAAAAGAGGATTATTCAGTCAATCTATCAAGATTTTGTTTAAGATTAATGCTGCAAGAATTATAGTCAGTTCTCTAATGTAAATATCAAACATATGCCTTGCACTTAAACAACCTGAACTACAACTGGGGTTAAATAAAAGTACTCACTATGTGAATATCAGGTGTGTAAATGGGTACAGACAAGGTACTTTCAAGAATGTGTCTTCCATGTGACCTTGGGCAAGTCACTTAACCCCAATTGCCCTCCAAAAAGCAAAAAAAAAAAAGAATGTGTCTGAATAGTATCTTAGATATTTCCTACAGGGTATGAGGGCTTGAGCTTGGCATGAAAACATATGTCGGAAAATAATGGGAAGAACATTTCATATTGGCTAATCAACATTAAGAAAGTGATGTTAAATGGTGACAGTTCACCTGCTTGAGCAATTATCTTAAGCAGTGGGAAAAATTCATCCTATTAGGTACATATTTCAAATAAAGCAAACACATCATGGTGAACATTTTTAAATCATGTGTTTTTTTCTTTTCTGTACCCCATTTCTTTTTATTTATATTTATTACATAAATGTAAATAAATTTATAAATAAATATAAATATACTTATTTATATATTTATCTAAATGACAATTCATTTTTTCTGTTATTATAATTATTAGTTTACTCACCAACTATAGTACTTTGTAACACAAGTTCTAGGTTTTCTTTCTCGATAGACCTTTTGATTATAGGGAACAAAATGAGCCATTGCAGCATTATTTCTGCTTCAACAAACAATGAGTACATCAAGTAACAAATTTACCATAATTAGCAAAACTCCTTGTTAATGTTTATTAATAATTTATTTTTCTCATTCATATATTTTGACAAAGTAGATAATTGACTCTATAACTGAATACATTTCTAACATTCCTGTATCCCAGCAATGCACAAATACATGTGTATATACATATATATTCTTGCACTCACTTGAATATATATATATATATATATATATTTGTGCATGTGTGTATGTATAACAGAAAGGGTGATTTCACTTTACCATCCATTTTTTCCTCCTTCTGGTCTCTTCCTTAACAAATTAATCTTTCATACAGTTGCTAAATTTATATTCCTAAAGGAGAAGTCTGAATAAGTCTTTCTCTTGCTCAAGAAGATTCTAGGTCTCCATAAGCCTTCTAGGGAAAAAGACGAACTCTTATTTTTTCTTTTTTTAATTTTAAAATCACTGAGAATCAGACACGATTTTATTTCCCTCCTTTCCCTCTATCTCCCTCACCCTTCCAAGTTGGGAATTATACCTATGATCTTGTGAGTTTAAATAGTAACTAGATAAAGGAAACTCTCTGCTTATGGTAAACTATAACTTTTCTGCAATTTAAAGTCTCAGAGAGTTGCCAAGAAAAGTGAGGGATTAACTAACTTGCTTTACTGTCCCACAAGTACTTCTCAATTTAAATCCAAGGCTTACTGATTTTAAAGATAATTCTTTCTCCACTATGTCACATTAGCCTTTTCTAGACTTATTTTGTTTCATTTCCCCTAACTCATTCTACATTACAGACTGATTGGCCACTTGTTCCTTGCATAAGACACTTCATTTCCACCTATGTGTTGTCACCCTGTACCCCACGCTGAACACTAGGCCTTAAATGCTTTCTCGTTCAACCTCTATTTTTTTAGAATCCCCAGTTACATTCAATTCATCAGTCTTAATATTGTTTCAGGCTTTTCAAAAGGTCAACTCAAAGTATCACATCATATGATTGGCCTTCCTTCATAGTCCTACCAGTCTTCATGTTTGCCTATCCTTTTCAAAGGACTTTCCATTGATTTTGTGTATAATTTGCATTTATTTCAGTTTGTATCTTCCAGATTTCCCCAGTAAAATATAATTTAGACCTATATCTTATTTTTGTCTTTGTATCAATAGTAAGTACCTAGAGTACCTGACACATAATAGGTACCCATTAAACACATGTTGCCCTGAACTGAATTGTTCCCCTAGACACTGGATTGAATTATCACAGTTATCTGCCAAAGGATGTATTTGACAAAAATGTCTTCATCAAGATAGAATCTTAATATTTTTCACAATGAAACATCAAACAATAATCATAACATCTTTATTATGTTCTTTAAAAAGATAGACAAAAGAATTTTCTGAAAGTCTTTTTTTTTTGCTATAGTTGTGTTCTTCCCTCCATGCTTATGTTATCTTTTGAGAAAAGAAGCAGATAATAGCATAATGCTTTTACACACAGTAGGAGGTAAAACACTGCCCTGAAGGGTGTATAAAAGAACAGAGAAAATGTGTTTTCTGCACAGCAGACCTAAATTCCACATCAATTCTACATCGATCAACAGTGTATACACACAGCCTATATGTTCATAAATAATGGTCCCTGAAATGGATCCAGTGAGTACACCTGGAAAAGTAGCAGAAGAGTGAAGGCCCACATTTGGGCCTTTGGAAGCATTGGTCGCTAGGCTATGTGAAGAGGTACCATATAGATGCACAGAGGAAGTCATTTTCTTTTTCTTATCCAATCCTTACTGTATGTAACAATGAATTCTAATAGGAGTTCAAGAAAATTTTATAGCATCCTACTATCACCTCAGTACACCCAAGAATCATGAGAAGTAAGAAACCATAAAAACGAGAATCAGGAAACCATAAAAAAGAACCTTAATAAAGACTTCATAAAATATATGTTGGTTGTGATTTGAAAGAAGGTGATATTGTGGCAGAAGAGCTAAGATCTGGATGCTCTCTCAACAGGCAGCCAGACAGCAGTTATTTGTCACAGGGTAAGAATGTTCTTCTGTGATGGTGAATTTTTTATTCATTCTCACCATTTTTTATCTTTGTTTTCAACCCAGATTTAGCTGTATCAGAGAGCAGTGTTTGTTCTCCTGTTCTAACACAAGGGAATTCAAAACAGATGAAAAGCTTTTTTTTTTTTTTTGAGCTGCGTTTAGTTATAGCATTTTAGAATTCATTTAAAAATGCCCAGCAGCTGAGAGATCCAGAATATCTTTAATTTTAATTTTATGGAAAGGTTGGGAGTGCTTTCATTACATTCAATTCACATTCTTTTCCAGAAGCTCAACATATTTATTATTGACAATTACTGTGTTAGGAAATACTGCATTTTTAATTACTTGTATTTTGCTTTATTTAGCATGTCATGATGGAAAAGGGGAAAAAATATACCTAACTCAGTACTTGGCCAATATAGAAGCTATCTGCTGAATTAAAGTTTGTTTTTCATTTTCTCTTCTAAAGATAACTAACTCAAGAATTAGCAGCCATAAGATCTATTATATAAAATATCTATGTCTTTCTACAAGAGAAATGTTGTGATTGGATGTCATCAGATACCTTGAGAGTATCCTAGTATGGAAGAAAGATGTCTAGTTTTGGTGCAAGAATGTATGGATTCAAATTCAGCTCCTCTTCAGTTAACATTTGCATGACTCTAAGTAAATTTCTTATAATCATAGATTTAGAACATAATGAATCTTATAGGTCAAGTCAGGTCCCTTTATTTTAGGGATGAAGCTGTTACTGGCTCAAGGTTAAACAGAGTAGTAACAATGAGTCAATTAGTCAACAATATTTATTAAGCACTTACCTTTTTCCGCTTACTGTCTTAGAACTTGAACCCACACCATCTGAATTCAAATTAAACATTTTTTCCCATTTTGTCACTTGTTTAGACTTCAGATTTTTCCATTTTGTGTTGATTGTAGCCCAATTATTTCTAAGATCCCTTTGAAGTTTAATTCATATAAAATCAATATATTAATTTCTTGTAGTCAATATAATTTGTGACCTGATTTGAATTTTACTTTACAATGTCACTGGCCTGTCTCCTGCTTCTTCCTTCCATTCTTCATTCTCTAATAATGTAACCTGCCCTAGAACTCCTGAATTTGTACCTATCCTGCCCTTTAATCCTTTCAGAGTGGACATGACATTGATATTGAAATAGTAAACATTTCTGGATTTTTCTGGTTATAAATTTTATTACTGCAGGTATACATGCATCTAAAAATTTTGTGATGATCCCATTGACATTTTTTTTACAAAGACTCATTTTGATTAACCTTTTTTTCAGATCTCTAGCTTAATTTCTTGATGAATATTCACATAAGAAAACTATTAAAGAAACCACTTATAATCATAACTGGTCAAGTGTGTAACTTTCTCAATATTCCACTGAAGTATCTTTCTTTTTTTGTAACTTCAGTGTTCTAGTATTAGCATGTGTCAATAGTCAGTAATTGATAGAGGTTTTTTATTTTTTTTTAGTATGTTTTATTTTTCTTCAGTATTTAAGTCAGTAGGCATTCTGTTGTTTCACAGTCATCAAATGGGTAACAAAACAGTTTTTTTTTTTTTACACTTGGTCAGCAACAACAATGACAATAAATTGTTATTATCAATACTGTCTATTATCAACAAAAATGTTTAGGTGGGAGCTAATTGTACTGAGTAAAACTAAGAAGTTATTCATACCTAAGTTAGGAAGTCCACAGTGCCAAAGAATGGATTTTTTTATGTTGAGTTAAAATCAGAAACTCAATCATCCATTCGACATAAAATCAAAAAGAAATTCATTCAGAAAAAAGTAAATTGATATTTTCATATAATGTTTTAGTTCATGCTTAAGTATATTACAAGATATGTATTAGAAATTAGAACAAATATTCCTGTGATATTATTGCATTCTTTTAAAAAAAATGACCGGATTAAAGTTTTGCTCAAACATGAAATTGGGGGAAAAAAACCTACTGTACAAAAGGAAGGGCATAACATAGAAGAGAATAGTATGTATGACTTAAAAGAAATGTGGTCTGATGAATAATAAAGAAACCCAGAGATATAGAAGGCAAAAAAAGGACCCTTGAGGCCAGAAGAGAAAGAAAGATAAACAGGAGCTTGAAAATGCATAGGAAAAAGAAAAGGATATTAGCTTGGAAGCAATAATAAATCAAGTCATAAAATTAAAAAGAAAGATGAAAACAAGTAAGCTAAGAAAGAGAATCATGAGGTCCCAAGAGAAGGCCATGATAGAAGGTTATGTGAATTGAAAATCACATCTAAAACCATGAGCAGAGGAGAAAATTTTGAAAGATTAATCAGGTTCTAAGTGCTGAATTGTTTTTATGTGCTATTGGGAAATGTTTTCAAGCATTTCATGCCAAATTTAAAAACAAGATATATACCTGCATTGACCCATTTTTATTTAACTTAAAAAATCACATATTTTCCTTAATATACATGCATGTGCATGCAATATATATACATATATGTATATTTATACATATACATATATGGGCACACACAGGTATGTGCATATGTATGGTAACATTGATTACCCTAAAGGTCAGGGTTCTCACCTTTCATCTTTCCCCCAGAATTCTCTGGTACTTTTAAGGCTGATGGATGTGTATAAACTCTCTGACAAAGACTCTAGCTTCCACTAATGATGTTCCCCTAAGCAGTATAGGAGTAATTCATCATACCCCACTTCCATTTAAGCACTGCTAATCAGATTAGCTTTTACAAAGAAATATTAACTTTAAAAGGCATAATTACAAGCATAAAATTACTCCCCAACACATACAACCTAATCCTCCATTTCCCTTACACCCACTCACTATATGGGAAGGGGAAAAAGATTAGGTTCATAGTTTAGCTAATCTCATTCCAAATATTTTTCCAGTTACAAGCCCAAAACACCCTTTAGAAGCAAGTACTAGGTACCCTAACTCTTCAGTGTTCCTTCCAGGGCTAGCTGGCTACAGTATCCCTCCTTGAGTTCTGGCTACAAAGTCACCAAGGCTGAAACTCCAGGACCTTGGGGATCACTGTAGGCACCAAAAAGCTGAGAGAGACAAATGAAACAGGAGCAAAAACAAACATCCCCAGATGTAATTTTTTTCTGAACTTGGTCAAAAAGGGAGAGCAGTGAAGTCCATGGTACCAGTGCTGTGGTTGAATTGTGATCATCCACTTCTGGATGTGACAAGAAAGAATCTATTTCAGTCTGGCTAGTTTTAAAGGCTGCAACTTTTCAGCTAGGCAGCCAAACAAAGGAGACTATGTTCACTTATGTTGTGGGTGACAGAGAGTCCCTTCATATTTGGTGATCTAGAACACCTAGGACAATCCCTTTTACACAATAAAATTGATTTTGACTCAGTCTTAATTAAGTAAGATTATAAGCAGTCCCAAATGAGGTTTGCTTAACAGAATAGTGAAAAAATAATATTTTATAGGCATAAAATCTTTCATGGACACTTCTAGACTATACAGCAATAATACCTTTTAGATATATTTCAAAATATTTCAGTCTATCCTAACTACTCATAAGTAAAATTAGTTTGAATTTAAATAAAAAAGAATTGGTAACCAAATTCCCCAAAGCTCATAATGAAACAGAGCTATTGCAATTATTTTAATAAATTCATGGTAGATTTCTTCAAATTATACATTTAATTTCTTCAACATTCTCTTTGCTCCCACCTCCACCCACTGTATTACAGAAAATATTTAATGGGATGGTAGATATGCCTGAGGGTATTGGAGAATTACAAAATTCTCAGAAACAAAGGGGAAAAATACATTCTGATATACTGTCATCAAGTTCTCTTTTCCTTGCTTCCATTCCATTTACATAAAGCAAAATTTTTCACAAAACTTCCACACACTTTCAAAAATGAGCTTCAGTTTATCACTAGAATAATATTTCTAGACATAAGTATAGAATGAGTGGGAATTCTTAGAAATATATGAGGCATTGAGGTATCCCAGTATTATAATTTTATACATAAATGCCATAAAAGGGAAATGGAGAACTATATGCAAAGATAAAAATCTTATCCGTGATTTTGAAATGAATGACTGGATGTATTGTGGCATATTAGTAGAGTACAATGCTAAAGAAATGTCACAATGTCATAAGACAATAAATATGAAGATACAAGGAAATGTGGGTCTATGGAATGGTTTGTTTATTCTTCCTTGCTTTAAATTGATTTTTTTTTTATTGTTTCCCACCCAATTCCCAACAGAATCCTAAATGGGAACACATGCTGGTGTATTCTGGAATTTTCAAAATGCTGACTTTGACTTTGTAGGCTGAAGATGACTACTCATAAATAGTATCCATATTAAGACTGCTTAATCGTCACTAGTATTCTTGTCCCCAAGTCTGTGGCTGGTATAGGCTTTGTATTCTGATTGTATATTATATTATATATACATATATATATATCCCAATATATGATATTGTGTGCTGACCAACAAATGGGAGCAAAATGATACATTTGAAAGAGAGTGTGGATTTGAGTCAGAGGACACATGCATGTGAATGAACATAACATGTACATACATTTATGTGTGTGTATACACAAACACATACACACATACACACACATTGGTTCACCTGCTGCTGTAGGCATGTGTAGCAGCAAGCACCCCAATATCCCCAGGGTAACTGGCAACACAGGTTCTTAGATCTGCTTTTCAAAAGGAAAGCAACTCAAAATGGGTTAACAAGCTTACTTTAATCAAACAAACACACATTACCTAGTTCAGGGGAGAAGGTCAGCACCCCAAACTTCAGAGTTACAGAACTTACAGATCAAACAGACAGGCTTCCAAACTGTCCCAACATTACATGCATCAATACCAAATCACAGTTACCAGAGAGGGAAGCATCAACATCTGGGTTTTGAAAGCCAGGGGCTCTCAACAATGGCTTCCCAGCGTCTCATCTGGTCAAATCACACAACACTTCTCAAAGTGAGCCCCAAAGCAAAGCCTCTCCTCAGGGTTTATATAGCCTTCTCCTGGCTCAGAGAATGTAACAACCTTCTGGACCCACTGCCCAATCACAAAGTATCAAGGTGTGGCCTTTCCTAAAAAACAAGCCTCCCACCACAGGCTCCAGGTGCACTTAAGCTAAGGGCAGGGAAGATCTTTAAATTTGCATTTCCATTACAGCATGGCTCTAAAGACAGCACCTCTTAGTTTAATTTCAATGTAGGGTCAAAATGAGGAGATACTCCCAAGTCAGGGAATATTTAACATAGAAGGTTTACTTACCCTAATACATCAAGAACACACAACAAGGATATGCAACAAGGATACACAGCAAGAATATAGTGGTGTTTAGCTTTTCCCGACACTACCTCCTTCATCTCCCTCTAGAAATAGATCTGACTAGTCATCAGGTGGTCATCAAAGTACTATTTCAATCTCAGGAACCCATTAAGTCTTAAGGTGTTTGGACATTTTTTATTGGTTCTAGGATGCTGCTGCATCAGAGAAGCTAGGGTCAATTCATTTTCATGTGGGGAGGAAGCTTCATCAGGGAAAACCAACCCCAAAATACTTATTAAATACCTACTATGTGCCACATACTGTGCTAAATGCATGGGAATATAATCTGTTTTTTAAAAGACTGTCCCTGTGCTCAAGGATCATACAGTCGAAATGAGGAACTAACAAAAAAGGAGGTAGGAAAACTGTGGGACTGAGGAGAAAAGTGGGACAGCAAGACGTACTCAGTCATTCTGCTCCATGGAGTTGAAATCAGGTAAAAGTAGATGCAAAATGGAGTGAGATGAGTCCAGTTTTTGTCTTCTATAAAGGAATGCATTAGGAAGAATTTGATATTCTGACTTATAGCCCTCTAGTCAGATGGGAGAAGAGACTGAAGGGGATGATGTCAATCAAGTCTTGAGGTAATAAGATAAGAAGTGATGAACCTATTGTGAGAGAGGCATCTTGGTCCCTAAAGTTGAAAGCAGGCTAAGCAGCAGACACTAAGTAGAGTTAGCGGAGAGTCTAGTCACTACCCTTACTAAAAGGTATATGTGTATGTGTGTGTGTATACACATATAAACACATGTATATATAGACATTAAAAATCAAATGAGAAAAAATGTCTATGTCATCAAATGATTTGTGTACTTTGAAAATTAGTGGGTAGTAGAAACTTACTGTCAGGAATTAATGTGTATCTACATATGTCTTCTGTCTTCTTTGGATTAAATCCCAAACCTTGGCTTAAGAAAATATTAAAACAAATCCATGGATTTCTCAGGTACTAGAAAATCGCAATAAAAAATTTACCTGAATATATGACAAGGACACAGAGGCTTGAGAACTGCTAAGTTTTAATATCAAAGTTCCCTCTTAATTAAGAGGCTTTTTATGTCACTGAACAAGGGAGTGATAGGGGTTGACAGTATGGATCCTTGTAGGACTCTGTAGGAGAATATTAATCAGCTCTTTGACAAAGTGCCAAGACACTCCATGAGAACCAAGATTCCCTGGTGGTCCAGCCCATTATAACATGTCATTCTAGGCTTTGACAATAATGATGATCAAATTCTGCTACCTCAAAAGATAACCTACATATATGGTAAAAGCCTGAAACAGTAAACTTAGTACTTATTTCATTCTTATGGGGAAGTCCTTATCTGGACATTTTCTCCACTAATTCAGATCACTAATTCATCTATGGCTTATATTCTTAGAGAGTCACTGCAGGCATTGAGGGTTTGTATAACTTGTCCATGGTTACGCATACAGTACATTTCAGAATCAATACATGACCACAGTTTTTCTGCCTCCCAGACCAGCCTTTCTTAAGCTACACCAAGACTCCTCTATATTGTAACTACAATGGCATATAATCATCCATGAGAAACACCTACTAATTGTAACATTTTGTATTTTCATATGTCATTCATTTAAAAAAACATGTTTTCAGTCCAAATAATATACAGGAATAAAGAAAGCAAATAAAATTCAAAGATAATCTTTTTCTTGATTTGTAGCAACATTGAAGTTTTCTTGTTAGGAGTCATCTCAGTTTCAGAGGCAGCATTGTGTAATGAATGGTGTGCTTTACTAGAAGTCAGGGAGACCTGGGTTCAAATCCCACTTCAAATGTTTACTAGGTATGAGACTCAAGATTAGTCAGCCTCCTTGAGCTTCACTTTTCTCATCTACAAATAGAATGATAACCCCTATATTCCAGGTTAATGTGAGAGTCAAATAAGACAATGCCTGCTAATGATAATAATTATACTGATAATAAAGGCTATTAATATTAAGAGCAACTAAATTTTATATATTGCTTTAAACTTTACAAAGCATTTTACAGATATCCCATTGCATCCTCCCAAGTATTTTACAATGGAGGTGTCATTATTATCCACATTTTACAAACAAGAAAATCAACGTTGATATAGATTAAAGACATAGAAAGGTTATACAACCAGTCAATGTCTGGGGCAAAGTTTGAATGCAATTCTTCCTGTTTCTAAGGTCAGTGCTCTATCCACTATACCACATTTCAAACATTAAAGTGCCATTGAATAATAATTATTACAAAAATATCATATGAGAAATGAGTCCCTTTAAAATACTCTAATAAAGTATAGGAAAATATCTCTAATCTTCATTAAACCCACATGTAAACATGAGGCCATTTCTACTTAGCCTTTTTCCAAACTGGGTATGACTTCTCACCAATTGTTTCCAGAAAATGGGCCTAGCAGTCCCAGCATTGGCATGTGTTCCTCATTCAGGTGGCTGTGCTACCCATGTGTGAAATCCTCAGTCTTTGCAAAATTAGAAATCACATTATGACATATCTTTCTGCCCAAGAAGAGACAAGAGGTGCCAAAGTATTATTATAAGGGAATGAAGCATGCCAGCAGCTGCAGGGAGTATATTGTCAGAGCAAGCACCTGTGTGTGTTCACTAGAAGGAAAGGTCCTTTTCCCTCTGACTGCTCATGAAATCTTGATCATATTCAATTTTATACTAGAAGACTCACCCTGGATCTCTCCCCCATACATATACTCACTGAAATGGCTCACATACTTAGGTACTCATCATACTCATGCTTCTCCCAACACATTTCATTAAACTTGTTATAAGCAGGGGCAACACAATGTGTAAACTGAAGAGTGTGATATAACAACAAAAATAATAATAGCTAGTAACAATATAGCACTTTGTTTTCTTTTTTATTCATTTAGGTGTATTTTTAAACTTTCTTAATATTTTTCTAATTACATATAATGAAAGTTCTCAAAATTCATTCTTGTAAAATTTTGAACTCCAAAATTTTTCTCCCTCCCCAACCCTGTCCCCAAGGCGGTAAGCAATCTGATATAGGTTATACATGTATCAGCTTAAACATATTTCCACATTAATCATGTTGCAAAAGAAGAATCAGAGCAAAGGGGGGAAAACACAAGAAAGAAACAAACAAAAAAACCCCAACAAAATAAAAGTGAAAATAGGATACTTCAATCTGCATTCAAATTCCATAGTTATTTCTCTGGATATGGTTACCATTTTCTATCACAAGTCTTTTGGAATTGTTTCAGATCACTGTATTACTGAGAAGAGCTAAGCCTATCATAATCAATCATCACACAATGTTATTATTGCTGGGTACAATCTTCTCCTGGTTCTGCTCACTTCACTCAGCATCAGTTTATGCAAGCTTTCTAATTTTTTCTTCTGAAATCTGCATGCTCATTCTTTCTTATAACACAATAGTATTCCATTACATTCCTATATCAAAACTTTCTTAACCATTCCCCAATCAATTGGCATCTGCTCAATTTCCAATTCTTAGCCACAACAAAAAGAGCTGCTATAAATATTTTGTACATGTGGGCCCTTTCCATTTTTTATGCTCTCTGTGACATAACAGACCTAGTAATGGTGCTGCTGGATCAAATGGAATGCACAGTTTGGTTGCCTTTTGGACATAGTTCCAAATTGCTGTCTAGAAAGGTTGGATAAGTTTACAGCTCTATGAACAATCCATTAATATTCCAATTTCCTCACACCTTCTCCAATATTGCTTATTTTCCTTTTCTATCATATTAGTCAATCAGGTAGGTGTGAGGTAGAACCTCAAATTTATTTTAATTTTTATTTCTCTAATCAATAGTGATTTAGGGAATTTTCCCCCTATGATTAGAGATAGCTTTAATTTCTTCCTCTAAAAACTGCCTGTTCATATCCTTTGACCATTTATCATTTGGGGAATAGCACTTTGTTTTTCAAAGTACTTTGTATACATGACCTTAATTGATCCTTATAACAACCTTGTTATGATATAATAGTCAATAATCCCCACATGAAGATGAGGAAACATGAAATTTGGTGCTTGAGTAATAAGAGTAACAGTGAGTGTCCAGAACAGGACTCAAACCTGCCTCTTTCCCAATTCCAGGTTGAATACTTTTTTTTTTTTCCTGTCCCTCTGAACACTTTCTAAAGAATTATTCTGACTCCCTTTACCCAGAAAAATAGTTTTATATAACTCTCTGGGCCTTAACTATGTGGGAATAAAGGGGTATAGAGCAATATGCAGGAATGACAAATGTTCCTTTTTATGATAAAAGGCTTATTTCTTGTTATGTTAAAGAGTTTTGTTGATACTTATGTGTTTACAAAATAAAATTATTTAAAATGTATATAGTGCTTTGAGGTTTGCAAAGCACTTTGCTTTTGTTATCTCATTTGATCCTAACAACACTAAAAAGTAGGTGCTTTTTTTATCCCCATTTTACAACTGAGGAAGTTGAGACTGAGAGAGGTTGTGTCTATTTTAGGATTACTCAGCAAATAAGTATTTGAGGAAGAATTGAAATTTAGAATTGACTTGACTCAAAAGTCCAGGGCACTATTAACCATGCCCACTATTAACTAATCACCATGTCATAGTCATTTCCTGATATACCACTCACTCAACCTGTTAGCCTTCTCTTACAATGGAAAAAAAAAAACAACAACCCTACTACAACAGCCATATATGGCAGCCTATGCTTCATTCTGAAACTAAATCTCCCCACTTCTCCAAGGTAAGAAGGAAGGGGATTTTCTCTGTATCTGCTCAAGGGTCAAGATTAGCATTAATCTTTATTTTAGTAACAACTTACTCTCTCTCTAGCTCAAAGGGTTACTTACATTACCTACAGACAGAAAGAACTTATATTTCGATATCTCAGCTCTTCTAGACAGAGGAAGTACTAATACTTGTTGGTTTCAATAACATGTAAGGTAAACGTGAAGAAACCCATAAACTCACAAAATAAGCTGTGAGTGGATCAGGGCTAAAGATTGCCATGAATGCATGCAAGACCTACCCTAAAACTTTGATTGAATATCAATCTGTCACATGGGGAATATTTTTCCCCCAAATGATGTCATCCTATCCTTTGACTCAATCTTCTTTCTGGTCTTAGATAATTATCACTGTGAGAAAAATTCTGCTGATGTCTTTTATACATCTTATTCAATTAGTTTTCTGAGGCTAGAGTCTGTAATGACTGTAGTCATTTTTTTCAAGGCAGTACAAGTACGAGTACCCCAGTGTGCATATGACTACTCACCTAAGCTACTAATGATGGATCTATTTTGTTTTAGTAAAAAGAAATCCATTCCTCCTTCTTTGGCAACAATATTTTTTCAGACACTCACTCTCCTGTTCCTGGCATATCATTTCATGAAAAATTTCACTCAAAATCTCTGATTTTATAGACTTAGTGACTCCCTTTATCATGAAGACTGAAGTTCCTTTGTAACTTAGTGGGTAATCTTAGAGAGTTGAAAGAGTCTCAGAAAAGTTTTCTTATCAGACTTGCCTATGGTCACTTGACTAATGAGAATCAGAAATATATTTTTTTATAATGCAGTTTTTCCTGACTCCAGATTTATCAGTATATATGAAGCATGCTGCTTTTCTGTCCATACCACACAGAAGAAGACTTAGAAGCTACAAATCAAGACATTTTATGCAACATGGATTATATTGTGAGTCCCTGACTTATTTTCCAAATCTTAGGAAGAAATTCCAAGAGAGATTTTCTTTTCTCATAAGATTATAAAATTTTATAGTTAAAGGAAATTTTGTAATAGCCATTGGGTCATAGAATCTTAGAGTTTGAGGGCACTTTAGATTCAACTTGATTCCAACCCTCCTGTCTCTTAAAAACTAAGGAAAAAATTCAAACAGATAGAGGTTAAGTGACTGTCAAATGTCTCACACCTTAGTGCAAAGTTGAGACTGGAATACTGGTCTCCTGGTTTTTATTCTTCTGATTTTTCCCCCATTATCCTGCCCTTAAACCCTCTTAATCCAGTGACAGTGCATTAGATAATCTGTCCTTATTTTTGTCTGATCTAAGCTATAAGACAAGTTTCTATATGGAGGATTATTTGATGCTCCCAACTTCTAATAGCATTCCTCACTAAACTCTCTGGTATTCATTATGTATTTATTCTATATATGCTTACATATTAATAAGTTAATCTCCTTGGTAGCATAAATGTGCTTTGAGAGCAGAGACTATTTGATTTTTGCCCAGTGCTAAGCAAATAATAGGAGCTTATTAAATACTTGTTAATGGATGTATTGTTTTTGTAGTTCCTACATCCAAGGAAGCCTTCAAAGAGACTATTGAAGTAATCCATTCTCAAGGTGATGAGGGCCTAGGAAATGGGAATGGAGATAAAGGACAGATAGTAAAGGAGACAATTTAGAGGGGAAAATCAACATATAAAACCTTTAACATATCTATTTTTGACAGCTGTCCATAAAGTTCAATGCAGTCTCATTTAAATGCAGCAAAACTAAAATGTGAGAGCCTTAAATGTCTTCTAATACTTTAACACTGAGGAAAAGAATACATTCTCAGCACACTCAGAGATAAAATGCAATAGAGGATTGACATGATAAAAGACTAAACCAGTTAAATGAATACATTTATGTCAATCAGCCTTTTATGTTTTAATCCAAACAACTCTCTGAAATGGATTCCTGTTAAGAGACTAAAGCTTAGCAGTGTTCTACTGTAACATTATTCAGAGACCCTAAACCAAAATATAGAACCATGCCCCACTGGGGAATGCGAACCATACCTCTGGGTCACCAAAAAATGTCATCATCCACATTGACAGGAAGCCTCTAAATACTTTTAGAAAACTCACCTCTATCTAGTCATCTAAGATCTTGAAAATAATAATAAACTTGATATTATTAATACTTGTCAATAATGTTACAAAAGTACTTTACTACAAAAGCAAGTCACACCAACAATTTCACTTAAAGATAATAAAAACAATGTAAGCAATTTAAAATTTTACCTTTACATTTTTTCACTCATTTATGTGTGGGGGGGATTGTCTCTGTGTCTACACACACAACACATTATACACACATATATGCATGTGTGTGTACATAAACATGTGGGTGTGGGTGTGGGTATGTGTATGTGTACACACACACACACACACACACACACACACACACACATTATTTCCTAAAATAGCCTTACTTCCATGCTCATTGTAACCCTTCCTGGTAACAAATAAAAACATGTGAGCAAAACTATTTGCTACAGAGGACATATCAGATAATTTTGCAATAAGTTATCATTAGCCCTCTGTTTCTCTACTGAGAGAAGGGGATTGTGTTTCAGCATTTTTTTTCCTACCTTAGAACTGATTGCTTATAGAATTTCTTTTGATCCTAACAATTAGAGCTACTCCTTCCCCTCCTCCCCCCAAAAAAAGGAAATTGACTGCTTTGGGAAACCAAGAGTATCCCTTCACTAAAGGTCTTCCAGTAATGCTTGGATGACCACATGTCAAATGTGTTGAAGTAGGGATTGTTTATGAGGTATAGTTTGGAGTACATAGCAGCTAACATTCTTCCCAACTCTGTGATTTTGTGAGTCTGTGTTTTAATATTTTAGACTATATAATTATAGTCATTGTGCATAATATTCCCTAAGATTCTCTGAATTCCTATTATTTTGGCTCATTTACAACTCCAAACTATATTCTATTACATTACTATGCCACAATTTCTTCAGCCATTTCCTAATCAATAGTGACTCAATTTATACCCCAATAGCAAATTTGTCTATTTATTTTAAATGGGGAAAGGATAGTGTTTTGTGAATAGTTCCACAAATTTTATATTTTGGTATAAAGTTTAAAGTAGCATACCTTTGAAACTTCCTATGATAAAGCCAGAGACTTTTAATATATCAGAGCTTAGCTATAATCATCACACATGAAAGGACCACTTCCGAAATGTGTCTGTCAAAGAAAAGCCTCCTGATTCTGTTAATTCCTAAGAATTAGAAAGTCCAAAGCTTAAACCAAATTTCTGTGAAATACATAATAATTGTACTTATTATTTCTAGCATATGTCTATCTAAATTTTAATGCATATATATATGTATATATATATATATTTACACATGTGTTAATATATTCCCGTTTTTGTACAGTAATTCAGTGGTTTTACTGATGAGAAGTTTTGCAATGCTCTCTTCTTATATCCTCCTTGGAACTTATTAACACTCTTATACAGGGCACACTTTCAAAACAATTAGAAAAGAATTACATCTTCAACTCTCATAGCAACAAAAAATGAAATGTACACACCCATCTCCAATGACTCACATGGAAAATACACGAATATGCCAACAGGTTGAATATTTAATGAGGATTCACCTGCTGCATAGAAACTCCTTTGATAAACAATAGTAATGGGACTCCCCTACTTAAGGGAGTAGAAAACTCCTTAGCAACCTCAATCACTCTGCATCAGGATCCCCAAATACTCTAGGGTCCTTTGTGGAAAACCCTGTACATCACATGCTGCGGAAAAGCAGAGAGTATAAATAATAATAGTACTAGTAAGAGTGTGCAAAATGTTTCCTCTCTGGTCGTCCCCCTGGTCAATTATTTGCATATTCCATACAATTATGGAATATTAGACACCAAGGGAACTAGGAAGGCTACCACTCCAACTCCCTCTTTGTCCTGTGAGAAATCTGATGTCCAGGAAGCTTAAGTGTCTTACCTAGTTAGTAACAACAAGTTTTACAGAAGGGAAAACTCAGGAGCAAAGAAATGAAGCAATTTCTTCCATATCGTAAAGTTCATTGGTGCCTGAACTGGAACTAGAACTTCTGCCTCTTGGCACTCAATTCATTTAAAAATTATAAAGTATTTAATAACAGTATTTTATTAAAGTATTTGAAAAATTTAAAGCATTTATTCATAAAGTGTGTTCTCTGTGTCAAACACAATTTTTAAGTGCTAGCAGTACAAAACCAAAACTAAATCAGTCTCTTCCTTAAAGGGATTTATACTTAATTGATATAAAATAAATCTTAATTCTGTCAATCATATCAAACTATTGCTAATATTAGTTTATTTGAAAGGAGTAGAAATATGAGAGAGACAGAGAGACAGAGAGACAGAGAGAATGAGGACTAGCCTAGAAGTAAAGACCTTGATTCAAGTCTAACATCTATCACAGACTAATTAGATGACCTTTAACAATTCATTTAACCATTTAATTTCTCAGTGTTCTAAACCTTGAGAGGCAGCATGGTGTAGTGACTAGAAGGCCCTTCTTGCAATCAAGTCATCTGGGCTCAAGTAACATTTTCTCAGGTCCCTGACCCCCCCATCCCATTCTGTAGAATCTATATACTCTAGACAAGTACTGATCTTCACCCACGAAGTTCCTTATATTAATGAAATCTTAATTCCAGACCCCCCACAAACATTAGAGGTGAGTTGCTGTTCTATATCAGTGCAGCAAATTCCTTTCATTAAAGAAAGCACATCTAAAAAACAGGTGATAGCTACAAAGTCAGAGAATGTAGAGCTGGAAAAAAAAAAAAAAACTTAGAGATAGTCTGGTCTAACCCCTCATTTTATTAATGAGGAAACGATTGTTCAGAGTCAACTTGCAAGGTGCCTGTACATGAGTCCTCTTCTAAGTATACTTGAACACAAAGACTTTTAAAAGGTCATTAGACCTCATAAATTATAACTAGTTATTTAGAAGATCTATATGCAGTGAGGATAGATGAAGGATCCCCAACTTAAAAAAAATTAAAAGCTCTGATACCTTCATTTCATAATATTTCAGCTTCTGCCATTGTGAGGAATGCCTCAGTATGTATGAAGCTGCTCTAACAATGTATAACTTTGAAGGCTCAGGAACAGAGAGATACATTAATCCCTATGCCACTCAAGTGGAACCATCATAAGGAAGCTTGGGGTCCTAACCTCAGAAGCAGTATAAATGATAAATATCCCATCAGACTTCCTACGAGTCTGGATTGGGTCTCCCATGGCTTTGATATATATTGTGAACGCAGACCAGTATCTCAAGATCTCTGTCAAGATATTCTGTATGGTGCTTTTATTCTATTTGACTCACTGAACTATCTTGTTAAAATGTGTTCAGTGAATTAACATGTTAAATGACAAAGCCAGAATTGCTTTGTTTTACCTTCCAGCTGAGCTAGGCCACCTTTTAGGATGGCTTCCCTAATAGAAGCCTGAGAATATTTCTTGCTTGAATTCTGTAGTCATCAGACCTGAAAACAAAACAATTAAAATTAAATTATGCCCCCAGCGCCTTAAAACTAAGGAGGTGATTAAAAATAGCTGTTTGTAAGGGAAGTTAATATGGGGAAATCTGTTTACTGCACCAGGCAGACCTCTAAGGAATTCTTACATGCTGTGTGCCTGAAATGATGTATGTGAGGGATTCCTTTTCAGTCTGTTAAGTTTCATAAACAGAAAGCTTTATAAAAATAAGTGAAGAAAAATATAAGAAGCCAAATAGAGATAAAGTAGAATTGATTCTTGATCCCCCAACATTTTTTTTCACATAGGTGTAAATGTTCTCTAGTAGGCTACATGATGCAAGGTCAGACATGGTGGCCTTAACATTTCTGTCAGGTAATCCATAGTCATATTCCATATCAAAGACACACTTTAGTATCAGTAAATCCAGGAAAATTCCACTAGATAGACCAACTGTTGTTTAGTTGGTATGAACACATCACAATTTCTTAGTTCTGTTACTCTTAAGTTACTTTTAGATATATTTCTTATGTTTTCATTTCTCCTTTTAAGGTGCAAATGTGTCTCTGGAGTACTAAAAAAACATTGTCTGGGGGATCGATGTTACACATCACTTTTGTAGTACTGAGAAAAATAAAAAGATTTGCACTCAATTTCTCGCCACTTTTCCATCCATGCTGACCAAGTTATATTTAGTTCACTTATGCACACTTTTTATTTAAAAAGAGTTATTCTTATTCTACTCTCCTTACTATTGTTTTCAAGATTTCAATGATTGGATTTAGTAGGGGATTTTGTGTACAACAAAGTACTGAGTATATTTCTAAAATGAAACATGGACTTTTGCTTCTAAAAGGTTATATCAAAAATAGGAAATCACATAGGAGAAATTATTATATTCAGAGAGAAAGACAACTAGAAACTAGATAGGGACAAAATAGAGAAAAGGACAGAGTGACAAAGAGAGAAAAGGAAACAGAGAGCAAAAGAGAGAGAGAGAGAGAGAACTAAAGGGAATTATAAAAAAGTTCATGTACTTTTTGAAAAGATAGCATATAAACCATCCTCAGAATTGTAAATTTCTTAGAGATACAACCAAATTATGTTCCAGTTATCTGAAAAAAAGTAGGAAAAGGAAGATAAAGAAAGGAGGAGGAGGAGTAAGAGGAGGAGAAGGAGGGATTGTCAGTTTCCATTGGTAGAAGGTGAAGTTTCCACACCAGAAAATTCCTCTTCTAATTGAATCACAAGTTCAGGCCAAAAATTGTTATTGAGGCTAGACTTTGGTAGTTAATTCATCATTTTCCACGTGCAATCACAACTCTTCTGGCTGACGAGAGACTGTTAGGAATTCTACATAATTCCCTTGAGAACCCACAGTGACGACCACACTATAACGAAACATCCAAATCAAACTTAAGTTTAGCTGGGTATAAACAGAAAGAATATAGTCAGAATCCCTTGGTTGATGGGTTTCCTGGGGGAAAAGTGAACAGTTTTCTAGTTCAAAATTTTGTTCATTGCACCACTTGTTGAATTTCAGAGTTCTCATTCCTCTTACCATTGTGTAATTTAAGAAAGTCACAAGGAAGGAAATCCCTTCTTCAGACTCTCCCACTGTCATAACCTGATCTGCTATTTCCTGGTGTTGTAAGTCAACATTCATTTTCATAGCAGCTGCCAGTGCCCTGGGATTTGTTAATTAGAAGGATGCAGGTGGCAAGATCCCACTGGACTCTGACACCTGCCTTCACCACATTTCTTGCTTAGTTAGGTGAGGTATGTTTTATAGTCAGAGAGCTCTCTCTGTTGATGATGTTCAGATGTTTAGGAGCTCTGTCACATATTGGTTTAGCCTTAAATCTACAGACCTAGGAATTAACAAATATTTGCACTAGCCAAGAATGTCTATTATGTATTATAGTCGTTCAGTCATGTCTGACTCCTCCTGGTGCCATGGACAATACAACACCAGGTCCTTCTATTCTGTACTATCTCTGAATATCTGTTCAAGTACAAATTCATTATTTCAATGATACTATCTACCCTTCTCATTCTCTGTCATCTCCTTTACCTTTGGCTATCAATTTTCCCTAGCATCAGGGTCTTTTTCCAATAAGTTCTGTCTTCTCATTATATGGCCAAGATATTTAATTTTCAGCTACAATATTTTACCTTTCAGTGAATAGTCTGAATTAATTTATTTGAGTATTGACGGTCTTGATCTCTTTGCTATCCAAGGGACTCTCAAAAGTCTTCTCTAGTCCCTCAATTTGAAAGTGTTTATTCTGTGGCACTCATCTTTCCTTATAGTCTCTCACAGCCATACATTGCTTCTGGGGAAAAAAAAAAACAAAAACATAGTTTGACTGTTATAAACTGACCTTTGCTGGCAGTATGATGTCTCTACTTTTTTTTTTTTTGGAGGGCAATTAAGGTTAAGTAACTTGCCTAAGGTCACACGGCTAGGTTTTTGTTTGTGTGTGTTAAGTGTCTGAGGCTGGATCCGAACACAGGTCCTTCTGACTCCCGGGCCGACGCTCTACTCACTGCACCACCTAGCCGCGCCTATGTCTCTACTTTTTAGTAGACTCTCTCTATAGCTCACTTCTAGCGAAGGAAAGAAATGTGATTACTCCATCAGATAATTCATTTCCCACTTCTATCCCATGTGGATTATTTAATATCATATGCACATTCTAGTCCTAGCCCAGAAGTGGGCTACAGAGTCTACTGTTTGAGATTTTATTGTCAATTAATTAGAAAAGCTAGATTAATAAAAATTCTGTTATTATCAGGCAGACTATAAGTAGAAGTAGAATATGTTCAAAAAGATCCCTATCAATTTGAAAGCAAAATAGTTATAGATAATAAATATGATAGAGGGATAGATAGATAGATAGATAGATAGATAGATAGATAGATAGATAGATAGATGGATGGATGGATGGATGTATATCAGCGACTATCCCAGACCTCACTGCCTAAAAACCAGGTAATTTACATTTCATCCCTCCCTCTGGGTTCTCTCATGCCCTTAAGAGAGTTTGAGGGGGCGGCGGAGCCAAGATGGCGGAGTAGAAACAGCTCGTCCAAGCCTCTCTGCCCCCAGATTCCCCACAAACTATGTAAAAAAGGACTCTGAACAACTTCTGGAGCCCCAGCACCCACAGAACAACACAGAGAAGCTAACCTCCCGCTGAGGACAGCCCAGCAGCCCTGCAGGAAGGACCAGCGCAGTGGTCTGGGAGCCTGCGGCGCTCAGAGCGCAGAGCGCAGGAGCCGAGCTGAGCCGAGCCCAGGTCCCCTTGAGGCAAGGTCTTAGCCCCAGGGCGGCAGGGCCAGCAGCCAGCTGGAGGAACCCCAGACTCCAGAATTATCAACATAGACATGCCTAGGACAAAGTAAGAGGTTAGTGTCCTATGGACTTTGGGACCTGTATTTGGGGGATGCGTCAGCTCCCTCCCCTGGGGGCTAGAAGCTGCTGAGGAGACACGCCACTGTGTAGTTTTCAGAGGCATTTCCGGCTCCCAGCCTACAAATCATGGGGAGATCCAGCGATCAGTCTTGGGGGGTAATCGCTCTTGCTTTAACCTCCCTGGATCTGGATTGTAATCTAGGGTGGAAGTTGTGGGTGGGTTTACAGCTTACCAGAAACGGAAGTTGCCCCCCACACGTTCGGGACGAAAATTCCTCTATCTGGCCTTAAAGCCACAGTGTGGCAACAAGCCCAAAAGTCAAATAATTAAGTGGCAACATGCCAAGGCAAAGGAAACAGAAAAATGCAAACCTAGACTCCTATTTTGGGGGCATAGAGCAGGAAAAGGACTGTGAGGTCAGAAGTCCTACTCCAAAAGCCCCAGGGGAAAACATGAGCAGGTTGCAGGCCATAGAGGACCTTAAGAAGGACTTTAAAAATCAAATAAGAGAAGTGGAGGAAAAATTGGGAAGAAAATGAGAAGGATGCAGGAAAAGTATGAAATGAGGGTCAACAGCCTGACTGAGGAAAACAACACCTTAAAAAATAGACTAGCTCAAATGGCATAGGAGGCCCAAAAGGGCAATGAGGAGAAGAATGCCTTAAAAAGTCGAATTTGCCAGATGGAAAAGAATCTCAAAAGTTCACTGAGGAGATTCATTCCTTCAGAGTTAGACTGGAGCAAATGGAAGCTAGTGACTTTATGAGAAATCAAGATGCTGTTAAGCAGATCCAAACAAATGAAAGAGTGGAAGGCAATGTGAAATATCTCATGGGAAAAACCACTGACCTGGAAAATAGATCCAGGAGAGACAATTTAAAAATTATTGGACTACCTGAAAGCCATGATCAAAGAAAGAACCTAGAAATCACCCTTCAAGAAATTCTCAAGTAAAACTGCCCTGATGTTTTAGATCCAGAGGGCAAAATAGAGGTTGAAAGAATCCACCAATCACCTCCTGAAAAAGATTCCAAAAAGAAAACTCCCAGGAATATTATAGCCAGGATCCAGAATCCCCAGATCAAGGAGAAAATACTACAAGCATCCAGGAAGAAACAATTTCAATATTGTGGAAACACAATCAGAATAGCCCAGGACCTGGCAGCTTCTACACTGAGGGATGGAAGGGCATGGAATATGACATTCCAGAGGGCAAAAGAACTGGGAATGAACCCAAGGGTCACCTACCCAGCAAAACTGAGTATTTTGTTTCAGGGGAAAATATGGTCATTCAGTGGAATAGAGGACTTTTAAGCATTCTTGAGGAAAAAACCAGAATTGAATAGAAAATTTGACATCCAGACACAAGAAGGAAGAGATGCCTGAGAAGGTAATCAGGGAAAAGAAATCAAAAAGAACTTATCAAAGTTGAACTATTTACATTCCTATATGGAAAAGCAATAACTGTGACTGATTATATCTTTCTCACTATGAAAATAATGGAAGAAGGGTGTGTGGTCATATGAATACATATGTGAATGTGTGTGTATATGGTTACATTTATATATGGATAGAGGGCATAGGTTGAATTTGTTGGGAAGGGAGAATACTCAAGGGATGAAATTATGAGGTGAGAGAGGAAAGTGGCAAGAGGAGATAGGGAGAGACATGGTAGGGTAAACTATCTCATGTAGGGGAAGTGGTTGCAAAGGAGGGGGATAATAAGGAAGGCTAAAAAGGCAAAACCACATTCACATTGAATTTGGTTCAGGGAGAAAATGACATACATACTAAATGGGACATCTCAACCTGCAGCAGGATAGGGGGAAGGGGGATGAGAGGAGGGATGATGGATGGGAGGGCATCCTTGGGGTGAGGGGAGGTTGGAAGTACCCACTATAGAAGAGGGACAGGATCATGTAGGGAATGGAACAGGTGGGGGGTGGGATGAGTGGGAGGGAATTATAAGCAGCCTTGTACAATATATCTACCATGATAATGTTTTGCATAGCTAGACATGTACAACATATACTGAATTACTTATCTCCCAAGAAGGAATGGGTGACAAGGGAGGAAGGAAATGGATCTGAAATTCGAGGTCGTAACATTAAAAGTTTCAAACATATATATAAATACTATTATTAATACTCTTTTGCCTATAATTTGGAGATAAGATGTGCAGGCATTGGGACACAAAGATTCATCTTCCTCTAATGGAAAAGTCGATGGGGGTATGGGAGAAGGTATGGGAGAGAGCAGATTGGAGGAAGGGATATCTTGTGGGACTGCTATTCTGGGAGGTTGGGTAGGGGAATAATGGCGGGAAAATGATTGTAACTCAAAATCTGGCGGAAATGAATGATGTAAAACAGAAGTTAATAAAGCATTTGTTTAAAAAAAAAAGAGAGTTTGAGGGTATCTAGTCTCTATTATTGGTTCAAGTCCTCACTGATAATGTTCCCTCAGTTTTAGGGTACCCTGAATCCAAGGTTCCATTAAGTGAGAGAGAAACAGACAGAGAGAGAGAGAGAAAGAGAGAGAGACAGAGAGAGAGACAGAGAGAGAGAGAGAGAGAGAGAGAGAGAGAGACAGAGAGAGAGAGAGAGAGACAGAAAGAGACAGACAGACAGAGAGAGAGAGAGAGAGAGAGAGAGAGAGAGAGAGAGAGAGAGACCCAGTCTATCAGTTTTAAAGAGACAGCCTCTTCCAGTCATGCAGCCAATGAAAAGCAGCTATTCTTACTCAAGTAGTAATGGAAGGCAGAATGTTTTCAGCCCTTGCCATCTCTCAAATGGGTGTCTTCAACTAGAGTGATCTTGGCATGTGTAAAGTTCCATTAAAATAAGAAAAAAATTCTAATAATAGAATTCTCAAGAGTTCTAGTTTTGTTTTGTTTTTTCTTTTGTTTTTGTTTTTGTTTTGTTTGGTTTGGTTTGGTTTGGTTTTTAATGTTCTGGGCAAGTTGCCTTTTTCCTATAAAATATAAAGAAGCAGTTTACAAGTATATTATTTTCAGATAACTAATATTGTCAAATTTTCTAGTAAAAAGCTATTGTCCCAAAACAGGTATAATGAGCAAACTAGGAAGGCTTACCAAACCCACATTCTAGGTACTTTCTTTTTGTTTAAAGACATTTTATTGATATTTTCATTTTCTTCCTTCCCAGAAAATCATCATATATTGGTTACATTATACATGTGTATTTATGTGTGTATACACACATATAAAGTTTAATTATGTGTATAAACATATAATACATGCATACATACACATACATATATTTGCCTATATAATAAGGAAGAGGTAAATAGATAGCTCAGTGGATAAAGCAGTGGGATGAGAGTCAGGAATGCCTGAGTTCAGATCTGGTCTTAGGTATATATTAGTTGTGTCACCCTGGACAAATCAGTTAACCTCTGTTTTCCTTAATGAAAAATAAATGGCAAACCACTCCAGTATCTTTGCTGGGAAAGCCCCATTAGATAGTATTACACAAATTGTTTGGATCTTAGGTACCACATACTTACATAATAATTTTCCCACATTTGAACACTTCCCTTCTTATCCTAAGTTCATTAATGCTTTTTGTTTGTTTGTTTTTTGGGGGTTGCTGTTGTTGGGTTTGTGTGTGTGTGACTGTATGTGTGTATGTGTGTAAGATTTTCAGTTTCTGGTAGTAAAAGTTATCTATATTTATATATCTATAAAAAGATATGGTTACCTCTGTCTCTTGCTTTGTTAAGAATACATCTCCTACTTATAGCCAGGAGAGGTATATCTTTTCTATACCTTTTCTATATCTTTGTAGTATTTATATTTAAAATTAAGGTTGCATATCCATTTAGAATGTGTTATAGAATATGAAACAGGTTTAGACTAATTTCTGCTAGAATCCCTTTCCAGTTTTCCCAGAATTTTTTATCAAATGAGGTTTTGTTGTTATTATTGCCTTTACTGTTTGTTATTATTGTTTGGGTAACTTATTTTTCTACTTTATCATACACTGAGTTATTGAGTTCTATTATTTCTTATTTTCCCTTAGCTGGCCTGTTCCATTGGTCTATCTCTCTATTCTGCAACCAATACCAGATGATTTTAATGACAGGGTATGGAAGTCCTACTCCCTCTTTGTACCTAATCATTTCTATCATTTCTAAATCACATATTCATTTATATTTCCCTGCTTCATCTTCCACATCTTTTTATATATGCTCCCATGCTGTAATGTAGGACTACCAAAAGTATTATTTCACCTGTGAGGAGGGGAAGGTATCTCCAGATTCTGTCCATAATGTCCTGGACCTACCTCTTCACAATTATCTCCACTGGATTTTTGTCTTCATCCCTGTCTCATTTTGCTAGTTTTAAAATAAGTTACTTATTTATAACTCTGCTATTACTCTATTGGTCTTGTTGTCCTTAGATACTGCATTTATTCACTCCTCCTGAATTCCTTTTGTTTGGGGTGTTCAAGAAGCCAATGGCCTCTTCATTTGTTGTTTTCTTTCCAAAAATGTTTCAAATGGCTCTTTATTATTGAATTTCTATCTTTTTTCACATATGGTTAAGCTCAGATTTACAGAATAGGTCACCCTGAGCTGAATTTTGAGCACCATTAATCTTTGGAACATATTATTCCATTGTTTCCTACATTTTCTAGTGGGCATACTATCTGCATATCTTTAATTCACTCTTTTTATTGGAAATAATTTTATTTCAACATGTATTAGTATATTTGGTTGTCAGAAATAGTTTCCCTGCTATATTTATTTTCTTTTTTATTGAATAGTTTTCTGTCCCTGTAGCTCTGTGACTTAGAAAGGTGGGAGGGCTGTCCCTCTTTAAAAAGGAAATGCTGAGAACTTTCATTTCAAGTCACTTAGGACCTATTACAGCCGAATAATGTGGCCATTTAGAAATTCAGATCTGAGTATAAATAGGAGCCAGCCCAACTGAATCCCAGAGGTTCAAATATGGAGGGCATTTGAAATCCGTATACCAGATGTTCAGTCACTGCTGTGAATTCAACAACAAGAAAAGATGAGTTGCTAATTGATAATATTCGAGGTCAACATGTAGGTAAAAAAAATAAAATCTAGAACTCCACCTCATAGCTTCATGTTGCTGCAAAATTGACATATGTCTCTGAGCATAATTTCAAACTCTGCAGGAAACTAATGGAAAATGGCTTATTTTTTCAAACTTTTACATAAAGAAAAGTGCAGACTGTCCCCTACAACAAGGTAGCTTTTCATTCTATGTTTTTCTTTCCAGAAGATTTCCCTTATTTAAAATTTCAACTATAGGGTCAGTGATTAACCTCAGTATTAAAAATCCTCCATCTCCGTTTCTTTCAGTCTCTTTCCTCAACACCTAATGCATTAATGGTTAGGCAAGAAGTTCCCCATGCAATCACACTTTTGAACCAATGTCAGGTGGTTCCATTCTGATTCTGACCTACCAGAATGCAAAATATTAATTATACTTTTTCATCGTGACAGAGGCAACATCAGCAGTGGCTAAAACACCCTTTGTTTAGGTAGCTGAAGAAAGCTGTTCCCAGATCAAGTTTTGTTTCCCACGGGGAGGCATCTGTCTTAAATTACCTATCAAGGAGGCAAGAGAAAGGTTGCAAACAATCAGACACTTCCCAGGGGGAGAAGGAATAAGGGTAGGTTATTAAATAAATAAAATCCTAGACTTCTGTCACTAATTTCCTGGCACAAGCTATAGATCAGAAAAGACATGCAGGCTTAATTTTGACAATTATCAGATGTATTTTTCTGGCTTAGAATTCAGTTCTAGATGGCTAATTTTTACTTAAAGTAAAGGAGTCAAACTCCATTTTGGCATGGTTTTTTAGCTCTGTTTTCCTGTTGAAAACAAGAAAAGGAGAAAAGAATGCTAAAGTTGATTATAGGAGACTGGAAACCACTGCCAAAGTATTCAGCTTTTAAGAATGACCCAAGCAAAGTGACTAGGATCCTAGCTTTATTGAGTTAGATCTGGAAAGGATCTCCATTTCTTTTATAATCTTATATGCTATGAGTTTAAAAGCATTATCCTTGGGCCCATAAGCTTCACCAGACTCTCTCTCTCTCTCTCTCACTCACACACACACACACACACACACACTGTCCAGAATCCCTCATGTAGTGCAAACTTCTTATTTTACAGATGAGGAAACAGAGACCCAACAACAATATGCAACTCAGCCTGGGTCCCATAGAGAATTATTGTTAGATATTGAATTTTAACCAATTCTTCCATCTCTGGAGTCATTGCTTTTCCTGTATAACATGTTTCCCAACACCTTATATACTTACAATTAGCCCCTTCTGCTACTAAACCTAAAATAATTGAGTTATACTTAATATGTCTATGTCATCTGCAGTGTAACTTTTGCTCATTAATATATGTGTGTATGCATGTATACACACACACATATATATACACATATATACATATATATGAAATGACAACTATAGGACTCTATGCTAGTCAACCAATGAAGATGGCTTTAAAGAAGTCAGTTTTGCAAAAGAGTAAAACAGCATAATGCCTTGTCTATAAAGAATTCAAGTATTTACTTGTCTCATCTATCAATATAATATGGTTAACAATCTAGTTGTAAAACTGAAAAAGTCTCTGTCAATTCACGTTTGATGCCTCAAAGCCAGCCTCTTGTACTTTCCACATGAAAATTTTTCTAAACTTCACCCACCGTCTATTGCTTGGAGTTTACATGCAATTTAAGCCAGATTAATTATATGGTTTCCACAGACAACAGCAAAATGTAAAGTAGTGATTTAGAAGTAGGAGAATGATTGCTAGAGGTAAACACCTTGGAAGCTGTGAAAAGCAAAAGTTTATAGACCTGCAGCAATAGACACAAACAAACAAACAAAACTCCAATAAAAATAATCCTCCCAAAATCTAAAGACAAAGAAATCTGGAATCACATTCATCTCAATAAGCCCCGAGGATACTGTGATGTAATATTTGGCTGACTTGAGCAACGGAATAAAAAGGAGAAATAAGTTCAATATTCTTTAGAGGAGCACAATAGATATTGACATATTTTAAAATAATTTCTATCCAAAATTTAAAAGAATGTATTTTTCTTCAAGGGATAGAGATCATTTTTTTAAAACTAGATTTCATTAGACTTCAGATGTAGAAATAAAAGAAATATTAAAGATCATCTAGTCCAAATCCAAACTTTTACAGTCAAACTTAAAGATTACCTTGTCTACATAGTTGGGTTTTTTGTTTGTTTAATAAGAAAGTGAAGAGTCGCACAAAATGGCAAAGGGAGGATTTAGCTGTGTCCTTTGACTCAGGATCTGCTGCCCTTTCTACTATATTGTCTTGTTACATGCCTCAAGGAATGATTTCACTTGTAAATCATACCTTCTAGTTACTAACCAAATCCAATTTTAAAGCTTTTGTATGACAAAGGTTTAATGATATGTGATACCTGAATCATTACATATAGAGTGCAAATGACCACTTTCCCCCTCAATGCCTTATCAGATCCCTTAGATTTATTGTGCTTGAAGTTTGAAGAAGTTAGCATTTAGTAGTGCTTTTTCAAAAATGAGTAACTAAAACCTCATCACTGTCTCCTCTTAGATTTTAAAAACAGAAACTTTCTTATTATGCAAATAAGAAAATTATTAAAATTTTAGAGGGCCTTAATGATATAACGTATATCATAAATCTAAAGGAAATTACTTACCAATAGAAAGCCAGACAAGGGAAAGAGCGCCAAATCTCAGGATTGGACTTCAGAGAGAAACTTCATCCTCTTAAAGATAAAATTGAAGATAAAATTCCCTCTGAAACAACCCTGATAAGTGGTGATCTAACCTTTTTGGGAAAACCTCCAAAGAAAGGAACCCAGTACCTTGTGTGACCCACTCTCAAATAGTTCCAAATTTTAGGAAGTTGCTTTTGTTTTTTCCCCTTAATAAGGGCCCAAATTTGCCTCTTCAACTTCCACTAATTTATCCTAGTTCAGCATAATATGTGGTTGAATAAAACAAATATATTTCTTCTTTCATGTGACAGCCCATTGAATACTGGAAGATAGCTGTTATCTCTAATGTCCCTTTTCTCCATATATGTATATATGTAAATATTTATATATAGCATATATACATGTCTACTTATATATGTGTGTATATATGTGTGTGTGTGTGTGCGTGTGTGTGTGCGCGCGCGCATATGGAAATGTATCAAGCTAAGTACCCTGAGTTCCTTCCACTATTGCTCCTATGGCATGGTTTCCAGTCTCTTCATCATTCTAGTTACTATTTCTGGGTGTGCACCAGTTTGTCAATGTCCCTTTTAAAATGATGTCCAGAACTGAACAAAATACTGACACTTAAGATATACTTTGACCAGGAAAGAAGAGCACAGGATGCTTGACTACCCCTTTTGGGAAATTGGCCACATCTTCTTGAGGGTAACTAGTCAGTTTCTTTGCAGATACATTGTCTTTCATTTAGTTAACATAATTAAAATGTAGCTCTGTCTATTTCTCTATATAAAACTGTTCATTTCCAAAGATCCAGACCATTGTCCCTCCATAGCTCTAGGGTAGTTTCTTAGAACTTTGGTCTTCAAAGGCCCTCCTGGTATCTCTTCCAGTTCATGAGTGTTAAAACTTGCTACCTCATCAGAGCTAAAGTTTTTCCTTTGAACTCTTGGGACTTAGCTCCTAAGAGCAACCTCAGATACAACTGTGGAAATAGCATGACTTCTGCCCCTCTCCCTTTGTGGTCCTTTTGAAAGAGTCTTTCGGTCTACTCCGTCTGTGGGGTGGCAGTTCTGTTCCTGACTGTCCTGTGGCCTGGGTGTGCCATGGCTTATTATGTTAATAGTGCAAGAATTCATCATTTAACTCATATGGGCATGTGGGTACATGTCACATTTCTAAGTCGACAACTTCATGAGTGATTTGGGAGATAGAAAAATGGATGGAGGAAGGAAAAAAGAGGAAAAGGTACAGAATCTCCAGGTGATCTATCTAAAGATAAGTAGTTAAATTTTGCTTGACTGTACAGGGGGCAGCTAGGTGGTGCAATGAATAGAGCACCAACCCTGGAGTCAAGAGGACTTAAGCTCAAATCTGGCCTCAGACACTTAACACAAAACTAGCTGTGTGACCTTGGTTAAGTCACTTAACCCCAATTGCCCTACCTTCCCCCCTCCAAAAAGCAAAACAAACAAACAAACAAACAAAAAACCAACTTTGCTTGACTGATCTTAACAGGAAAAGGAGATGCTGGGTCTCAAACTGAGAACCTTGAATTCCATGAGCATAGCTTTTAAAAAATCAAGGCCTCCATTTAGTGAGGATGAGAATTTAAAGAAGGTTTTAAGGGGGTTGAACTATCATAAATGTTTTTAAATTTCCCAGGAAAATGTTTGAAAAATAGCTTTAAATCCTCAGTTTCTTTACATACCTCAAAATACCTGAACTCATATCCCTGTTGATATCTTCCTCCAGAGGATCCATTTTCCTTATGTAGACATGGAGTGTATATTCTTGGTTTATGGCCTAAAATAATCCTAGTGGTTAAAGGGTGTGGGGAATAGTTTGGGAAGAAAACTACTATCTTCTACAAATGCCTCTGCCTGTTTTAGCTACATTTAGCTATATGGTAATAAAAAGGGAAAGCCAATATTATCTAACTTAGAATTTTAGTCCTTTGTGCTATGCAATACCTGTTTCTTTATTCTCCCATTCCATTTCTTGGACTTCTGTCATTGGGCCCATAGACTCAACAGAAACACGTATTTAAAATGTTTGAATATTGAAAAACATTTGCAAAATGATATTTCATACCCCACAGTCTCTTATGCAATGGTCATCAGCTTTGGAATGTTTATACTGTAAATCAAATCATTTTATAAGCTAGCATAGAAACTTTCAGATAAAAATCCTTATGAAATCCCACTGTGTCTCCACAGTAGTAGCTTTATACAGTCAAACTTTTAAGAGGCTTTGAAAAAACATAATAAATGCGATTGATCATCAGATCACTTGCCAGCTCCTACTTCCAAATTAAATGAAGGGAAAGCCATTTTTGAAAGTGACACAACCACCTGCAATAATCAACCAGTGAAATATTGACTTAGCCTTTTTTTTCCTTTTTCTTCTACCTAACTTGGTTTCTTGTGGATTGCTCCCATTTGCACTGAAGATAAAAAAGGGAAGTAGGCACATTTGCCATTGTGACATTAAACAAACTACTGGAAACAACTGAGAGGGAAATTGTATTAATTAGACAGGCAAAAAAAAGTCAGAAAAACTTTATTTTTTTCAGTTTGACCATTACACCTTATTTGCTCATCTGGAGCTAATCCAAGAAGGATTGTGGTCTTGAATAGGATTATCAGTCTACTTTTTTATTTGAATATTTTAATTCAATATGAATTTATTATTAGTATTACTACTATCACCATTACTACCACTACTACTACTCCTACCACTACTACCACACTAAATAGAATTTATTTAGTACATCAAGGTTAATAAAGCATTTTCTATTCAATTGTAACACTACTTAGCACTGTAGAATATAAAGGGTTTGTGATGTTTGTGTTGTTACCATAATCCCAAATACAAAGAACAGGAACTAAAATCCAGATAGACAGATCCTTTCACCATCTACTAAGCCAGAAATAAGGTCCCCTCACACTTTCTAGCTCCCCAGCCCTTTGTTTTCTGCTTTTGTCCTGGAACAGGGTAGAAACTTGTCCATACCACCAATACTTACAATGATAAGTTTAGGTACATTTATGGAAATTAATGGCCATGAACTCAATTTTTAAAATTCTCTGTATGCTATAGAATTTATTAGGTCACTTTCAGGAGTAAAAATATAACTGACATCAGCTCATTCTGCCCCTGAGTGCTCTCTTTGACCCTCGATGTATAATACAGGGTTCTAATATATGTGTTCTTTTAAATAAAGAACTTTTTACACTTGACCAGGAATTAAAATCACATTCTGTAAAACAGTGGAGAATGTTGCTAGAATTATCAGCATAAAAGGAATGGAAGATTTCAAGACTAAATCTCTATGACTCTTGACATGGAAGAATGGAGAACAGAACCAAGGAGGATTCCTTAGCTCTCTTGGTTCTGCAATCAAGCAAGGAAGTCTACTACCTTTCAGCCTTTTATTCCACTCTACTTATTGCAATGCCCCATGTCTGTATTGAAGGATAATGCTTCTAGTCCATGTGACCACAGTAGCTCTTGACCTACCATTTGAACAATCTCTGTCCTACCCCACACATCACTGTTGCCTATTCTTTCAGGGTTGTGCTGCTTCCCAACACTAATCCTCATCACATTGGTCTCTTACAAATAAATCCAACGTTCCTTCACTTTCCTCCATCACTTCCTAAGCTATAAAAGAGGTAGAGAGTAACTTTAATTCCTAAGATATTTTGCTTACATTCACATGGTTTGTTCTATGAGATTTTAGCATGAACCTAATAGTAGGGTGTGGAATACATTTTTCATTTCAGCCTAGAAAAAACAATTTGAAGTAGATTTTGTTATTATTCTCATTTTGCATATTAGGAAACTGAATCTGAGAAAGGTTAAGTAGCATGTCCATGGTGACATAGCTCATAAATGTTAGTCATGATCTGAACCCAGGTCTTTGTGTCTCTAAGTCTAGTTTTCATAGCATCATAGCATTATAAATATAAAGCTGAAAGGGAATATTAAAAAGATGCATACCCATACACATGTGAGCACACACACACACACACACACACACACACACACACCTCATTTTACAAATGAGAAATCTAAAACTCAGACTGATAGTGACTTTTCCATGGTTACAGAGATAAGAAGTGTTAGACTGTGAGATTCAAACCTAGGTCTTGTGTCTCTAAGACTAGCACTCTATCCATATGAAGATGAAAATAAAACAATTCTTGGCCTTGTATTGAAGGAATTTGTAATGTGTGAAAATTCAGGGATTCTAACATATCTATAACACATACTTATAATTAATAGAAACATCATAACATAGTAGAAAGAGGAACAGTATTTATGTCTGTAAGACCTGGGTACTGACTCTCAGAATCATAGACAATTCATTTGAACTATCTATGCAACAAGCAACTCTAATTTCTAACTCAGATGCAAAAAAAAAAAAAAAAGATAGGGATGGGAAACTGTCATTGTTCTTAACAAATCTACCTATATGCTAAAAATGGAGATATGACATTAAGAGACTACAAAAATAATGAATTGGGAAAATGAGCATAAAAAACAACTTGCAAATTGGCCTCCTTTCTCTACTCAGTTTTAACATTCGTTATTCATCACTAGAGGCAAGAGAGGGGTGGAGAGAATTTATCAAAAAGAAAAATTTCTTATGTTCCTTCAGAACATCAATGAAGAACTGAACCATATTTGGAATGATAGTAAGGGTTGATATAATGGTGTGCTCTTGCTAATAGTGTGAATTTGCCCATATTCTGATCTATGTTGCCCTATGCTTGGGCACCCCCTGCTGGTGTAGCAAGGAGACAAGTAAAATTAGTGAAAATCATTTTCTACATGAGATATTTTTTCACTCTTTCTTTCTATTCCTTCTTTCCTTTCTCTTATTCTTTCTTTCTTTCTCTTTCTTTTTTCCTATTCATTTCTATAAAACTATACTGAGAGGGGAAGACCCTCAGGGTTGCCAGCCAAACAAGAAAGAGTTACTACTTACATTCACCCCGAGCCAGGTGCACCCAAAAAATAGCCATTAAGTGGTGCTTGGGCAGGAACCTATTGTTGTCCAATCTATGGGCTCCAGAGTAAAATGGGTTAAAAGTTGGGAAAGATAAAAAGAGAGAAAGAAAGAAAGAAAGAAAGAAAGAAAGAAAGAAAGAAAGGAAGGAAGGAAGGAAGGAAGGAAGGAAGGAAGGAAGGAAGAAAGAAAGAAAGAAAGAAAGAAAGAAAGAAAGAGAAAAAGGGAGAGAGAGACAGGGACATAGAGACAGAGAGGAAAGAAGGAAAGAAAGAAGGAAGGAAGGAAGGAAGGAAGGGAGGGAGGAAGGAAGGAAGGAAGAAAAATAGACAGTAAACCACAAATTAACTTTCCAACTTTCAGTCATCAAAATTTACTTTTCTTTGGAGAGTAAGAAAAAGAGGAAGAGTTGAATTACCTAACTGGCTGGGTCCCCATTCAAGTAGGGGATTACTCACAGGTTTTGTTTGTCTTTTTCTCTCAAAGAGGATCATGACATCAGGGATATGGTGATATGACTTACAGTTGACTTTAATTTGAATGAGGAAGCATTGTGGAAGGTCACCAGCCTCACTTTCTTCTCCCGGGCCAACAACAGAAACAACAACAATATTGCGGTATCAATCTATCTAGCCATATGTATTTATCTAATTATATCCATCTATGTCTGTCTATATTTATCTACCTATCTATTCTAGAGTTTAGATCTTATTTCATTCATATAAGGAATTTCTGAGAAAATTTATTCTACCAATACAAGTTGCACCTTCTCTGCCACTCAGAGTCTTAAAAGTCACCCAGAGCATTGAGAAGTTAAATGACTTGCCCATAGTCACCTAGAAGGTATATATCAGATATATCAGAGACAGAATTTAAACCAAGGTGTTTTGGGCTTTGGGGCAGAGAGTATTCATTATACCTTGTGGTATCACATAAATTCACATGCATATATACATACATACCCACACAATTGCATTTTGTATGACATTACAAGAACAGAGGTCAAGGGAGAACTTTTAATTACTTTCTATTGCCTTATGAAAACTACTGGGTTGTTTCCTCCATGAAAGTCAGGAACTACATCAATATAGTACCACTGGTGATATGATACACTGGGAGAAATATGGGATTTGGAGTCAAAGGATCTTGGTTTGAATAATGGTTATGCCACTCACTGGTTATGTCACTCACTAACTGTGACAATAGGAATTGTGCTTCTGCGTCTCAGTCTTTTTTATTTGTAAAAATGAGATTTTTCTTTTATTAAATGATCACTAAAATACACAGAAGCTCTATGTTTATAGTCTAAATTACTTCTGTATATTCTAAGATATTACAGTGATATGCAGTAGAAGACTTTTACCAGACTGTATTCCCATATCACAATCTTAACACTTTGGTGTAACAGGATTTTTATCCAATATCAAATGTGGCAGACAATGAGTTGTAGTGAGAAAAGCATGGGACTTGTAATCAGAAGATACGGATTTTATTCCATATCTGTTTTATTACTTGTTTTGTCTTTGATCAATCTTTAATTTTGAATTTCCTTCTTCATAAAACATAGGAACTGGAATACATTATCTTTAAGATCTCTTCCATATCAAAAACATGTAATCTGTTGTAAGTAATATCTCCCAAAATGTCCTAAGATAAAAATAATACCATCCATTTTTATGAAATTTTAAATATTTATGAGTCCTTTCTTTTCAATAACCCTGTTTAAGTATTGTTATTAACTCTATTTTATGAATAAGAATAAGTGTCTCAGATACTTAAATGTTTTGGCCAAGGTCACTAGCAATTAATAATAATAATAATAGCAACACGATTATATCTAGTAATGAAAGATATTGTACCCCACCACAGATCTGATAACTCCAAGTCAGTTACCTTTCCACTATATACTAATAAAAATATGATTTCAAGCAATATTACTAATTACTAAGAATATAGATTTGTCATTTCAATTCTAATCCCCACCTACTTTACTGAAATATATGGTTATTCTATGAGTAGCAAAAACCAATAAAGACTAGGTGGTGGAAGAGAAATCAAAATGCTTATAATTTTGGATTATAAACTGATAAAATTTTCATCAGTTCCTATATTAAAACACATTTTTAGAATTCCACAGGACAGATGACATAACCATCAAAACATCCATAAAATAAATACTTAAATTATAAATCCATCATTGTTCTCAATATTCTTTCCCCTAAGCATTTCTTTTTTTCCTTTTCAGTTATCTTTTGATAGATGAAACCAGACTGTTTATGGGAATCTTTTTGTTGTTGTTCAGCCATTTCAGTTATGTCCAAATCTTTGTGACTCGATTTGGAGTTTTCTTGGCCAAGGTACTAGAGTGACTTGCCATTTCCTTTTCCAGATCATTATACAGAGAAGAAATCAAGGCAAATAGTGTTAAGTGACTTGTCCAGGGTCACATAGCTATTAAATTTTTCATACAAAATTTATTTCAGGAAGATTAGTCTTCCTGACTTGAGGCCCAACATAGTATCTACTATGCCACCTAATTGGCAGCCTTATTAAGTAATAAATATTGTAGTTATAGAAAGGACAGAAAGCACTCTTCCTTATCCAATACACCTGTTGTAAAGACAAAGGAAATATTGCACCTGCCATGGCTCCAGGGCTAATAGTCCTCTGGATGTGGTATCGAGTAAAGGAGTTCTCTTATGTACTCCTTGCTAAAGCAATTCATCAAAAGGAATGATATATTTCCCAATCAACTTCATTAAACTTCCCCAGCCACACTAGTATCAATATGCTGGTAATTAAAAGGCAGTTAACTGGGGTGGGTAGGTGGTGCAGTGAATATAGCACTGGCCCTGGAGTCAGGAGGACCTGAGTTTGGATCTGGCCTCAGGCACTTAACACTTACCAGCCATGTGACCTTCGGCAAGTCACTTAACTCCAATTGCCCTACCTTCCCCCCTCCAAAATAGCAAAACAACAACAAAATAATTAAAATAAGTCAATGAACTGTATCCTATATATTAGATATGAAAAGGGAAAGGTACCACCAACTTTTGCTAAATCATTACTCAATGTGTCTTATTTCATCATTCTTTCTACCCATTGAAATGAAGTATTTGTTTTTTGTTTTTGTTTTTTTTTTCCTACAGTCAGAAGTCACTGGGGAATACTTATGCTATTAGTATTTGGTCCTATTTCCTACATGCTTATTTAATGTAATGATGTAACACATAGTATAACATTCTCTTGCTTTTATAAATGATATTACGAAGTGGTCTTCCTTTATAAAAAATGTATTTATTTTATGAACTCCTTTATCCTTTCAGTATTCTAGCCACCCACTCTAACTAATAACCAATAATACATCAATATATAATTTAATTCAATCATACAGCAATATGGCATATAACAAATATTCCCAGTACAGAGTTTCTCCAACTGCCCTAGGATTGCTTTCATTTTACTATGAGATCCTTGACATTGAAACTTCCATTGAATGACAAATAAGTATATCAGTATTAACAACTTCATTCATTTGTTAAGAAAAAAAACTGTTGTTTCATCCAAAAAAAAGTGTAAAGTTGAAATTTGTATATATGACTAGAACCATGAGTCAGTCTTTATGAGCTGTGTGACCATGACAAAAGGGGCTATCTTGAGCCTTGTTTTTCTATTCCATAAAACTGAGATGAGACTGAGCATGGCTTAGAAGCAGGCCTTGGAGTCACAAACACCTTCCTTGAAATCTCACTTCTGATACTTACTTACTGTGTGGCCATAGACAAGTCAACTTTTAGACTCTGAAATTTTACCCTTGGACATGATTTTCCACTTCCATTGTTGGAAAGGCAGAGTGATAAATGGAAATGACAATTACAATGAGTCAAATGATTTTAGGATTTAGGATTTAGAAGTAGAAAGGGCAATAGACAGTGCCTAGCTCAATCCTCTCAATTTATAGATGAGAAAATTGAAGAACAGAGCAGTGAAATTTGGTAAAGGCCATTTTGTTAGCAAATCATAAGTACCTAGAAGGCTATGAATGTCCTATTCCTCCCAGCACACACAGAAACTCAATATGACCAGAGCATTTCATTATATCAGTGATAGAAATTCATCAGGAATACGAGCAGAGTAGACCTATAGAACATTGTGTCTAGCAAGAGACTAATAACCTTAGATAGTTAGCTTAATTCATGTTACAGCAATAACAAACATATGTTGCTACTACCTAAATATTAGTAGAGGGAGATAAAGGACAGAGCCATGTGATGGGGAGAACTTCTGAATAGGTAGCAAAGATAGTCCTGATTTTATCACCTGTTGACTTCACCGACCACTTATCTGGTGATCTGATTGGTCACCTTGCTGTTTCCTGAAAGAAGCCATGAAAGAGCGGAGAACTAACTCTGTGTTATCCCATAGTTAATACAAGTTTTACCACTTACCACCATTGTGTCATTAGGCAAGTCACTTTTCCTTTATGATCTTGTTTCCTTGTTTTAAAAAAGGAAGAGATTAACTTTTCCAAAACCTTTCCTTTCCAAAATCTCTTATCTATACTAAATCTGAGAATCTGAAGAGGGAATTCCTTCAGCTATCCTTTGTGTAGATGATCAATTGTGTGAGTCTCTTTTTCTTCCTTGACAAAAACCCCAACTCTAGAATGTTTTATTCCTCAGAGTGTAGAAATGTTATAGTTTGAATGTGTAATAATAAGATTCAAGGTACTGACCTGACTTGGGAAAGTTGCTATGAGTGGCTATCATTGATGTGAACTGACCCCTAATTTGGATAAATAGACTCTTGTTAGAAAATCCTTCAATTTTCCCCAAGGAAGATAAATAGGGAAGAGGATAACATTATCTTAACTCAATCTGGACAGTATTTATTAGTAAACTTATTTTTTTTCATTGAAATGTCAGAGTAATGGAGGTCAAGGAAATAGTAGCTCATTTCTTTAAAGGAACATTGTCAAAATTGTATTTAATGGTAATAAAACACTTTGAAATGCTATATATGAATGGTCCTTTTCAAGTCCTTTTAAATATATAAAATATTATTAATATATCATATACTCAAGCACTTCTTTTTAATGGGGCTTTTTAAAACCAAGTAGATCATTCAGTGAAGCATATTTTGAATTCAAAATCTAAGGGTAGAAAAGAAAAGACTTGTAAAAAGATAAAATACAACCTTTCTTTATGTTTGAAAAAAATGAGCCTGAAAAGACATTCAGGAAAGGATATTATTTATAGAAGTTGGAATCTGAAAGGAAATGCCAGGAGATGTCAAAACTGATTGAAACACTCAACCTTGACAGCTCTGAAATTTGCAGGTTGAATACCTGCCACAGTTTGTGAATGATCCTTTATATTCTTCAACCACTAGGTTGGCTATCAGTGGGATATAAATGGATGAGGGAACGGAAGAACCTATAAGTCATTTGCTGAGTTTCATTTCACTCCCCCAGCTTCTCATTATGCATATTATTCAGTGTCACAATAAAGCAAGGGCTAGAGGGAAAGGACTGATGCTGATCAGGGAATGATACTCCTGTATGTATGTATATAATATATAATTGTGTGTGTGTGTGTGTGTGTGTGTGTGTGTAATTACTTTAGTGAAGGGATTGGGATTTTATACAGATAACCATACAAAAGATGTTGTAGGAAGTTACTTTAAATCTATTGGAATCTTTATTTCTGTTCTTAATATGATCCTATGTTTGAGTGTTGTCAATAATGAAGAATGTGTACACTCTCCTGCTATTAATAGTTTATTTTTGTTACTTTGACTTTTACAGATGTGTTTGTGTGCATATATCTGTGTACATACATACATATATACAGACTGTCAAATATAACAAATACAGAGTTCTATAAGCATAGAGATGAAGTGTTGGCAAAAGGGAAGCAATTTGGCACACACAATATGTATGCTTGGAATATGGATGTCCCAGCACAAACCTCAGTGGTAAATACTTAGTAGCTATGTGACCTTGGGCAAATCACCTCACCTTTCTGATACTTAATTCCTTCTTCTATAAAATAGATGTAACAATCATTTTACTACCTACCTCACAAGACTGTTAGAAGGCTTAAATGAGATAACATGTGAAGCTCTTTGCAAGCCTCAAAGTGATATAGAAATGTTATTTATGATAAAAGTTGAGAGAGCAGAATTTTTGAATAGGGTCTAAGGTTTTCTGGCTGAGTACCTGAAAGCCCTAAAAAAACAGACAAGAAAAATATATTTTTAAGTGAGGGAGAGACAGCTATTAAGTTTAAATGTCTAGAACAGAGGTTTGCTGCACAACTGCAAGGTTGCATATATTCTCTCTCTCTCTCTCTCTCTCTCTCTCTCTCTCTTTCTCTCTCTCTCTTGCTTACTCACTGTCTCTCATTCTCTCACCACCTCTCTCCATATATACTTACAAACTTATGCATGTGTATATGTATGTATATATATATATATATTTGTTTATATATGATTATTGTACATATGAATATATACCTGAGTAAATGAAAGACCACTGATGTGGGGGAAGGCAATAATATTTTTGGTAAAATTGTGTCTTTAAGAATGTAATGGGGCTTTTTCCGAGCTGCTGGTCGCCCAGGTGCTTTGCAGGACCTGCTGAGTCTCTGAACTGAGATGTTACCTTTCCCCTTGCTTCGTGCATTCAGGCCCTTCCAGAGATGCAGTCAGCTGCTTCAGGTGACTTTTCGGGCCCAGCATGGAGAGGCAGCCAAAGTCCAGGCTGAAGAGGCCTCCAGAGGCTGGACAGGCCAGGAAAGCCTGTCTGATAGTGACCCTGAGATGTGGGAACTCTTACAGAAAGAGAAGGATAGACAGTGTTGGGGCCTAGAGCTTATCGCTTCCGAGAATTTCTGTAGCCGAGCAGCCCTGGAGGCCTTGGGATCCTGTCTAAACAACAAGTATTCCGAGGGATACCCTGGCAGAAGGTACTACGGTGGATCGGAGGTTGTTGATGAGATTGAACTGTTGTGCCAGCGACGTGCCTTAGAGGCCTTTGACCTTGACCCCAACAGATGGGGAGTCAACGTCCAGCCATATTCAGGGTCTCCAGCCAATCTGGCTGCCTATACCGCTGTCCTGCAGCCCCATGACAGGATCATGGGACTGAATCTGCCCGATGGAGGCCACCTTACTCACGGTTACATGTCCCATGTCAAGTGGATCTCAGCCACATCCATCTTCTTTGAATCTATGCCATATAAACTGAATCCTTCAACTGGCCTCATTGATTATGACCAGCTGGCCCTCACTGCCCGGCTTTTCCGGCCACGTCTTATCATTTCAGGCACCAGCACCTATGCTCGTCTCATTGATTATGCCCGAATGAGGGAGGTGTGTGATGAGGTCAAAGCCCATCTGATGGCAGACATGGCACACATCAGTGGCTTGGTGGCTGCCAAAGTCATCCCTTCGCCTTTCGACCATGCAGATATTGTCACAACCACCACCCACAAGACCTTACGTGGGGCCAGGTCAGGGCTTATTTTCTATCGCAAAGGGGTACAGTCTGTGGACCCCAAAACTGGGCGAGTGATCCCCTACACATTTGAGGACCGAATCAACTTTGCTGTTTTCCCCTCCCTGCAGGGTGGGCCCCATAACCATGCCATCGCAGCTGTTGCTGTGGCCCTCAAGCAGGTCAATACCCCAATGTTCAGAGAGTATTCCCAGCAGGTCCTTCGAAATGCCCGGGCCATGGCGGATGAACTTCTCCAGAGGGGCTACTCCTTGGTGTCTGGCGGCAGTGATAATCACTTAGTTCTTGTTGACCTTCGGCCCAAAGGACTGGATGGAGCTCGGGCTGAGCGAGTTCTGGAATTGGTGTCTATCACTGCCAACAAGAACACCTGTCCAGGGGACCGAAGTGCCATCACCCCAGGGGGACTCAGACTTGGGGCCCCAGCCTTAACATCTCGACACTTTCGAGAAGATGACTTTCGGCAAGTGGTGAACTTTATTGATGAGGGTGTTCACATTGGGCTAGATGTGAAGAACAAGACAGGGAAGCTCCAAGATTTCAAATCCTTTCTCCTGAATGATCCTGAAACAAGACAGCGCCTGGCCAGTCTCAGGCAACGAGTGGAAGATTTTGCCCGGGCCTTTCCCATGCCTGGCTTTGAGGAGCGCTAAGGAGCCATGCTGCTGCCTCTCTGCTTTTGAGAACTGGATGATACCTGTCCCTTCCTGCAAATCGAATTTGGGGAGAGGAGGCACCTTCTTACTGTGTTTTTTTTTTTTTTTTCTGGGGGAAGAATGCCGTTGGTCTTGAAAGGGGACTTTCTTCCCAGCCCACTAAGTTTGTAGCTGAGTTTTCTAATACTCTTTGGAAGTTTAGGACAAGGTAGATGTGATGTATTTTCTTGCCTCCTGCTTTTTCCTAACACATTAACTGAAAACACCTTACTCTCTGGTTCCCTCTGCTTTTCTGTAGAGTTACAAGGGGGCAGATGAGCTCTTTGGATGGGGGAAAGGGGTTCAATGATAGACCTGCCCCTTTTTTTTAATCTAATAAAAATTCTGCAACTGAAAAAAAAAAGAATGTAATGGGTCTTCTAGGTCCTACAGCTTCTGATGAGGTATAAAAATATTTCAACTCTGACAAAACTCTATGATCCAAATAATGTATGGGTAAAGCTTCCTGATGGGCTAGTGCCCTAACAAAAAAGTCTACTAAAGACCATTTCCTTAGTATTTCCAATCTCTAAAAATAAAGTTAGTAAGACAGCAACCCAGAATAGTTTCTCCTTTGCTTAATGAGCCCTTTAAAGTTGATTAGTCAAAAACATTGAATAACAGTCCATAAAAAATCTACTAAAATGAGGTGACCAGACCATAAAGTGATAAATAGAAATTGGTGCCAACTAAATGAAATGAATGTTCCATTCCCAAAGATAGAATATGGCCTTAAAGTCAGTCAGTCAATAACCATTTATTATGTTCCAGGAACTGTGCTAAGTTTTGAGGATAAAAAGAAAGCAAATAGACAATTCTTGCTCCTGAAGAGCTCACAATCTAATGGAGAAGACAATAAGCAAACAATTAGGGCTAAACAAGCCAAATACAGAATAAATAGGAAATAATTAAGAGAGAAAGTCTTAAAATATAGGCTTGGGAAAAGTTTTGTAGAACATGGGGTTATATCTGGCATCTGATGAAATCCAGAAATAACAAAAGGATATGAGGGGGGAAAGAATACCAGGCAAGAAAGAGAAAAAAAAATAAGGGAAAGAATACTAGGCAAGAAAGAGAGAAAAAATGCCTAAAGCCTGTAGAGGGAATGTCTTTATTCATGCAATAGCAAGAAAACCAATGTCACTGGATTGAAGTGTACATATGAATGAGAGCTATAAGATATAAGAAGCCAGGAAGTAAGGGGTAGGGGGAAGGCTAGGTTATGAAGAATTTTTAATGCCAGACAAAGGATTTTGTATTTGATCCTGGTGGGGATATGGAGCAACAAGAGTTTATTGAATATGGAGGTGACATACTGTAAAGCCAAGAACCAGCAGCTTTTCAGAGGACTGCTGCTGTGAATAGCTTCAAGATTCTGATTACATGGTATAGAAAACTCTCTATTCAGCAGTAAATCAAGGCAAAACATTCACAGAAAATCAAGGTACAGCATTTACCATGTCACAACTCAACAGCTTAACACTAAAATGGCTACATAGTTTTCACCAGAGTGGTCACATAGTTTTAAGCAAAGTACATTTATTTAGTCAATCACAAAATCCTTAAGTCAACCACAAAGTACAAAAGTCAAGTCCTGCACCCATGGGGTGCAATTAAGTTATAATTTCATAAGTCACTACTCAGTATCCTCTTAAGGGGTAGTGGAAAAGTAGGAGTCAATGAGGTTCAGAGACAGTCACTATCTAGTAAGTAACAATTATGTTTGGATCCCACTACCTTGAAACTACTGACTTAGCTACTATTACTTGCAAAACATTTCTTTTTCAGAAAATAAGTGTTGCAAGTAGCTCATATGGTTTCCATATTTTAGCAATAGAGATCACTTAAGTACATGGCAACCATCATTTAACAATGTAAATGCAAATACAAACATAAAAAATATGATCTATGAATATACCTGCATAGAATACTCATTACATGGGAACTCTCTCCACTAAATCATTAATGGATTAATAATTAATTCCTAAATAAATGTCTCTGGAATATAAAGGAAGGAAGAATTTGCCAGAGTCACACAAATATTATATGCCAAAGGTAAGATCTGAGTTAAGGTTCAAGGTCTTCCCTACTCCATTCCATCCCCTATCACTGTAGAAATCTTATATTTGACAAAATTCAGTCAAAGCCAACTAATACCAATATTACTAATAATTACCAACAGTTGAGGGTTTTTTGTTTGTTTTTGTTAATTCATGATGCTTTACAAACATTTCTTTATGTTATTTTCATTTCAATTTCCTCAAGTTGATTTCCTGGTGAAGAATTGTTCTTATGCCACTAGATTCAGGAGAAACTATGAAATGAATGAGATGAATTATCCAATGGAGATTAAAACTATCTGAATTTCCAAATATTTTAACTTATCTCATTTATTCATTCTCTTACTCATTAATTTCATACAGGCCTGAGAATAATTTATGGATTCATTATATTAATGACACTAAAATTTTAAAGTCATCCAAGACACCCAGATTGTTAATATCTTATGCTTTATTAAAGCCAATAGGAGGAAATTACTGTGATATGGTCAGCTACTTCTAAAAACATTCTTAACCTTTATTTGACATCATTCATTTTTTAATGTTTTTAGCTATTTTTAAAAATTTAGGTTAGTGCTTTTTAAAGATTCTTAGAGTCCTTCACTGAAAATGTCTGTAGTCAGTGTTAAAAGATAAAACCAATACATACATGTGTGGTGGTGGTGGTGTTTAGTCATTTCAATTGTGTTCACGCTTCATGAACTAAGTTGGGGTTTTCTTGGCAAAGATAACGGAGTGGTTTGCCATTTCATTCTTCTGTCATTTCACAAATGAGGAACTGAGGCAAACAGGGTAAAGTGACTTGCCCAGTGTCTGAGGTCAGATTTTGACTCAGGAAGATGAGTCTTCCTGACTCTTAGGCTCAGAACTCTATCCACCATGCCACCAGCTGTCCTATACATGTGTGTACATTCATATGTAAACATATGTTTATATGGAATAAGGCAAAACTTAAGAGATACATTTATGATTTTAAGAAACTGTCATATTTTTATAATACTAGATAATTTCATAAGAAAAATGCCCTTTTAGTATTTCAGTGACTATTATGCATGCATTTATTGGCCTTAGATTGTATGTATTTTTATTAATTCTACACTATTTTAAATAAGATTCATGTGAGTTAATGTTTTCTGACAAATTTAGAGTTTTATTTCACATGAATTATAGGTTAAACACAATATTGATTTAAGATAATCATTATAAAAGAAGCACTTTTATTTATTAAAATAATGATTCAAACTAACAATAGTGACTTACAAATCATATGTTATGTGCCAATACTCTAATCATATAAATCATGGCAGTCTCTTAATTAAAAAAGAACAGAACACAGAGGAAATTGCATCAATATAATATCTTATTGATACTGCCATCAGAGGAAAATAAAAGAACAGAACAGTTGTACTATGAATCCAAAGGCAGGAGGGATAATTATTTCATTATATATTTGGTCATTTCATATGGCCAAGTTCATTATAACTATTTATAAGAAGTAAAAATAATTGCAACTTATACACCAACACTTGCTTAATAAAACTATTTAGACCTCAATAAGATCATCCTAATCAAATAAGTATATTATGATATAAACAAAAAAGAGATGGATTTAAAAATATAGTATATCAAACATTCAAAAATAGTTAATTCTCATATTATATGAATTTTTAGAATAATAATAAAGAGCACCCATAATCTTTTTTTAAATTTTATTTAATACAAATATGGTCTTCATATTTAAACCAGGAAAAGAAAAAAAATACACCAAAAAAAAAAATAACAACAACTATGAACTTAAAAGGAAAGAAAAAAAATAACCATAGTCTTTACTGAACATTGATACAATCACTTAAAATAAGCATTTAAAAGCAGGCTACAAAATTGAAAATTTATTTGAAAGTTAAGACACTCTGACTGGTGATCTTATACTAGGAAGGCAGAGGTGCTTCAAAATAAGCAAATCTATAAATAAGATAAGGCTTGTTAATAATGCAAATAACAAAAAAAAAAGAGTATACCAATAGATATTAAGAAGGATTTTGACATGATCCAGTAAATCTATCAAAAAACCTAGAAAATACCAAAAAATGAATTTTCCTTAATATAGTAAACAATATGTCTCTCACAGCAGAATCATAAGTAATAGAGAAAAGTTGGAGTCTTTTTCCAGTAAGATCAGGGTTAAAGTAAGGATGAACATCATCATCATTACTATTTTATACAGAGCTGGAAATGCTGCTTATAATAAGACAAGAAATAGAAACTGAAAAGAAGCCACAAATCCAACTCTGTGTCCACTAGAAACTACATTGGAAGAATTAGATAGAGAAGTAGATAGGTAGATAGATAGATAGATAGATAGATAGATAGATAGATAGATAGATAGATAGATAGTAAAAGAATTCGAGGTGACACCCAAAATAACATACTCTTCCAACCTGACAATAATAATCAATGAAAAAAGATGGGCCATCAATAAAAAGAGAGACATTTGAAACATTCCTGATTGGTTTGTAAGCATCCCAAAAAACAAAATCAAAGAAAGGTAAATAAATAGGATATCAAAAAGAAAGAATAAGTAATGAAATAAACTATGTTACTTTGCATGACTATTAAAAGAATTAAAAAACAGGAAGAGTAAATGCCTATTTTATTTTAAATGTGACATATATTCACACATACATATACATATGTGTATATGGATATCTATATACACTATGTAAGGTGATACAGATGAAAGCAGAACATGACTAATGTGGATATATGGTTAATATAATTGTACATGTATAGCCTATATCAGATTGCATGCTGTCTTTGAGAGGTGGAAGGGGAGGGAGGAAGAAAAAAATTAGAACCCAAAATTTAATAAAAGTAAATGTTGAAAAGTAAAAATAAGGGGGCGGCTAGGTGGCACAGTGAGTAGAGCGTTGGCCCTGGAGTCAGAAGGACCTGAGTTCAGATCCGGCCTCAGACACTTAACACACACACACAAACAAAAACCTAGCCGTGTGACCTTGGGCAAGTTACTTAACCCCAATTGCCCTCCAAAAAGAAAAAAAAAAGTAAAAATAAGTAAATAAATAGTTTTTGAAAAAAATTGCTCAGATCACTAAGAGAATGGCAAGAGTAGTATATAAAGGAAAAGGTATGTGAACCAAGGTTATCCTTGGTTCTAAGGCCAACTCTTTATCTTTTTGTCATATTGCCCCTCATGAAGTTAAAAAAAGATTTAAAATGAGAAAAAATATATTCAGTTAAAAATAACTACCTTTTGAAACAAGTTATAGATAATGAAAATAGAATTTATACAAATAATGACACAAACATAATAAATTCTTGAAAACTTCAACAAATGTAAATGAATTGACATAAAGAGATAGTCAAAAATACTTAGAAGATACCTTAGTAAACAGCTGATTTTTGTTGTCAGCAGGACAAAGAACAATGGTGATTGAGAACACAAACTGTATTATAAAAACTTCTGAAGAAGAATATTGAAAGATGATCAAAAGTACTCAAAAGATAATCTTGTCAAAGTCAAATTTCCCATCCAGTGATGCATAAACACATTCATATTGTTTGATTCTTGCCTTGTACCACTATAAATTTACTAGAGGGATTCACCCAACATGCTAGGGGCCTTCTTCACATTTTCCTAATTATAAGACATATGTATTGAAGAAATTCTTATATGCCTTTCTAGATTGTAAACCCTCCATCTCCCAAGAGCAGGGATCTCATTTAATTCATTTTTATAACCTCAATCATCTAGCATCTGAATTTAAGTCATTTATTCAAAAACTTTAATGTGTTATTTGGGGATTTAATAAATTATGATTGCAAGTAACCTAATTAGTGTATATGCATATGTATATATATACATATGTAAATTTGCATCTCAAAATATCTCAAAACATAGAGATCAGAAATAATCTAAGTGAAGGACCTTAAAAGAGTAGTGGAACAAGTCCTGAGTGGTTACCACTGGACCTACAATAAAGACATTTACAAGACATTTTTAAAAAACAATATGTGAGCAAAAGAATAAGATTGGTTATGAGAAGTTGCAAATAATGGAGCATAGCATTAAGAATCTGAATAGCATTCAGCATAAGAATCCATAGAGAAAAAAAAAGCAATTAAAAAGTATGGTCGGGGCGGCTAGGTGGCGCAGTGAGTAGAGTGTAGGCCCTGGAGTCAGAAGGACCTGAGTTCGGATCTGGCCTCAGACACTTAATGCACACACAAAAACAAACAAACAAAAAAAAAACTAGCCGTGTGACCTTGGGCAAGTTACTTAACCCCAATTGCCCTCCAAAAAGCAAAAAAAAAAAAAAAAAAAAAAAAAGTATGGTCAAAAGAGTTGTGTAATGTTAGCATAAAACCTTGGGCATATCTAGAAATGAAACTGGTTTGACAATGTTGAATGAAGTGACTGTGGGCAAAACTAAACTGCCTATATGTTTTAAAAGTGTTTCAATATGTTATATTTAGAAGAAACAGGTTTAGAAAAAAAAAGATTCTGTCAGCAGGAGGTCAGTTTGACTGATAGTTATAGCTCCCTAGCAGGAACCAAAGAAGTGAGAGAATAACTTCTCAACTGTATGGGAAATAAATCATTAATGAAGCTCTTAGAGACAGAAAGGAGTGAAGCAAAGAAGAGTGGAAACATTAAGAGTACATGACAGGGGGCGGAGCCAAGATGGCGGAAAGGAAGCAGTAACCTCGCTGAGCTCCTCTGTCACTAAGTCCAAAAGGGTAAATCTGAGCAGATTCCGGAGTGACGAAGCCCAGTGGAAGACAGAGTGTGGCAGAATCCAGCACAGGAGGTTTCCCAGAGTGCCCGCACAGGTCGAGCGCAGAGCGCGTGGGGTCTGCACAGCTCAGACCTAAGAGCAGGCAAGCAGACTACACCAGAGAGAGAAAAAGCCCCAGCCTGCAGACTTACCAAGGACGAATCCCAGTCATCTCGCAGAGGGAACGGATCATTGGAGCCAGGTAGGAGAGTCGGGCCCCCAATGGAGAGAGTGGCTTCTCAGGCTGCATTCAGCCCCCAGCCTGGAAATTTAGAAACTGCCTGCCTGTATGATACAGGGGCTGGAATGGCAAAGTAAATTCTAGCTGCTCAGATCCTCCCATCTCTCCTTCAAGAAGCAGAAAACCCAAAGATAAGTCTCCCACCCAGACTGAAATCCCAAGTTAATGGAAATAGCCTCAGGCTTGAGAATCTCCAAGAAAGGGTGTAACTGAGACAGCCAGGAATCTGAAGAGAAGAGAGGGAGGGGACCCAACAAGCCCCACCTCACCTCACCAACAAAAGCCTACTTATAGCCCAGGGGTCTAGAGGCAGAAATCTGAAGTGGTCAGACTCATCCCCACCTACACATCTACATTCCTCTCTGACTTCCCTGACTTAGCCATAAACTAGCCACCCAGAGGTATTCAAAGTCAAGGATCAGGCCCCAAACTCATAGCCTGAGACACTGAGAAACAGGAAGTCACAATGGGAAGGAAGGAAGCTGAAAAGGAGAAGGGGAAGGCAAGAAAGTCTATTCGAGCATACTATGCAGGGCAAGAACAACAAAACACACAGGACAATATAGACTCTCTGCCCACACCAGAAACCACAGAAGGAAACATAATCTGGTCTCAAGCCCAAATAGCATTCCTGGAGGAGCTTAAGAAAAATTTTAAAGACCAAATCAGGGAGGCAATGACCAACTTGGAAAAAGAAAATACCTCCCTAAAAAAGGAACTTCAAAAACTTACTGAAGACCATAATTCACTAAAAATTAGATACAACCAAACTGAAACTCAGAGCTCCATGATGCAGCAGGAGTCAATCGAAAAAAACAAGATGATCGAAAAATTGCAAGAAAATGTAAAATATCTCACTGGAAAAATAACTGACCTAGAGAACAGATCCAGGAGAGGCAACCTAAGAATTATTGGGCTACCAGAAAGCCACGATGAGAAAAGCAGTCTAGACAACATCCTCCAAGAGATTGTCAAAAAAAACTGTCCTGAGGTCCTGGAATCAGAAGATAAAATAGCTATTGATAGAATTCACCGGACTCCTCCTGAAAGAGATCCCAAACTGAAAACTCCAAGAAATATAGTAGCCAAATTCCAGAATTACAAGATTAGAGAAAAAATTCTACAAGCAGCCAAAAAGAAACAATTCAAATATCGAGGAACTACAGTTAGGATCACACAGGACCTAGCAGCTTCTACATTAAAAGAGCAGAGGGACTGGAATTTGATATTTCGTAGGGCAAGAGAGCTAGGACTGCAACCAAGGATTAACTACCCGGCAAAACTGAGCATAATCTTTCAGGCAAGGAGATGGACGTTTAATGAAGTAAGGGACTTCCAGACTTTCCTAATGAAAAAGCCAGAGCTCAATGAAAAATTTGATCTCCAATTACAAGACTCCAGAAGAACATAAAAAGGTAAACAAGGGTAACATAGACTCACACATGCAGAAGTGCACATACCCACACCCACAAACACAAGCTCATTACCTGGGATGCAACAAGAGCAAAATGTTCACATCCCTGTATGTGGAGCTGATAACTGTCAATATTTGAAATCTCTATGATTATCATGACCTGCAAAAGGGTTATACTTAGAGGGTGTGGATATGAATGCACTAACATGGAGTCTAAAAAAAAAAGACTATTAAGGGGATCAGTGGTACTGTAATGGGAAAAAGGAAAAGATGAGCTAGGAAAAGGTAAAACATGCCATCTGAAGAGGCATCAAAACACACTATAGAAGAAGGGAAAGTAAGAGGGAGAGGAACATCATTTAAACACTATTCTCACTGGTTCTGGTTCAAAGAAGGATCAAATTAATCAGTGAAGTTTAAGAATCTGACGTGAATAGACACATAAATTCATTAAATAGAGGAATTGGAGGGAGGGAGAGGAGCACTGTTTGAAATTTACTCTCATTGGTTTGGAATCAAACGGGGAGTAATTTACTCTGATAAGTATAAAAATTTATTGTGTCCTATAGATAGTGGGAGGGTAAGGGGGGATGAAAAGGAGGAGACTAAAGGGAGGGATTATAAGGGAGGGAAATAGTAGTAAGGGGAGAGGGTAGGTTAAGAAGGGGGATCACTGGGTGGGAACACTGAGGGAGGGGGCGGTCAAAAGGGAAAACTTCAAGGAGGGGAAGGGAGAAGGAATAAACAAAAATATAAACAGGGGAGGGAATAGGATGGAAGGGAAGAAACAGATAGTCATCATTACTGTGAATGTGAATGGGATGAACTCTCCCATAAAACAGAGGCGGATAGCAGAATGGATTAAAAAACCATAATCCTACAATATGCTGTCTTCAAGAAACACATTTGAAACAAAGGGATACCCACAGGGTAAAGGTAAAAGGTTGGAGTAAAATTTATTATGCCTCAGCTAAAGTAAAAAAAGCAGGGGTAGCAATACTTATCTCAAATAAAGCAAAAGCAAAAATAGATCTAATTAAAAGAGATAAGGAAGGAAACTATATCCTACTAAAAGGCACCATTGAGAATGAAGCAATATCACTACTTAATATATATGCACCAAGTAGTATAGCATCCAAATTCCTAGAGGAGAAGTTAAAGGAATTAGAGGAAGAAATAGATAGAAAAACTATACTAGTGGGGGACCTTAATCTTCCCCTCTCTGAACTCGATAAATCTAACCTCAAAATAAACAAGAAAGAAGTAATAGAATCTTAGAGAGACTAGATATGATGGATCTCTGGAGGAAACTGAATGGGGATAAAAAGGAATTTACTTTCTTTTCAGCAGTGCATGGTACATACTCAAAAATAGACCATGTACTAGGGCATAAAAACCTCACAATCCAGTGCAGAAAGGCAGAAATAGTAAGCGCATCATTCTCAGATCATGATGCAATAAAAATTATATGCAATAAAGGGATAGAAAGATAGACTAAAAACTAATTGGAAACTAAACAATTTAATCCTAAAAAATTGGTGGGTCAAAGAAGAAATTATAGAAACAATCAATAATTTCATTCAAGAGATATAATAATGAAACAACATACCAAAATTTGTGGGATGCACTAAAGGCAGTTCTCAGGGAAGTTTTATATCCCTGAGTGCATACTTAATTAAAGCAGAGAGAAGGGAGGTCAGTGAATTGGACATGCAATTGAAAAAGCTAGAAAAAGAACAAATTGAAAATCCCCAATTTAGTACTAAATTAGAAATACTGAAAACCAAAGGTGAGATTAATAAAATTGAAATTAAGAAAACCATTGAATTAATAAATAAAACCAAGAGCTGGTTTTATGAAAAAATCAACAAAATTGATAGACCCTTAGTCAATATGATAAAAAAAAAGAAGAAAACCAAATTATGAGTATCAAAAATAAAAAGGGTGAATCTACCTCCAATGAAGAGGAAATCAAAAAATAATGAGGAATTATTTTTCCCAATTGTATGCACATAAATATGACAATCTTAGTGAAATGGATGAATATTTACAAAATCACAAATTGCCCAGATTAACTGAAGAGGAAGTGAATTACCTAAATAACCCCATCTCAGAAAAAGAAATCAAACAAGCCATCAATGAACTCCCTAGGAAAAAATCTCCAGGGCCAGATGGGTTCACTAGTGAATTCTATCAAACATTTAAAGAACAATTGATTCCAATATCTACAAATTTGGGAAAATTAGTGAAGAAGAAGTATACCAAACTCTTTCTATGACACAAATATGGTACTGATTCCTAAATCAGGAAGAGATAAAACAGAGAAAGAAAATTATAGACCAACCTCCTCATGAATTAAATCAAAATTCTAAATAAAATATTAGCCAAAAGACTCCAACAACTTATCACAAAAATAATACACCCTGATCAGGTAGGATTCATTCCAGGAATGCAAGGATGGTTTAATATTAGGAAAACCATCAATATAATTGAGCATATCAACAACAAAACTAGCAAAAACCACATGATCATCTCAATAGATGCAGAAAAGGCTTTTGACAAAGTACAACATCCATTCCTATTAAAAACACTAGAAAGTATAGGAATAAATGGAGCCTTCCTTAAAATAGTTGCTAGCATCTATCTAAAACCATCAGCAAGTATTATATGCAATGGGGATAAACTAGAAGCCTTTCCAATAAGATCAGGAGTGAAACAAGGGTGTCCACTATCACCCCTCTTATTCAATCTGGTACTTGAAACGTTAGCAGTAGCAATTAGAGAAGAAAAAGAAATCAAAGGAATCAAATTAGGCAAAGAAGTGACCAAGCTGTCACTCTTTGCAGATGATATGATGATATACTTAGAGAATCCTAGAGAATCAAGTAAAAAATTACTTGAGACAATAAATAAATTTGGCAAAGTTGCAGGATATAAAATAAACCCACATAAATCCTCAGCATTCCTGTACATCTCTAATAAAACTCAACAGCAAGAGATAGAAAGAGAAATCCCATTTAAAGTCACTGTAGACATTATAAAATATTTGGGAATCTACTTGCCAAAACAAACCCAGAATCTATATGATCACAACTACAAAACACTTCTCACACAAATAAAAACAGATCTAAATAGTTGGAAAAATATCAATTGCTCGTGGCTGGGTCGAGCTAATATAATAAAAATGACAATTTTACCCAAACTAAACTATATATTTAGTGCCATACCAATCAATTTACCAAAAAACTACTTTCTAGAGTTAGACAAAATAATAACAAAATTTATTTGGAAAAACAAAAGGTCTAGAATATCAAGGGAATTAATGAAAAGAAATGCTAGGGAAGGTGGACTAGCTATGCCAGATCTTAATCTGTATTATACAGCAGCAGTTATCAAAACTGCTTGGTACTGGCAGAGGTGTAGAGTAGTGGATCAATGGAATAGATTAGGTGCAGGAGACCCAGCAGTTAATGAATATAGCAATCTATTGTTCGATAAACCCAAAGACCCCAGTTTTTGGGATAAGAATGCACTATTTGACAAAAACTGCTGGGAAAACTGGAATACAGTATGGCAGAAACTGGGCATAGATCACTATCTAACACCATATACCAAAATCAAGTCTAAATGGGTGCATGATCTAGGTGTAAAGGATGATACTGTAAGCAATTTGGGAAAGCAAGGAATAGTTTACCTGACAGATCTGTGGAGAGGGGAAGATTTTAGGACCAAACAAGAATTAGAGAGCATTATAAAATGCAAAATGGATAATTTTGATTACATTAAATTGAAAAGCTTCTGCACAAACAAAGCCAATGTAACCAAGATCAAGAGGGAGGTGGGAAATTGGGAAAGAATTTTTACAACCTGTGTCTCTGATAAAGGACTCATTTCTAAAATTTATAGAGAATTGAGCCAAATCTATATGAATACAAGTCATTCCCCAATTGAGAAATGGTCAAAGGATATGAATAGGAAGTTTTCAGAGAAAGAAATTAAAGATATCTATAAGCATATGAAGAAATGCTCTAAATCACTATTAATTAGAGAAATGCAAATCAAAACAACTCTGAGATACCACATCTCTCCAGTCAGATTGGCTAAGATGACAAAACAAGAAAGTGACAAATGCTGGAGAGGATGTGGACAAATTGGAACACTAATACATTGCTGGTGGAGTTGTGAACTTATCCAACCATTCTGGAGAGCAATCTGGAATTATGCCCAAAGGATTATAAATAATTTCATACCCTTTGACCCAGCCATACCACTTCTAGGGTTATATCCCAAAGAGATCATAGTAGTGGGAGGAAGAACCATATGTACAAAAATATTTTTAGCAGCCCTTTTTGTGGTTGCAAAGAATTGGAAACTAAAGGAGTGCCCATCAATTGGGGAATGGCTAAACAAGTTGTGGTATATGAATGTAATGGAATTTTATTGTGCTATAAGAAACGAGGAGGTGACGGATTTCATAATTACCTGGAGAGACTTATACAAACTGATGCTGAGCGAGAAGAGTAGAATCAGAAGAAATTTGTATACAATCACAGACATACCATATCTGTGACGACCAACTATGACAGACTGGACTCTTTTCAGCAATGCAGTGATATAAGTTAATCCCGAATGACTCAAGAAAGTGAAAAATGCGCCATCCAGAGATATAACTAGAAAGAACTGAGCCTGAATCCTGATGGAAGCAAACTAAATGATCTTGTTCTTCTCATTGTTTGGTTGTACTTCTTCCTTACCATCTTTCATCCCACCTAGTACAATATGCCTTTGTAATTGGAATAATGTTTAATATGAATGCATTTGCAGACCCTATACTGTACTATATGATGTCATGAGGGGAGGGGGGAGGGAAGTAAAGGAAATTTGAAAATCAAGGAACTATGGAATTGAATCTTGTCAACTGAAACTAAACTAATAAATTAATTTAAAAAAAAAAAAAAGAGTACATGACACACCACACTTCATTTTCAGATACCCTCTCCTAATAGAAACTAGAATTTGGATTTGACCTCAGTTCCTCCTGACTCCAGAGCAGGTGCTCCATTCACTGTGCCACCTAACCGTCCCAATTTTGAGAATCAAATAAGTTTAAAATGTTTATTAAAGCAAAATTATGGTAGGAGGAAAAGTGAAAGAAGAGGGAGAGTAGGAAGGAGAAAGAGAAAGACAGAGAGGCAGAAAGACAGAGAGGCAAAGGCAGAGACAGAGGAAGAGAGCCTGAGATAAATAGAGAGGCAAAGAAGTTACAGGTCTATATTTTCTTTGATATAGAGAATAATAATATTGAAATTACCTGTTGTGAAACAAAATAAAGATTAAAAACTGTAATATAGCCATCCTCTTCCTGACTACCATGACAGCTCTCTACCTACTATACTAGTATGTCTCTCAAGTATATATTATGTCTATTCAGATTTATATGCATACATGTCAATGTATATGCATATTGTATGCATATATATCCTATATAAATACATATATACAGAATACATGAATATTATTAAAGATGACTATGAGACTCCAAGTCAATTTACAAAAAACAAAGTTAACTTTCTATTTACACAATATTGTCCTATACATTCTTATCCTCTACCTTTCTGCTTTGAGGGTGTTTTGAAAAAGAAGGGGTAAAATCTCTAGTCTTTATAGTAGGAAATATAACTTTAAAATGCACTACACATAGACTTGTAAGGGAGCAAGGACGCTACCTGAACACGGGTCACAGTTCCAGGTTGGAGAGAAGTTGTGGTCAGGAGCAAACAGGTACTCTATCTGGGTAAGGACTAGAGTGCAGACCAGGAGAATGGTAACTACCTTTCTCCAATCATAGCACCTTAGAAGCACTGAAAACTTGCAAACCTTCAGAAAAACATCTTATGGAAATGCCATGAGAAAAAAATGAAAAATGGATACAAGCCTGACAAAAATTGTGAAAAGAGTTAGGAATGAATTTGTCTTTTAAAAAATTAGAAAATCAAAGAAGAGTTGTGGAGGAAAAATAAGGAAAAGAAATGAGAGCAGAACAATAAAATTATTAAAAGAGAAATAATAGATTAAAGAGGAATAAAAATACTGAATAAAATACCTACTTAAAAATCAAAAATGACCAAATAGTAGAAGAGAAACAAAATTTCATTTAAAATTTTTCTTAAAAATTAGAATTGGGCAAGCAAAAGGTAATTACTCCATGATATCTCAAGAAATAATAAAAGAAAATCAAAAGAATGAAAAACATAGAAGGAAATGTGAAACATCTGATAAGAAAAAAATCAACTGATCAACAATTTGAGGAGAGATAATTTAAAATTTATTTGACAACCTCTTGAGTATTATTAAAATGAACTTTTTAATATCTGGGAAATTATCAGATTCAACCCCTCTTTGTAAACTCAATGTCATCTGGGTTAAGTATCCCATCTTTTCTCCTTCCAGAGAATTTTATAATTAGGCATGCAACAAGAATGGGATTATTAAATAAGGATCTAATTGTGGGAGATCAGCTATCATTAACATGGAAGGTTTGAAAAAGGGATTTTTTTTAAGTTTTGTTTATGTTTCTTGTTTTTACATTATAAACACATAGATTATTCCTCTCCATGACATTTTTTAATAATTATTTATTTTTAGCTTTTAACAGTCACTTCCATAAGATTTTGAGTTTTGAATTTTCTCCCCTATCATCTTCTCCACCCTCTCCAATGTGGCAGGCAATCTTATATAGGCTCTACTTATACATTCATATTAAAGATATTTTCAGATTAATCATGATGTAAAGAAGGGTTAGAACAAATGGGAGGAAGCATGAGAAAGAAGAAACAAAACAAAGTACTGAAAGAAAAGGAGAGCAAATAGTATGCTTCCATGTGCATGAAGACTCCAAAGTCTTTTCCCTGGATGTGGATAGCATTTTCCATCTTTAGTCTTTTGACGTTGTTTCATGTCCTTGCATTGCTGAGAAGGTCAGTATGTCTGTATGTATATGTGTGTGTGTGTGTGTGTGTGTGTGTGTGTGTGTGTGTGTGTGGTGTATGTATACTGTCTGACTATATCTCTCAAGGTCAGTCATTACATAATGTCTATTACTGAGTATAATATTCTCTTGGTTCTACTCATTTCATTCTGCATCGGTTCATATAAGTCTTTTCAGGCTTTTCTGAAGTCCATTGGCTCCTCATTTTTCATAGCAGATTAGTATTTCATTATATTCATATACTACAATTTGTTCAGCCACTCCCCAATTGATGGGCATCCCCTCAATTTCCAGTTCATGGCCACCACAAAAAGATTTGATATAAATATTTTTGTACATGTGGGTCCTTTTCCCATTTTAATGATCTCTTTAGGATAAAGACCTAGAAGTGGTATTGCTAGGTAAAAGAGTATGCAAAATTTTATAGTCCTTTGGGAATACTTCCAAATTCTTCTCCAGAATGGTTAAATTAATTCTCAACTCCAACAGTGTATTACTTTTCTAGTTTCCCTTCAAGTTCTCCAATACTTGCCATTTTCCTGTTTTGTCATGTTACCAATCTTATAGGTGTGATATGGTATATCAGAGTTGTTTTGATTTGTATTTATCTAATCGATAATGATTTAGAGACTCTCTCATATGACTACAGACAGCTTTTAATTTCTTCCTCTAAAAACTGCCTGTTCATATTCTTTGACCATTTATCAACGGGGGAATGATTTGTATTGTTACATATTTGATTCTGTTCTTTATATATTTTAGAAATGAGTCCTTTATCAGAAACACTCATAAAAATTGTTTCCCAGATTTCTGCTTCCCTTCTAATCTTTGTTGCATTGGCTTTGTTTATGAAAAATATTTTCAATTTGATATAATCAAAATCATCCACTTTGCATTTCATAATGTTTTTTATTTCTTGTTCGTTCATAAATTCTTCCCTTCTCCATAGAGCTGACACATAACCTATTTCTTGCTCACTTAGTTTATCTACAATATCAATCATTATATTTAAATCATGTACCTGTTTTGACTTTATCTTGCTATAGGGTATGACACTGGTCTATGCCTAGTTTCTGTCATACTATTTTCCAGTTTTCCCAGCAGTTTTGGTTAAATAGTGTGTTCTTATGCCAAAAGTTGGAGTCTTTGGGTTTCTCAAATAGTAGATTGCTATAGTCATTCACGGTTGTGTTTTGCATATATAACCACTCTATTTCTTAGCCAATTTTGAGTAGTTTTGATTATTGCTTCTTTAGAAAACAGTTTAAGATCTGGTGAGGCAAGGCCATATTCCTACCATTTCTTTTCATGAATTCCCTGGAAATTCTGGATGTTTTGTTCTTCCAGATGATTTTTTTAAAAAAAAATTTTTTCTAGTTCTACAAAATATTTTTTGGTAATTTGATTGCTATGGCACTGAATAAATAATTTGATTTAGATACAATTGTCATTTTTATTGTACTAACTCAGTCTACCCATGAGCAACTGACATTTTTCTAATTGTTTAGATCTAACTTGATCTGTGTGGAAAGTGTTTTGTAATTGTGTTTATAGAGTTCCTTGGTTTATTTTGGCAAGTAGACTCCCAATTATTTTATAATGTCTAAAGAAACTTTAAATGGAATTTCTCTTTCTGTCTCTTGCTATTGGCTTTTTATATTTATATACAGAAATGAGAATCATGTTTGTGTGTTTATTTTACATCCTACAACGTTAGTAAATTTATTTATTATTTCAAGTAATTTTTACTTGTTTTTTTAGGATTCTCTAAGAATACCATCATATTATCTGTAAAGAATGATAGCTTTGTTGTTTCTTTGTCTATTCTAATTCCTTCAATTCCTTTTTCTTTTTTATTGCTAAAGCTAACATTTCTAGTATAATATTAATAACAGTGTTGATAATAGACATCCTTGTTTCACTCCTGATCTTACTAGAAATACTTCTAGCATATACCCATTCAATATAAAGCTTGCTGATGGTTTTAGATAGTTGCTACATATCATTTTAGGGATGACTCCATTTATTCCTTTGCTCTCTCATGTTTTTAATGAGAATGGATATTGTAATCTTTACATGCTGTTTCTGCATTGAGACAATCATATGATTTCTGTTAGTTATATTTTTGCTATGGTCAATCATGTTGATAATTTACCTAATATTGAACCAGCCTTGCATTCCTATTATAAATCCCACCTGGTCATAATGTATTATCCTCAAGTTAAGTTGCTGCAATCTCTTTGCTAATATTTTAATTTTTTTGTGTCTATGTTCATTATGGAAATTGGTGTATACTGTTCTTTCTCTGTTTTGACTCTTCCTGGTTTAGGTGTCAGCACCATATTTGTACCATGGAAATAATTTGATAGAATTCCTTCTTCACTTATTTTCACAAATCATTTATATAGCATTGGAACTAGTTGTTCCTTAAATGATTGATCAAATTCACTTGTAAATTCATCTTATCCTGGCAAGTTTTTCTCAGGAAGTTGATTGATGGCTTGTTCAACTTATTTATTGGGAAATGGGCTCATTTAAATATTTTATGTCCTTTTCTGTTAATCGGGACAATTTATCTTTTTGCAAATATTAATCAATTTCAGAAAGATTGTCATATTTATTGGAATATAATTGTACAAAATAGTTACTAATTTTTTATTCATATTCTGTTTATTTTTTCATCAATAACTTGAAATCAGTTACAGTAATTATCAAATATACAGATGACATGAAACTTGGGAGGGATAGCTAATACTTTATACAACAGAATCAGGATAATTGAAATGATAGGTCTTACAGAAAAGATAAAATTTAACAAGGAAAAATATAAAGCTTTACACTGGTTTCAAAAATTCATTTGTACAAGTACAAGGTTTTTTATTACATAGCTAGAAAGCATTTCATATAAAAAAGACTTTAGGGGTCTTAGTGGACTGAAAAATCACAATTGAGTAAGTAATCTAATATGGCAGCTAGAAGAGTGACTTCAGTTTTAGGCTATGTTAATAGAAGTATTCAGTAATGTAGTAGAAAGAGTACTGGCTACCCCTTACTACATGAAAGCCTTTCTGCACCTCAGCTTCTTTATTTGTGAAATTAAAAGGTTGAACAAGTCAGAAAGGTACTTTTAAACTCTAAATCAATAAACTTATGATTAAGATGGGGGTTGTGGGGAGGACCAGAGCTGTGATTTCATGATTAATATGTATACGGTTCATAATGAAGGTTACAGTCCCATGGTACTCTGTCTGAGCTGGTCACCTTTGGAATACATTGTCCCCACATTTTAGGAAGGACCCAGGCAGGCAACCAGTATAGAAAAGATAAGAAACATGTAATAGTAAGAGTATATGTGGAAATTGGAGATTTTTAACCTGAAGAAGGGAACCTTTTTTTTTTACACACACATTTGCATATGTATTCATATGACCACACACCCTTCTTCCATTATTTTCATAGTGAGAAAGATATCATCAGTCACAGTTATTGCTTTTCCATATAGGAATGTAAATAGTTCAACTTTGATAAGTTCCTTTTGATTTCTTTTCCCCGATTACCTTCTCAGGCATCTCTTGCTTTTTGTGTCTGGATGTCAAATTTTCTATTCAATTCTGGTTTTTTCCTCAAGAATGCTTGAAAGTCCTCTATTCCACTGAATGACCATATTTTCCCCTGAAACAAAATACTCAGTTTTGCTGGGTAGGGGACCCTTGGGTTCATTCTCAGTTCTTTTGCCCTCTGGAATATCATATTCCATGCCCTTCGATCCCTCAGTGTAGAAGCCACCAGGTCCTGGGCTATTCTGATTGTGTTTCCACAAAATTTAAATTGTTTCTTCCTGGCTGCTTGAAGTATTTTCTCCTTGATCTGGGTATTCTGGAACCTGGCTATAATATTCCTGGGAGTTTTCTTTTTGGGATCTTTTTAAGGAGGTGATCGGTGGATTCTTTCAACTTCTATTTTGCCCTCTGGATCAGGGCAGTTTTCCTTGAGAATTTCTTGAAGGGTGATTTCTAGGTTCTTTCTTTGATCATGGCTTTCACATAGTCCAATAATTTTTAAATTGTCTCTCCTGGATCAATTTTCCAGGTCAGTGGTTTTTCCCATGAGATATTTCACATTGCCTTCTAATCTTTCATTTCTTTGGATCTGCTTAACAGCATCTTGATTTCTCATAAAGTCATTAGCTTCCATTTGCTCCAGTCTAACTCTGAAGGAATGAATCTCCTCAGTGAGCTTTTTCTGTGATTCTTTTTCCATCTGGCAAATTCGGCTTTTTTTAAGGCATTCTTCTCCCCATTGCCCTTTTGGGCCTCCTTTGCCATTTGAGCTAGTCTATTTTTTAAGGTGTTGTTTTCCTCAGTCAGGCTGTTGACCCTCATTTCATACTTTTCCTGCATCCTTCTCATTTCTCTTTCCAATTTTTCCTCCACTTCTCTTATTTGATTTTTAAAGTCCTTCTTAAGGTCCTCTATGGCCTGCAACCCACTCATGTTTTCCCCTGGGGCTTTTGGAGCAGGACTTCTGACCTCACAGTCCTTTTCCCGCTCTATGCCCCCAAAATAGGAGTCTAGGGTTACATTTTTCTGTTTCCTTTGCCTTGGCATGTTGCCACTTAATTACTTGACTTTTGGACTTGTTGCCACACTATGGCTTTAAGGCCAGATAGAGGAATTTTCGTCCCGAACGTGTGGGGGGCAACTTCCGTTTCTGGCAAGCTGTAAACCCACCCACAACTTCCACCCTAGATCACAATCCAGATCCAGGGAGGTTAAAGCAAGAGCAATTACCCCCCAAGACTGATCGCTGGATCTCCCTACAATTTGCCGGCCGTGAGTGGGAGCTGCCTCTGAAAACTACAAAATGGCATTTCTCCTCAGGGGCTTCTAGTCCCCAGGGGAGGGAGCCGACACATTCCCCAAATACCAGTCCCAAAGTCCATAGGACACTAACCTCTTACTTTGTCCTAGGCATGTCTATGTTGATAATTCTGGAGTCACCATGGCTGCTGGTGTTCTGGGGTTCCTCCAGCCAGCTGCTGGCCCTGACGCCCTGGGGCTAAAAACTCGGCTCACAGGGACCTGGGCTCGGCTCAGCTCCCCGCGTGCTGCCAGGTCCTGGACCGCTGCGCTGGTCCTTCCTGCAGGGCTGCTGGGCTGTCCTCAGCGGGAGGTTAGCTTCTCTGTGTCCTTCTGTGGGTGCTGGAGCTCCAGAAGTTGTTCAAAGTCCCCTTTTACATAGTTTGGGGGGAATCTGGGGGCAGAGTGGCTTGGATGAGCTGTTTCTACTCTGCCATCTTAAGTATTCACCTCCTAATTATTTTTTTAAATTATATCTTCATTGGTGGTGAATCACCTTTTTCATTTTTGGTAGTGGTAATTTGGTTTTCTTCTTTCTTTTTTTATCAAAGTAATTAAAGTTTTTCTATTTTCTTATTTTGTTTAATTTTTTAAATAAAACCAGCTCTTAGTTTTATTTATCATTTCAATAGTTTTCTTAATTTCAATTGTATTAGTCTCTTTTTTAGTTTTCAGAGTTTCTAATTTAGTCTTTAGCTGGGGATTTTTTTTTTTCTTTTTCTAGCCCTTTTAGTTGCATGCCCAATTCATTGATTTCTTCTTTCTCTATTTTATTCATGTTAGCATTTAGAGACATGAAACTTCCCCTAAGAACAGGTTTCAATGTATTCCATAAGTTCTGGTATGTTGTCTTATTATTGTAATTCCCTTGAATGAACCTATCAATCATTTCTTTGATTTATTATTTGCCATTGTCATTCTTTAGTTTCCAATTAATTTTTAGTGTACCTTTACATGGCCCATAATTACATGTAATTTTTATGTCTTCATTATCTGAAAAAGATGCATTCAATATTTCTGCCTTTCTGCATTGGACTGGGTGGTATTTTTGGAGTAATATGTAGTCAATTTTTGTGTAGGTCATAATGAGAGGTTTCTTGAAACAAAGTTAAACAATTAAATACAACTAACTATACAGAGATCTCCTCTAAAAGTTCAAGTAACAATCCACATATGCAGAACCCCACCACTTTTTAATTGGTTTAATTGATAGAAATCTGTCTTTTTCCTGTCTCACCCTTATTTCAATGAAAATTTAAAAAAAATAAAGCAAACAAATTTTTTTTGTAAAAAATATGCATAGTGAAAACAAATTCAATACAAGGAGCTCAAAATTTCATGGATGAACAACTCTTTGTTTTGCTTTTTAGGGGAAGGCAGGACAATTAAGGTTAAGTGACTTGCCCCAGGTCACATGGCTAATAAATGTTAAGTGTCTGAGGCCAGATTTGAACTCAGATCTGAACTCAGATCCTCCTTACTCCGGGGCCAGTGCTCTATTCACTGCACCACCTAGCCACCCCAACCAACAACCTTTCATTTGTAAAGATGACCTAGATTAAAATTTTGAGGTTCTTTGACCATTCTACCACTTTGTCATTTTACCTAAAGAAGAGAGTCAAGGCATATTCCCCACCACCATACGCACATTTTCTTCATGGATTGTTATGGTCAAATACTTTGTCAAAAAGAAATTAGCTTATAGGTTATAATCCTCTCCATATTTAATTAACTAGGTTGGTATTTGGAAATTAGACATAGTCTCTTGGTTCTCCATCATAGTGAAATCTGCCAGAGTTGATATTCGGGAACATAGCTTTAAAAAAAAAAATAGAACTACCCCCCATTTAGGAAAGGTACCTTCATATTGTAGATCTATCGCTCTGATAGGAAATAGCATAACACCTCAATAAATAACTGAAGGTGATGTGAAAATATCCCTAATTTCTTTCACTCTTCTAAATCTTATTGATTTTGTGGAAACACTTATATGCCCACATTCATTCATATAGATGTACAAAAATAACAAAAAGTAATTTAAATGAAAAACAAATAATAAACTGTTCTTTGGTTTCTGAAATAATTGTCTTAATAGTTCATATTTCTAGATATAACCTAAGTCTTCATTAAGTCAATAATTTTAATTGTACAAGCATGCCTAAATTCCAGAATTTCAAAAATTAATAGGACTATAGAAAATATCTACCTTAAATTATACCCGAAAAAGTACTGTACTACAACATACCTACCAAAGATCCATCATCTTTGAGGAGAAATGTGTTAGCATTTATAGACTGGGATAGCCTTAATTGGTAGGAAGTTTGTTTGTCTTCTTGCATCAAAATATAATTTGCCCCTTGAAAATCTCAATCCAAACAAAGCATTTATTTACAACCTACTGTAGGCCAAATGGTGTTCTAGTCATACTTGCTCCTGAATTCTACCCTCTCTGTGTTCAAATAAAACAAGTATAATTGCTTTTCCTGGTGATAGACTTTAAAGTAGTTGAAGCTATCCATTACTGACCTTGAAGCTGAAGTTTTCATTTCTCTAAAATAAATATGCCCAATTCTTTCAACCTATTCTCATATGACATAAATTCAAGAACTTCCATCATTTTGATCTCCCTTTTCTGAATATTATCCAGATTCTAAATAACCTTCATACCTTTTCCTGCCCAGTTCTGAACACAGTACTATAGAGATATTGTGACCATGGCAGTTTAACTGAACTATAACTTCTTTATTCCTGGAAGATATGGTTCCTTTGCTGGTGTTGCACACTGACAAGTCATAATGAGTTGGAAGTCCACTAAAATGTTCATCTCTTTCTCAGCTCTCTGAAATTATAAAATATTTTTTAAAATACTGTCATCTCTCTTATCCATATTATTCATGAAAGGGTATACCACACAGGCAAAAATCCCTATAATACTTCACTGAAAATTTTCTTACAATACAATATGGCATCATTAATTAGCAATATTTCAACCTGAGCATCTAACTTTTGGGAAACAACTCAAATTGTATTCTTTTTTACCCTTCATCTATCTTTTTTGTACAAAAATAGAGGAAACGTATATGCACATAATGGAATTCTAAGCAGTTAAGGTCCATCTGACTACCAAAATTAAGTTCTTAATTACTGAATAGTGGTCACATTCTATTGGTTAGAATTTTCAAAAGGTGTGTATAATTTTCATATCTGTGTATTCCCAACTGAGAGCTGTTACTTCTATTAATAATATTCTAAAATAAATCCTAGTCCCTACAGGCCTGTTATGTAATCATTCACCAAAGAAGGGTTACAAATCAATAACAGATCAATATTTTGCAAAACTTGTACAAATATTAATAATTGAGGTTCAATGCTCTTAAACGAATAACAAAAAAATCATAAATCTGTGATAGAGAATTTTTTATTCTTATTTTTCATCTGACCTGTAATTTTGTTAATATAGGGAACTTTTAATAAGAACATTTCATCTACCCATACAACTTGTAAACTTTTTGTAAGTTGTTCTTTTTCAGTATAACAGAGAGGAATAAGTGAATTGCCCTGGGTCAAATGGTCAATGTGTATCAGAGGTAGAATGTGAAGCCAACTTTTCCTAACTCCAAAATATGCCCTCTGTTAGTTTCTACACCATATTGATTTTTGATAAAACTCATTTTGTTAATTCCAAATTAAGAAGAAATATGAAAACAAAGGCATGAAAATGCAATATAGACAGAGAAAGGAGGACTCCTCATGAAACAACCAGCAATTTAGTTTTCTGCTCTGTAAGTAAAGTTCAGATACATTATTAAAAAATTGCACATATGTTTTTAAGGAAGCGTTTTGCTTTTAGTGTATGTAGTACACAAACATATAGAGGGACCCAAGGTAGGTGATGGCAATGTTTGCCTGTTAAATTTCTGAGCACAATCTTTGTGATCAATAATTGATGACCATTTCCTTGAAAAGTCAATCATTTCATTTGATTGAGCCTCAATTAGCTTTTTCAGCCACAACCTGCCAGGCCAGTCAACAATATTACTCGTGGGGAAGTCTGAGATGGTATTTACCTTGCCATTAAGGGCAAATATGCCAAACTCAATTTTGTTTTATTAAATAAAAACCTGCTTCCCCTAACACAGCTTGAATGAGAACAGAGATAATGTGTACATTTTGCACTTTAAATATATATGCTAAACAACCACTTTATAAGGGTGGAAAATATGTAACTATTCAACACAATGTTATACCCTAATGGCAAGCTCATAGCATTCTTTCATCCATGACTGATTCATTTTTTTCTTTTCCTTTTTTCCAACTTTCTGTGGGGATTAAAAATTAATAAGATAGCAAGAAAAATCCAGAGACATTTCCTGGAAGAATAATGTGGAAAAAATGCACAGACTAACTTGCCTTTAAATTATACTAGGAAAACTGTATTAGAACAATTATGCCTCTGGGTGAATGTGTAAGTATCAAGATACAGGAACCTGAATTCTACTCAAAGAAGTACCAATGACATCCAGAAATTGAAAATCTCAGCCTGTAAATTTATGAAGCCAAAGCTGAATCAGGAGTTCTGAGGCGTGTCACAAGAGTACATGAATTATATGCATCTGTGTATATATGTATATATATATATATGTGTGTGTGTGTGTGTGTGTGTGTGTGTGTGTGTGCATGTATGTGTATGTGTCTATCTATCTATCCACATATACACACAGACACAAACAACTAATACTCTAATGGATATATTATCTCAGGAGTAGGTGTTCCCTCTAGTGATATAGATCAAAATTTCCAAATGACTTCATAAGCTTCATAATGTGCATTTATCTTTTAATTGATTAATTAATTGCTTTCATCCCTTCATGTAACCCATGAAAGAAAATAACTCTTATGTAACTAATTGGATCAACTCAGATCTATATAATAAGTTTGGCAAAACCTAAAGTGTTATATAAATGTGCAGATACGATGATAATACCACTGCTGCTGCTGATGATGATTATGACAATGACGATGATGATGAAGACAATAATGATGATAATGTAAACTAAGAGTGAGGACCCTATGACAACCATAAGAATGGAAATCTAGATACTTACAATGATTATACTCAAGAATAATGTGGATGTTCAGAAAAAGGAAGACAGTTTGAAATGAAAATTGAAAATTCTTTTTTTAGGTATACTGAGTTTTAGATACATTTCTGTCCACTAGGTCAAAATTCCAACAATGATGTGTGAAGGTGGATTGGAGTTTAGGAGAGACTAGGGTTTAGGATTCTTCTGAATATTAATGACAATTACACCCATGGAATTTAATGAGGTCATCAAGTGAAAGAATGCAAAGAGAAAAATGAAGGAATACCAGAAGAAAACTTCAGAAAATATAGCTATGGGAACATGATATAGATAATGAATTAGCAAAGAAGGCTACGAAAGTGTGATCAGACTAATAGTAATGGAACCAATCAACTATAATTAGTAGGAATTTATTGTTTGCTATGTTCTAGTACTTATTTAATTTATGTTTTAATTTGTGGAAAAATACCATAGATACTGCACTGCATCTTATAGATAGATAGATACGTGCATACACACATGAATACATTTGTACACATAATCTGAGTTTTTATTATGTGTGTGAATACATAACATAAACAAACAATAGAAAGTGGCATAGAAGGAAGGATGATGGGGGAAGAGGAAGAAGAAAAAGTGTCAAGTCAAAAAAGATTTCATGCACAAGCTGTCAGTTGAGATAATTCCTCGTTGTATGTTTGTCCTTTGTTTTCAAAAAGGACCATGGTGTCAGGGAAATGATGACATGGTTTACAGCTCACTTTGATTTGAGTGAGGGAGGGCTGTTGCAAGGTCATCAGCTTCACTTTCACCTCCAAAGAAATCTGAATCCTGTCATCAGATCTTCATCAGGATGACTGGAAATGACCTAGGATGCAATGGGAGACCCTGGCCTTTAGTCTAAGGCCCTTTCACCTACTCACTTAGAGTGAAGTAAGGTCCATTCAGTGAATAGGTCTCGTTAAGAAGTGAATCAAAGGATGTCCCCTTCAATTACGAAAAAAAAAAAGAAAGGAAAGGAAAAATCAAGCTGGGAAGGGAAGACCCTCAGGGTTTTTGTTCCAAAGGAAAAGTTACCATTGGCATTCAGTTTAAGCCAGGAGTGCCTAAAATACAGCCATTAAGTGGAGCTTGGGCAATGATTAAGCTTCAAAGTGAACTGGGTTTAAGGTTTCATGATAGAAAGATGAAAGGAAGGAAGGAAGGAAAGAGGGAAGGAAGGAAGAAGAGAGAGAAGGAGAAAGGGAGGAAGGATCTTAATTAAGAACTTAATTGAGTACTTACTAACTTAATTAAGCACTTACTAGCTACAAAGCTACAAAGGAAGGAAGGAAAGAGGGAAGGAAGGAAGGAAAGAGGGAAGGAAGGAAGTAAGGAAGGAAGGAAGGAAGGAAAGAGGGAAAGAAGGAAGGAAGGAAAGAAGGAAGGAAAGAGGGAAGGAAGGAAGGAAGGAAGGAAGGAAGGAAGGAAGGAAAGAGGGAAGGAAGGAAGAAGAGAGAAGGAGGAAGGGAGGAAGGATCTTAATTAATTAAGTATTTAATTGAGTACTTACTAACTTAATTAAGCACTTACTAGCTACAAAGCTACAAAGGAAGGAAGGAAGGAAGGAAGGAAGGAAGGAAGGAAGGAAGGAAAGGGAGGAAGGAAGGAAGAGGGAAGGAAGGAAGGAAAGAGGGAAGGAAGGAAGGAAGGAAAGAGGGAAGGAAGAAAGGAAGGAAGGAGGGAAGAAAGGAAGGAAGGAAGGAAGGAAGGAAGGAAGGAAGGAAGGAAGGAAGGAAGGAGAGAGAGGGAGGAAGGGAGGAAAGTTCTTAATTAAGTACTTACTAGCTACAAAGCCCTATGTAAAGCAATGGGGGATACAAATATCAAAAGAAGAATGTCATTATTTTCAAGGAATTCATATTCTTATGAGGGAGACAACACATATAGGTGGTTTTTGCTGTAGATCAGATGGAATAGATTCAAGGGCAATGTAGTTAATAATTCATCTTCTTTAATGCCATTTTCCCTGATAAAACTATGTATATTTTTTATATTGATTCATTTCATAGAGTCAAAGACTCAGATGGCAATAACTGTAGTTGCTGCTTAGGCAAGAGTTGTAACACCTTTAGAAGTTGCCATGTTGAATCCCTGCATGAGTTGCTACTTGGACAGTGACTATGAGAACTGGACTGGATGCTGATCCAGTGCTGGGAGAGGCACTGCTATTCCCAGGGTCCTGGGCCTCATCAGGATACTAGGCTATCTCTATCAGAATCTAAGTGATAGTGTTGGGGGTGATCATTTGAAATGGTTGGCAATAGCTGCCCCCTCCCTTTCCCTCTTGGTGCCTCATTATTACAGCTAAGCTGACATCCCTTCCCCAAAGGTTGCATGTTGGTCACCATTTGGTAGGGATATTTGGATCATTGTCTACAGGATTCCTCTCATGTATAATGGGGGGGGGGGGGAGACTGGCCTAAGAGCAGGATCTCTGTGGGGTTTCAGGGTGCTGCTATTGTTTTGGGATTATCTGCTCACTGGTACTTGGGAAAATGGGAAAGGTTAGAAGAGGGGCAAGTTAGTGGAAAGAAAATGAATTGTGCTTTGCATTTGGATATGTGGAGTTAGAAATTGCTCTTAGAAACTAAAGCAAAGGCCCAAAAGACAATAGGCTTGAATTCTCTCTCTGTCTTCCTCTCCCTCTCCCTCTCTCTCTCTCTCTTTCTCTCTCTCTCTCTCTCTCTCTCTCTCTCTCTCTCTCTCTGTCTCTTCTCCCTCTTCCTCCTCTCTTCTCACACACATGCATGCATATATGTGGATATGCATATATGTATGTGCATACATATCTATTGTGCATACATATTCATATACAATATGTGCAACATATTCTATATACACGTGTACATTTACATATATGTATGCATGTATGCAGATGCACCTGTTTTTAGTGAAACCAATTAACATGATCATGAGACATTAACTCTATTCAGCAACACAGAAGTAAGAATGAAGTAAATGGATGATGGTAGCATTTCAGAAGTGGAGTTTGGCAAGGCATGGGTAGTGCTACATGACAAGGGGGAGAGGAAATCAAGAGAAGATGATACAGCTCAACTGGTTGACTAAAAGGCATAGTTGGGGAAAAGAGTAAAGTATAGCCAGAACAGGTGTGATGGCCTTGCAAAATGCAGGGGGTAATCTTGCGGGACTGCTATTCTGGGAGGGTGGGTAGGGGAAAAACGGGGGGGGGGAAATGATTGTAACTCAAAATCTGACAGAAATGAATGATGTAAAACAGAAGTTAATAAAGCATTTGTTTAAAAGTGAAAAAAAATACAGTGGGGTAGAGGTGGCTAGGTAGCACAGTGAATAGAGCACTGGCCTTGGAGTCAGGAGGACCTGAGTTCAAACCTGGCCTCAGACACTTAGTAGTCATGTGACCTTGGGCAAGTCACTTAACCGCAATTGCCCTGCCCTCCCTCCTCCAAAAAGAAAAAAATATATACAGTGGGGTAGAGAGAGTACATAATGATGAGTATTAAGAATTGCTTTGTACTCCCAAAAGGCTATATAACTGTGCATACTCTTTGACTCAGCAATACTATGACTATATCTGGATCCCAAAGAGATCAAAGGGAAAATGACTTATGTGTTCAAAAATATTTATAGCGGCTCTATATGTATTGGCAAATAATTAGATATTGAGGGATACCCTTTAATTGAGGAATAGCTTTACAAGTCATACAATAGGATTGTGATAAGTAAAATGGTTTCAGAAAAACCTGGGAGGATTTATTTTGATTGATGTGAAGTGAAGTGAAGTGAAGTGAAGTGAGAAGAAACAGAAGAACATTATACATAGTAAGAGCAATATTGTAAGAATGATCAATAGAGAAAGACTTAGCTGTTCTTATCAAGACAATGATCCAAGTCAATCCAAAGGACTTCTGATGAAAAATGCTGCCCATGTCCAGAGAGAGTACTGATGATCTTTGAGTGGAGATTGAAGCATATTTTTTACTTTACTCTCCTGGAGTCCATGTGTGTGTTTTCTTTTGCCACATGGATAGTATGGAAATAAGCTTTACATGACCTCATATGTATAATCAATATCGTATTGCTTGCCTTCCCAAGGGGTAAGATAGGAGTGTGTAGCAGCAAGCACCCTACCATATGCAGGGTGGTTGCCAACACAGGTTCTTAGATCTGCTTTTCTAAAGGAAAGCAACTCAAAATGGGTTAACAATCTTACTTTAATCAAATGTATTTACCTAGTTCAGGGGAAAAAGGTCAGCACCCTGAACTTCAGAGAATACAAACAAGTTACAAGCAGAAGCTACAAGCAGACAGAGGAACAGATCAGCAGACAGGCTTCCAGCTGTCTGACCATTGTATCCATACATTGTCAGTTACCTGAAAGGGAAGCACCAACATCTGGGTTTTCAAAGTCGGGGGGGGCTCAATGGCTACCCAGAATTTTGTCTGGTCAAATCACACAATTCTTCTCAAAGTGAGCCCCAAAACAAAACCTCATATCAGGGTATATATATATATATATATATAGCCTTCTCCTAGCTCAGAGAATGTCACAACCCTCTTGACCCACTTCCCAATCACAAAGAATCAAGGTGTAGGCATTCCTGAAAAACAAGCCTCCTGCCCCAGGCTCCAAGTGACCACATTCAGCCTATTGGGGGGCAGAGTATATTTTTAAATCAAGGAAGGTTCTCAGAGTCACTTAAGTCTATCAAAGAGCCTAGGGGCAAGGAAAATCTTAAATTCCCATTCCCATAACTGGGTGGAAGGAAAACTCAAAATTAAAAAAAAAAAGTTAAAATAATTTACATGTGACTGATAAATATTTAATGAAGCAAATAAAATACATTTAAAATAGAAAAAGAAAAATAGGTTTGACAGAATTAAATCATAGGAATTGATTGAAAGACAATAGAGAAAAGGAAATAGATCAGGAGATAGGAGAAACTAGGAGAGAACAGTATGACAAAGGCCTAGACACAGTAGACTATCCTAAAGAGTAGACTAATAAGCCGAGTCAAATAATGTAGAGAAGGCAGGAAAAATGAAGACTAAAAAAAAAAAGGTCAATTAAACTTAATGACTAAGTGATTATTTTTACAAGGAATAGTTACCTTTGAGTGTATTAGATCAGGATCCAGGTTTTAGGTGGTTTAGAAGACAGCAAAAAATGTGGAGGCATTGAGTGTAAATGTGTTTGTACACATGTTTTATGCAAGTTTAGATTAGAAAGGGAGATAATAGATTTTAACTTGGAGGGGATAGTAAGATTTCTGCTGAGGGGTTTTCTATGATGCAAAAGACTTGGGTGTTAAGGAAGTATTAGGGAGAGAGTGAAGAATAAAGAAGAGATGACAGTAAGTATAATCTGCAGAAGACTAGAGGGGGGATAGAAATATCAAGGTTGGTGTTGTTGAGGACTACCTCTTCATTAAAGACTTGAGTAAAAGAATAAATATTGGTGGATGATGTCAAGGGATTTCAATTTGAATACAAGAGTAAAAGCAAAAAAAAAAAAAAAGCTTAAATACATTGCATGAGTCCTCTATGGAGTATTAACTCAGAGAATTTTGGAGGATTAGAAGATGTTGAGAGGTTCAGCCAGCACTAAGTCAGGGTTTCAAATGGATATATGTTCTCAATTCTATCAACATACTTCTAAAGCTATAAAGGACAAGTCAGTGAATTTTTGGTTATGAAGAACTAGTGCTTTACCATTATCTTTATGTATCCACAGATGTATCATTTTGTATATTACTGTTGACAGCAGGGTAAATAAATGAATCTAAGAAAGTAGAAGCAGGATATTAATAATTTGGCATCCTGAAAACCTTAAAATCAAGAAGATTTAAAAATATATGTATGTTTTCCTCTGTCAGAATGAATTCCTGAAATTTGCAAGAACAGACTAACTAGCAATTTGTGTCATACTATGTTTCTATAAAACATCCACAGAATCCAAAATTTGTAAATGCTAGATCCTGATTACCAAGGTTCTGCATTATGAAAATGTAGTAAGCTTTCAATATAAAATAAGGGATAGAGTTTACATTTGTATGTATACATATATATATATACATATTACACAAAAGTATGTGTGTATATGTACATGTGTGTGAACATATGTGTGTTCACACATCTATTCAACACTTTTAAAGTACCTACAATATTCAATACTAGAGAACTGTGACATAGCAAATAAAATCCCACAATCCTATGTCTGCTATATATAGCTTTGTATCCATCATCATGTCACAACTTCTCAATATCCTAAGAATATCTCCAAAACAAAAATACAAATGAGCTATTGATGTGAGTTGGTGGAAGAAAATTCCAAACTAGTAGTTCCCTTCAATAATTTAATTGAAGTTCTCGACTTTCTCCTATTACTCCCTCCCACCCCCAACAACATCAAAATTATTCTATATGCTCTGGTATAAATTGGTTTAGAGGCAAAATAAATGAGTGCTTCCTTCTCTTTCTTCCCTCAATAGGGGAAACTGCAACTTCTAGGTCAAATGCAGCCTCCTAGGTACTTGGGTGTGGCCTTTTAAGTGAGTCCATTTTTTTATTGAACAAATCCTTTCATTAAGGGGTTTGGATTCAGGCAAAGGACTGCATTTGAAGACCTAGAGGGCCACATGTGGCCTCAAGGCCACAGATTCTCCACTCCTGTCTTATAATATAATTGAGGATTAGAATAAGGAATATACATGGATAAACAAAAAGGTTTTTTGTTGTTGTTTTTAAGTTTTTTGTTTGTTTGTTTCCAATCAGATAATCAGGAGTATGCTAGAGTCATCTCACATTGGATGATGAGACCGAATCACTAAATTTTCTATGTGAAAATTTATACCTCAGAAATCAGCAAATTATAAAAAATTCCAGGGCTGGATTTATTTTTTTTTTGATGATCATATAGATTTTAAAAAATGATAGAGAAAATGTTACTAATGCAGATTAAATTTAAAAGTATATCTTGAGGCATTTATGTGGTGCAGTGAATAGAGCACCAACCCTAGAGTCAGGAGTTCAAATGGGGCCCCAGACACTTGACACTTACTAGAATATGTGTCCTTGGGCAAGTCACTTAATCCAAATTGCCTTGCCTTCCCTCCTCCAAAAAAAAATAGTATATCTTACATGCATTTTTAACCAGCTGTGAAGCATTTACAAGAAACCTTTCCTTCTAGCTTACTGCTACTTAATAAAAATTTGAGACATGGACTTTCATTAGAAGGACACAGTCTATGGTTGTGATGGACAATTAATTCAAATACAAGACGGCATAGCCAATTAATATTTTGAGGGGTACTTTTATTAGCCGGCGGCTGTCCCCAAAGGGGGAGGCAGCCCTGAGAAGTCTGTGCAGCAAGCTTATATACAGTAAAAAGTACTTCCTGCAACAAACAGTGGTCAGCAAGGCAACTGTTGCTACATAGGGATGTAAACTAAGGGGGGGCAGCAAGCTAACAGGGCAGTTCTTTGTTTTAGTTACATCTTGGATACAAGGAAGGTGAAGGTCAAGGTTTCACAAGGTCATACCTTTATGCTAGGTTCTTGGGGCCCCTTGAGGGCCTTGTGAGAGGCCTTGTGTAGGAGCTAGCACTATGGGAATCTAACTACCACTTCATGGTTAGAGATAAACACTCATTCTGGTGTTATGTTATGGGACACATGTTTTGATGGGGTGACACAGAAACTTCTTAGTGGCCACAGTAACAGGGTTATTAATGTCAGAGATGACTGACAACTCAAAGTCTAAAGAACTGATTAATGAATGAGAAGGATGGGCTCTATTCAGGCTAAAAATCACTATGAAAATTTCTCTACCATCATTTTTGCGTACTTTTCCACTTTAAAACTTATTTTTTTAGCACTTTTTCTCTGAAAATTCCATCAAGAATAGGACAGTGAGATGGAGCATGATTAGAATTATTTCTTCTGACCCCCCAACACCACAGCTACTACCAAAAACAGCTACCAATACATAGCATTAGGAACAGGTGTTTGCCTAGGTAAGCCTGAGTCTGTGATGGCCCTTCTTTTTCCTTTCTTGGGCAAAGGAGAGTACTGACTTTGCAGCTGCTCAGGGGCAGGAGATTTCTAGCATTCTTCCTAGGAGAGGATAATTACTAGAATAGTAGCTGAAGGGTTAGAGATATGTACTGACTGTCCAGAGATCTGGACCTTATGAGTTACTCAAACAACATAGGTCTGAGGTGGAATTGAAATATCTATTCAAGGGGCCCATAAAGTTGTCTTTGCTTTCCACAGGGAGTATAATGAGTGTAATGTGCTATTTGAAATGTTCTGTGAGATCTATATTTCTTAAAGCAGTTCTCTCGGTCTTTGACTTTTAAACATTTGCTATGGCAAAAGAAATAAACAGCTCTTCTATACTTTATATTTATATTTTACATTGAGAACTTTTCTTTTTTTTCTAAAAGGGGTCCTGTTAACTACATTTGGGATAACCCTAGACAAAAGTTGTACCTAAGCTTGGCTTTTGAGATTTCCAAAAGTTTTATTTCCTTCTTTACTGGTACTGTTTGTTGACACCCTCACATTTCAGTGGTTTATTGTGCACTGTGCAACCTTGGACATTTTTCTAAATTTATCCAGAACTTAAGTTTCTTCATCAGTAAAATGAAAGGATTAAACTCATAAATTTTCCCTTCAATTCAGATAGACCTCAAAAGTGTGTGTGTGTCTGTGTATGTATGTGTGCAGACACAGACACAGACACAGACACACACAGACACACACACACGCGCGCACACACACACACACACACACACACACACACACACACAAACACTCCAGAATTCCTTTGGCTGTTTTTCTCAGCTGGCTTTGATTCATGACAGTTCCCTGATTGTTGATGCTTAATACTAGATCAAAATAATAACACCCAAACGTTATTCAACAGTTAACAAAGGAAAAGAACATTCAACAATGATATGCATTCAGATGACTGTTGATATACAATATAACTCACATTGGGTTTTTTAAATAGAAAAGGCATTCACAAATAGAAACAGCATTAGAAACATTAAGGACGCAGTGAAGAGGACAATATTTCCTGCTTAATTCTCACCATAGGTAAGGGAGCATTGATCTGTATCAATACACACAGTGTTCTTTGGCCCATCATATGTTCTTTCCCCTCTCTAGGAGCCTCATGGTGAGGGGATACAAAATCTTTGCCCAGTGAAAAGCCCCTAAGAAACTGTCTCCCTACTTCAGGTTAAAAATAGTCACCTCCTTATTATTGCCATAAAGGAAATAACTTCCCAACAAAACAACTTCTCAGTGTCCCGTGCCCTTCCTGGGAAGGAGTTATTCAGTGATCATTGAGCATTTTTGTTGTTGTTTTTCCTTCATTTTCAAAAAGGAAAAAATGACATCATGGGTGATGTTTTGACTTATACTTGAATTGGATTAAAGTGAAGCAGAGTTGCACAAAGTCATCACCCTCTCTCTCTCTTCCAAAGTCATTGAAATCTAGTGGCAAGAAACAAGTCAGGATGACAAGTAATGACCAGGGATGCAGGAGATGACCATGGTGTCTCTGATATCTGATAAAGTTCTAAGCACCCCACACAGTTCCTCCTTCAGCTTCCTTCATGGTAATTGGAACAAATTGTTCTCATCCACCCACTCCCCCAGGTATATTCTTCACATGCTTGGGATAGACATCTTCCTAACTCACCAAGAGGTTGGAGGCCTGTCAGTTACTGGTTTTGTCAGTCTGCCAAGACCATTTTTCCATTATGTGTCTACAGCACATGCTACAGTTTCTTATAACCACAGGGGAGAGTTGGGTGGTAGGGAGACACCAAAGGCACATAAGCACCCCTGAAAAGGACTAAGAAAACTCACAACAAATGTGCTAGTACTCCTTGAACACCTCATACACCCCCTTCATTTTCCAACCTGATAACTTAAACCTTCTAGTTCTTCTAAGAGATTTTCAGGTGAGGTTCAGAAATTTTGGGGAATTGAAAGCCATTTTCCTTTCATCAAAAAGGGAAAAAAATCTATATCTATATCCATATCTATATTTATATCTATAAGAATGAAAAGTCTAAGAAAAAGGAGATAGCTTATCTCTCTTCTGTATTTGTCCTTTTTGATAAAGATAAAAATACTGCATGTGGGTTTAAAAGACAGTTTACTGCAATTATCTTCAAGATTTACAGTTCTTATGGTAACAGGACAAATCAGTAGACATTTGTTTCTCCTTGCTGAATGACCACAGGAAGTTTACTCCCTAATCTCCCAAAGGTGATGAGAGCCTCACAAAAAGTAACTACTATATCTAAAGTCAACAATAGAAACAGGAAGGCAAATTAGAACTCATCTTCTTTTGCAATGCCCATCTTCTGCTCCAATGAGATCTTTCTTTAGCAGTACTGAAGAACTATGTCATATGTTCTTGACTGAACTTGACTAAAGTCAGCTCTTTTGTAATTTAGGCCACATATCGGAGCATTTGACATTTAACAACAACAAGGATTTACTTAGCCATAGAGAAAATATAATCAATAAGAACAGGAAATGAGAAAACTTTGAATTGATTCAAATGATCTCAATCCCTTGTATGAGTTGCATATTATTTCCCAGCAGTCAGTCACCTGGAGTGTCATGTCACTGGAAAAGGTTGGGGGAGAGACGATGGGAAGGTCGATACAATTTAGTACAACTTGCATAGGAACAGGGATTAGGAATTGCTTTTACCACAGGTACATTGCAACAATGATTCACTGTTGCCTAAGTAACAAGACTTTGTTCTGTGTAAGGAGTAAAAAGGGAGTAAAACAGACTGGGTTAGGAATCAGAGGAACTGAATTTGAATTTAAACTGATATTTATTATCTGTCTATCAGTGTGGGAAAATCAATTTTCCTCTTTGGATGTCAGTTTTCTTTAAAATGAGTTGAACAAGATGACCTCTAAAATTCCCTTCTAGCTCTGAAAAATAGGTCTGATTGAAGTCCTAGTATTTTGTCACTCCGTGTGTGACTTTGGACAAGTCATAATTTCTTTGGCTCACAGTTTCTTCTTTTTTCCAGTCAAACACAAGAATTAGCCGAAGAGAGATCTATGGTTCCATGCATATTGAAGTATTCTGTAACTCTATAGGCACTCATCATATGTACAAATGAAATAATGCAGCATGAAGTAATCATTATGTAAAATTTAAAACACTATATGAATTGCTATACTAATATTTTTATGATTAATTCAAGGCAAACACATGTTTATAATATTCATATGGGAAATAACATCCATAAGAGTATAATGATGCAAAGCTAATGTATATTTATATGTATGTATGTATAAGTATATGCATATTTTGTATATATCTTATTTGATCTTATTCATATATGTTTATATATACAAATATATATGCATATATGTACATATTGTTTTTGCTCAGCATGTCTATTTATCTGCCTATTACCGGCTATTATTTCCCACTAACCAATCTAGAAATTACAAAAGTAACATTTTAGAAAAGGAGAATGATACTTGCATAGTATCAAGAAGATTCGTTTTCCTGAATTCCTCACTTCCTACCCAATGACCTTGGATACAACTTTCTGGACTTCATTCCCTTTATCTGTAAAATGATGGATTTAGGCTAGATAATTCTAAAGTCTCTTTCAGCTTTAAGTATATGACTCTATGATCCTAAAGTTCACAGTAATATAGACTGCAAGCAATTATGTTCTTAGGTTTCCTACACTAGTAAAGGAGGAAATATCTTCCAGGGCTCCAAGGTAATTTTAGAGAGAAAGACAGTTTTCATTTTGAAAGGGCAAGCATTTCTAGAACATGCTACCTCTTAAGCTTTTCTTGATCAATAGCTAAGTCATCACAAAGTAAATTTGAATATGCACCAACTTTACCTTGTGTAAAGACAGAATGACTAATTGAAATACCTCTTAAGAGCCACATTTCACAGCTGGAATGGGTCTCAGGCTGCCATTTATTTTAAGTTAATGACTAGAAGCTAAGGTGACTAGAAGCAGTACCCTATCATAATAGAAGGTAAGTTGTGTAATGTAAGTCAAGTGAAGTGGAGCTTATTAGAGGAGAGAGGGTGGGTTGAATTTTTTTTTTTAATTTCATATACCTTGAAACTTTGCTATATTTATGAGAGAAAACAGAGCATCTTGGAAATCAATTTTAAGATTCTTTAGAATGCAAAATTAACAAAAAAAAAAAGATTTACCCTATAAAAGTATTCATGAAGTGTTATTTTTGTTTTTGCCTGTCCTGCTCCCTTTTTACCAGCTTTGCTCTATAACAGACTTGGTCTAGGACTCATATCACAAGACAAAAAGAACACATCTGCCTTCAACAAAGAACAGGTTGTATCTACAAGCAGAGATTCAAACCACAAAAGGAATTAAAATAAAAATGGAGTTCTTTTGTATATCTTTGAATTTTTACTTTTTTAAAAATCTGGTTAGTATTAGATTGGAAAGCAGTTAATTTAGAAGGAAGTTGGTGAGCTTAAAGTACTGGTATAGAATGGTCAATTCTTATTTTTGTGGATGCTAGTTTCATGTTATGTTATTGTCTCTAGGATAAAATCCAAACTCCTCAGACTTATGTTTAAAGTCTTCCACTTTAGACTTATGTTTAAAGTCTTCCACTTTAAACTCATGTTTAAAGTCTTCCACAATTCCATGGCTCCTCTATATCTTTCTAGTTTTATTGCATATCACTACCCTGTTCTAATAAAACTGACCTGCTAACCTTTCCCCAGGCATGGTATTCCATTTCTAGTTACCTGTGAATAGTTTGGGGTGCCCTGCTGGGTACTCAAATGACCAGTTCCAGTTGGGAAATGCAGCTCCTTCCTTCTTCTTCCTCTTTCTTCTGCCCCTTTCCCTCCCCTCCCCTTACCTTCACCGAGTTCCCTCCTTTCTCTCCCTGGGTCCATGTAAGGTATTATACCCTTAAAAAAAGGTTGCTCTTCCCATAAGAATGTAAATTTTGATCACTGAATCCTCTCTAGGTATCTTACCATTTACTGGCTAGATTTCTTTCTTGAGGACTGTATCTTAAACCCAATTCACTCACCCAAGCCCCACCTAATAGTCATTGTTTGGGCCCTGATTGACTCAGAGTAAATGTAAATAGCAAAGGTTTCTGTTTGGGCCCTAAACCCTGAAGGTCTCCCCCTCCCACATTGATTTTTTTTAACTTGGTAAAAAAAAAAAAGTCATTTTTTGGTCCCATTTCTTAATCGCTAAACTGTTGTTGCCTCAGTCAAACTGAGACCTGGGGAAAAAACAAAAACAAAAAAACAACATAGCTTAAAAAGGCCAAGATCTTCCACAGCATCTTGGGTCATCTCCAGTTGTCCGGATTTGTATCTCGACACTAGACCCAGATGGCTCTGGAGAAGAAAGTGAGACTAGTACAACCCTCCCTCATTTAAATCCAATTAATTTGCAAGTCATTGCAACACCTCCAGGAGAAGGACTGGACAGACAATAAAAACTTTTTCATAAAGAGTCCCCCAGGCTTCCTTGATTCAGTCTTCTAAGTATGCATTAAGCATCACCTCTCACTTGATGCCTTTCCTGATCCCTTCAGTTGTTAGTACTCCTTTTGTATGCTTACTTATCTCTGTCCAAAAAATATTTATCTCTTTTCCCCACCAATCAGTAAAAGGGTTTTTTAATTGTTTCTTTCTATTTTTGGCCATCTAGTGTTCCTTTTTTGTCCTGAAATGTCTTATGTGTAACACAGTGATTTATACATAGTAGGTATACCGAATGTTTTTTTTTTTAAGTATAATGGACTTGTTAAATAATACCATTTATCTGATATGGATATTAAGCTGTAAAAAAAAAACCCAAAATGATATAGTATATGGAAAAGGTAGAATTTATATGTCTTTCAGGTAACAGAATGATCACATGCTTTTGTACTCTATATTAGCACACACTACTTAATCTCCAGTTCAGTTTCAGATCCTCAGGTACTCATGTGGTCCCTGGACTCGGTCTCATTCCGGCATAGGTCTCAGTTGATGGTAGCTCTGAAGGTGAGTCTTCATAGAATGAGTGTTTATTTGGATCCAGGACACTTGCAAATGTCCCTAGATGTTCTTGCTATAACCTTCAGCTTCAAAAGGTTTCCCCTCTACTTTCCCAGAGACAGAAATACACCTGTAGTAGTCTTCATACTGCAGGAACATATGGCATTCCCCTTGAATGACTATCTTTCATAATGTCTTATGAGAGATTAGAAATTTATACCCAAAATCAAAACTTATCATAGCAGCAGATTAAAGTACCAAGAGACTCTTCCTCAAACAGAAATATTACACTAAGTACAGCTTAGGCTTAGGTTATTGCTATAATGTCACCAGTACTTAACTCCATAATGGACTTCTGTACAGGCAATTGTTTGTATTACTTATTAACTCTTAAGGTGGAAGTAAAATCTCTAAAGTGAAGACCTGTTATTAACAGCTAGGCTTAAAGATGTCACTCTATCACACATTACTTATATTAGGTACAATAATTTTTGTAAATAATGGGCAAAGAGCTTCCCAGATGAAATAGGGTTTTAAGCTTAAGGTTTCCCAGTTTGGTTTAGTTTCTTAGATTTCAGTTTACTTTATTTTTTAAATTTTTTTCAAATGCTTTATTAACTTCTAGTTAACATCATTCATTTCTACAAGATTTTGAATTACAAATTTTCTCCCCGTTTTTCCCCTACCCACCACCCCAAACTACAGATCCCACTGGATATCCCCTCCTCCAATCTACCCTCTCCCATATCTTCCTCCATCCCCCCTCTGATTTTCCAGTAGGCCATGGTGGATCTCTATGCCCCAGGGCCTGTATATCTTATTTCCCAGTTACATATAAAATAATAATAACAACAATAATAATAGTACATATATAAATATATACATATAAATAAATAAAATATATATGTATATTTTAATCATTTGATTTTAAAGCTTTGAATTCCAGATTCATTCCCTTCCTCCCTCATCACCCTCCTTTACTGGGAAGATGAGCAATTCAATACAGGTTGTACATGTGTAGCTATGCAAAACATTTCCATAGTGGATATATTGTAAAAGCCTGACTATATTTCCCTCCCTCCTATTCCACCTCCCACTTTTTCTATTTGCTACTTTGATCCTGTCCCTTTTCAAAAGTGGGTGCTTCCAACTTCCCTCCCCCTCAGCCTGCCCTCCCTTCCATCAACCCCCCTATCATCCCCTTCCCCCCTACTCTCCTGTAGGGTGAGATACCCTATTTAGTGTGTATGCCATTCCCTCCCTAAGCCAAATTCAATGAGAATAAGTTGACATATTCCCTTTTGCCTTCCTGTTCTTCCCCTCTGTTGTAACCATTTCCCCTTGCCTCTTCTGTATGAGACAGTTAACTACATTCTGTCTCTCCCCATCTCCTCTCATTATATTCCTATTTCAACTCCTAATTATACCTTTTAAGTATATACCTTCCTATTCAATTGTTCCTGTGCCTTCTATCTATGTATAACTCTACACATTTATATATACACTCACATATTTATTCATATACCCATATACCCTCTTACATAGATATATATGTAAGTATATATATAGAGAGAGATTTAGATATAGATACAGATATAGATGGAAATAGATATATATATATGGATATAGATAGAGATAGAGATACAAGCTTTTGCATATCTATTGGTGGTGGTGGCTTTGCATGTGTGTGTGTGTGTGTGTTTGTGTAATATTTTGTAGTACCTCTATAACCAAAGAATAATAGGATAATAGATTTAGAGCTAGAAGGAACTTCAGAGATTCAATAGTTCTATTTCTTTAGTTTATTTATAAAGAAAATATTTCAAGCAAAGGCCTGTCTAAATTTGCACAAATAATAATTAAGAGACCTGTGATTCAATTTTAGGTCTTTAGATTCCATATTAGAACCACCCCCCCCAAAAAAAAATAAAAACATTAACAGATGGCAAATCTCCAAGCTATCTACCTCCTGACTGAAAAGCTGTGGATTGAGGGTGCAGAATTTGTGTATATTTATGTATATATGTATGTAGTCATGCATGTATATATATGCACATATGTGTGTATTATCTGTATATTTGTGGATATATATGTATATGCATATGAATGTGTATATGTATATTTGAATTAGGCTAACAAAAGAATATGTTTTTTCTTTAATGTGCTTTGCTTAATATTTGTTTAAAGTTTTATTTGTCTTCCTTTGGTTTGTTTGTTTGTTTAACCCATAGGGTGGGGGAATAAATTTTCATTAATCGAAAATAAAATTTTAAAAGTGATGAAATTTCTGGTGATGGACTTCAAAAACTGTTGTTATATTGTCCCCAGACAAAAAAGTATGGTCTATTATATCCACTATATATAAACCCATTGCACCTTGGAAGGATCATTCGCAACTGGTGCTCTATAAGCAGGTAAGACATTGAAAACCCTCCATCAATTCTTCTCAGCACAGAGACAACAGAAAATTACCTCAGCAGAAGTATGCTCCAATATAACATAAAACTTCAATTAGTTTCATTATCTAACTATTACTGAAAGTTGACTCAGCATTTCTTGTTAATTGGTTTCCAATCATATTTCTTTAAAAAAAAAAAAAAACATGGTCTTTTGACCACACAAATCAATGAATGGGTTCATATTTTTTTTACAAATTCAATTCAAATGGAATAATACCATTGCTTACTACATAGTTTTATAATTCACGATCATTACTTTGCATTAATAGATTCTATTTGTTGTTTTCCTTAATTGAGAGAGAGTTGGACATCAAATGTGTCACAAAGAGAAGATGCTAAAAATAAAACTGGAAACAGAATTTAGGTATTTACTGATATTCAGTGTCATGTCCAGTGTTGCTAACAAACAAACAAACTTTTATAGATTTTTTTACAAATATTAATATGAATTTAAGGTAGGATTCTCCCTTTAGATTACCAAATATTAATTCCAAAATAGTTAATTTTGTCTCTTCTAGTCAATATGTTTGGCTATTGTAGCTTGTTCATTATTCTACTCTGGATAAATTAAAAATACATAAATATAAATTTCTGCAGTTTGTCAGTTTGCTTAATATATCAAATGGAAATGATTTATGGTCTTGATTTTTAAGGTTGTGGCTATTGAGAAATTTATTCTTGCTTCTCCATTCAAGTAACTGAAGGTAGACTAGGCAGTAGCCTATTCTATTTTGACTCATGCATTAGAAGAAGATCAAAGAATATTGCCCTAATCCACATCTCATCCTTTTCTGGAAAAGATCAGTAGTAGTACTCTACTCAGGATGGAGTTGTCTAAGCCATCACTCCAAACTGTGTCATGAATAATTATAAGCAAAAAAAAAAAAGTTTCCTGGAATTTCAGTACTTCTCTCTTTTTTAATGTATAGGAATACTCCTGAATTGTATGAGTAAGATACATGTAATGAAATTCATAATACAGAGAAAAGATAGCATCACCAATTTTGCAAAAGAACCTGTCAGATTGAGGAAGATTCCTTATAAAAAAGCTAAGGGAAAAACAGACTAGAATGATGGAATATAGAAATTTAGAGAAGGAATAAAGTAAAATTTTGCATTTAACATTTGCCAATCCATTTTTTATCTTTGAACTAATCATTTGATGTTTATCCATATATAATGGAGATAAACAATATTAGTTTCCAGAGTCATTGAACCTTAAAGTTAATGGATACATTTTATAGACATTTAAAAGGCAGTAATCTGTTAAGTTCCCATAAGTCTAAGTTTAGCATTCTTTACTCAGTGCTCATCACAATGAGCCATACTGTCTCTTCCCCTTTAAGTTTTTAATGATATGATTGTTTTAATCAGATTTTTAAAATTCCTTTGTTTTTATTGTGAGATATGCTACAAGAAAAAGGCCTGAACCACTTTCCAACAAACTCCTTAGTGTTCTCAGCATTTCCTTCTATATACGTGTATGTATACATATGTATAATTTAATATGTATGTATGCTGCCTGTGAATATATTGTGTGGAAATACATGTGTATACATGTTTTTAAACACACACATAATGTAACGAACTTTTATAGAGTGCTTACTATGTGTAAGCTACTACTTTGCTATGTGCTTTACAATTATCTGAGTTGATGGTTATAACAACCCTGAATTATATCATCACTGAAATCCAGTGGAACTCTAAAAAATCTGTGATTCTTTATTAAAAGGAATGAAAAATATTAAGAATTTATAGAATTCTGGAAAATCTTGTATGAAGTAATTTTTTTTTTTATTAAAGCAATTGGGGTTAAGTAACTTGCTCAAGGTTACACGGCTAGTCATTATTTATGCGTGGGTGCTCATTTTCTGAGGCCGGATCTGCTCTCGGGTCACCCAACTCCGAGGCCGGCGCTCTTACTCACTGCGCCACCTAGCCGCCCCTTTAGGGCAATTGGGGTTAAGTAACTTGCCCAAGGTCACACGGCTAGGTTTTTGTTTGTGTGGATTAAGTGTCAGAGGCCGGCTCCGAACTCAGGTCCTTCTGACTCCAGGGCCGGCTCTATTCACTGCGCCACCTAGCCGCCCCGAAAGCACCCACTTTTGAAAAGGGACAGGATCAAAGTAGGGAATAGAACAAATGGGAGGTGGAATAGGAGGGAGTGAAATATAGTCTTCTATGGTAATGTTTTGCATAGCTACACATGTACAACATAGACTGAATTCCTTGTCTTCCTAGTAAAGGTGGGTGGCAAGGGAGGAAGGGAATGAATCTGGAATTTCGAAGTTTTAAAATCAAATGTTTAAAAATATATCAATACTATTACTGATTCTATTTTACATATAATAGGGAAATAACATATACAGGCATTGAAGCACAGAGATTCACTTTGCCCTACTGAAAAAGTTAAAGAGGGTATGGGAGAAGATAAGGGACAGAGCAGATGGGATGAGGGGATATCCTGTGGGACTGCTATTCTGGCATGGGGGGCAGGGAAAAAATTGTAACTCAAAATCTGGCAGAAATGAATAATGTAAACCAGAAGTTAATAAAGCATTTGGGAAAAAAATACTATAAATTAAAAAAAAATAGACAAATGAATGGCTAAATTGGACTAGCTATTCCTCTAAGTACAAAACAGCCCTGAGGAGTTCCAAGTGCTTGCTGATGTCTGGAATAAAATACACTGGGCAAATGAAAATCATAGTTTCATGGAAGGTATGCTTCTACTGATTTTTTTTTGTAGTAGCTCAAAAAACAGGAACTCAGATGAATGAAATCACATATTTTGATATGTGTGGCGATTTGTCATAGGATGTTAAGGTGAAAGAAAAAAAGACATGAGTTTATAATTTTAATCTCTGTATCAAATAATAAAATACAACTTTGAGTCAAATGTAAAGCCCTTTACCCTTATTTTCAAGATTCTGAAAAGTTTAATTCCTAGTAACATGACAATACTATGCAGGCATTCTTCCCCTCATGCCCTTTAAACCAGCAGCTCACAACTGTTGCCTGCTTCCATTGAAACTGATGGAAAGAAGGTTTTATAATTCAAGGCTCAAGTCTGTGAAATACTCTTTTCTTCTTCAACTCATTATGGTCTTTTGAAATGTCCTGAAGTCTGTGTATAATAACTTGTAGAAGCTGGAAAATCATTGTTCAGAGACATATAGTCAATTGTTTAATCATTTCAGATTTCTAGTTCTTAAATCTCTTCTCCACCTCTACTTTATATTGACATTCAGGTCATAATTGCACAGGCATAAATTTATCTTCCTTAATTGAGATATCCTCTCACATAGGAAACATATACATTATTATTCTATTTCTTATATGCACGCAATTTGCATTGTTAACAGTTAAATTTACATGTTAGAAACAAAATACTCTTTATATGGTACACGAAGACAAAAATGTAGGTAAACATGTTTGAGTGGAAAGACATTGAATTTAGGAAAAAAATAAGAAAAGGGACTGTACATTTGAATTCTGAAACTGCCATTTGTTATCTTTTTGACCAGTCATTTAACCTCTCATGGTCTTGGTTTTCCCATCTACAAAAAGAGCGGATGGGACTAGTGGACCTTTGTCATGGGAGCAATATCATAATCTCTTCCCCATTGCAAGCAAGATTCGTTTTCCCTTTAAAGCTATTTAAAACACCTTTGAGATTTGAATTAGCTCAGGGAACTATAATGTCATGCTGTTGAATCACTTTCTATTCCTCTAAGTACAAAACAGCCCTGAGGAGCTCCAAGTGCTCTCTGATGTCTGTCTGTGGACCACAGTGGGCAATTCAAACAAGGGAGTTTCCATTCAGTTGAATCAGCTGAAGTTGTGCTGAATGTGTATTTACATATGTGTGTGTGTGTGTATGTATGTGTGTACATATATATATATATGTATGTATGTATGTATATACACGTGTATCTCTACCTATCCATCTATCTATTTCCTTATTAAATATCCTTATTTTATTTGACTACTCAATATAAGTGAAATATATGCTACTAGGGGACTGGCCTAAATAAAGTCTAGTCTAGAATGGATGTTATAACTCTGCAGTATTATAATAGAATTAATTCATTTAAATGGAGAATGGGCAATGCAGGGGAAAGTGAGCTCATATTTTTCTTCATTCTCATCAGGGTACTTTTGGTGATGCCTGTACAGTAAATAGTCAGTTAACATGAGATGTTGCCTATCCTAAATAGAATATAAAGTAAACTCCCTATGGCTATCCCCTAAAAAGAAACCGATGTGAATATTCTTTATGATCTTAAAAAGAATACCTTGAAGATATTTGTGGTAACTATCTTTTAGGGCCACCAGCTGTGTTTTTAGTTGTTTTGACATTTGAGAGGCCACTGGAATTCTACTAAATGGACTTGGTTGTTATTCTGCAGGACAAGTTACTGGGGAAAGAATTTCTTTTTTTTGGGGGGGGGGGGTTAACAAGCTTACTTTAATCAAACAAATGTATATTACCTAGTTCAGGGGAAAAAGGTCAGCACCCCAAACTTCAGAGTTACACAACTTACAGATCAAACAGACAGGCTTCCAAACTGTCCACCCATTATGTCAATACCAAATCACAGTTACCAGAGAGGGAAGCATCGACATCTGGGTTTTCAAAGCCAGGGGCTCTCAACAATGGCTTCCCAGAGTCTCATCTGGTCAAATCACACAACACTTCTCAAAGTGAGCCCCAAAGCAAAGCCTCTCCTCAGGGTTTATATAGCCTTCTCCTGGCTCAGAGAATGTAACAACCTTCTGGACCCACTGCCCAATCACAAAGTATGAAGGTGTGGGCTTTTCTGAAAAAGAAGCCTCCCATCACAGGCTCCAGGTGCACTTAAGCTAGGGGCAGGGAAGATTTTTAAATTTGCATTTCCATTACATTCTGGCCCCAAGATCTTTCATGCCCATAGCATACACAACTTACATTTGAATTAGCACTAAACATCTCTTAGGTCACATTTTTCAGGTACATAAGAAAATCACAATATAATTTCAAAATACAATAGTCCAAGTCTTCCACCCATGGGGCAAATGTTAACTCAGTCACTTATCAGTAAAATCAAAAAAATAGTCACTCTTAAGTTAACTCAATCAGTTACATCAGTTTTCAAAGTACAAGTCTTCCACTCATGGGGCAAAGTCTTGATTAACTCAATTAGTCTCTTATCTGTAACAATATCTCAAAACACAATTAGTCACTTATTCAGTAAAGTCTTACTAAGTATGCCCATAGCATAGACAATTTACATTTCAATTAGCACTAACCATCTCTTAAGTCATATTTTCAAGGTACATCTAAAGTTACCAAAGTGGCCACTGAGCCTTAAACACAAAATACAAAGCATTATCACATCAATTCACAAAATACAAAGTATTATCACATAAAGTTCTCTTGGGAGGAGGGGTGTGTCCTTCCCACAACACTGCTCCAGCCCCTGCTTCCAAGTCCAGAAAGGGGGCTTGGCAACAAAACCAATGTGGGATCCTTAGGGTCCATGGCACTTCACCCCACCCACCATAGTCACAAGTCCATCCTCCCCCTGGGTCCCAAACTGTGGGATGCAACAAGGAAACACATTCAGTGCCCCTGCTTTGCCACACAGTCCTTATCTTGTCCTGTGGCTGAACTCCAAACTCCTGGGTTCCTTCTCCTCCAGCAGAAGACAGCAGCTCCTGGCTTCTCCACAGGTCTCCATGCAGGCAGCTCACCATTCCTGCTCTCAGCTCAGTGAAGTCAGCATGCAGGCCGTTCTCTCCTGCTCCATGGCTCCACAGAATCACAGCTACCACAACTGGGAAACAAACAATTATCCCAGCCCCCATACTTTCCTTTTACTCAGCAGATCCCATCCTTGTCACCATTTTGTAGCAGCAAGCACCCCAATATCCCCAGGGTGACTGCCAACACAGGTTCTTAGATCTGCTTTTCAAAAGGAAAGCAACTCAAAATGGGTTAACAAGCTTACTTTAATCAAACAAACATACATTACCTAGTTCAGGGGAAAAAGATCAGCACCCCGAACTTCAGAGTTACAGAACTTACAGATCAGACAGGCTTCCAAACTGTCCCAACATTACATGCATCAATACCAAATCACAGTTACCAGAGAGGGAAGCATTAACATCTGGGTTTTCAAAGCCGGGGGGCTCTCAACAATGGCTTCCCAGAGTCTCATCTGGTCAAATCACACAACACTTCTCAAAGTGAGCCCCTGGGGAAAGAATTTCAAAGGACAATGCTTAAGTTTCCCTGGAGGTCCAGAGGCATTTCTGGAATGGGAATGTGTACAAATGTGTCAATTGTACATGCATCAAATTGCTAAGGACTGACAAAAATGCTGGATCAGTTCAAAAAGTTTCCACTCACTATTTCACTAGGAATTGGGCATTTCAATTTTTCTTCTGCAATTTCCATTAAGGGTGTCTCTATATAATTCAGACCTCAGACATTCATCCTCACTCCTATAGCAATGGTAGTACAACAGTACTTAGGACTGTGGCACCATTCTCTCCTATATATAGCAACAAAGCTCAAGTCCCAGAAGTGAAGGGGGAAGTGGTGGGAGTTGCATTGAACCTTTACAGAAGTGGTTATAGGCAGAGATGTAATCCCCATCAGGGAAGCCTGGGAGAAAGACAATGATCCCAGTGGTAGTGGGCAGAGCAAAGTGGGCAGAACAAAGTAATCAGAGATGTGTTTCTGAATGGCAATAAGAGAGATGAAAGTATCTACCTAGAGTCCATAGAAGAACTGGGGGGGGGGGGGGGTTGATGGTTGTTCTCTGAGGCATTAAGTAGGGCAAAATTGTGCTTGTCCCCCACCTTAACCTCTCCTCCCTACTCCAATCTCCATGGGATTTCCAAGGAAAAGGAATGGGGGTCCTAGTTAGTGGCTCAGGGAACACTCAGAGATGATGGTGGTTGAAGGCAATTTTCTCCAACCTATGATGTGGTTTATTCACTATATAGGAAGTATCATCATCTTTGTTGTAGTCCTGATGTCCCTAGTTCTACTTTTACTTGTGATCAACTCTTTACATCAAAATCTCCATTAATCTATTAACATCAAATATTTGACATTGCCAACTATTTGGAGGTAATCTTTAGAGCTAGGACTCTGGCTAATCAAAGAGGTATTGTGGCAAAGTCTGTAATTTTCTATCTCTGTTTTCCAACATTTTGTTAGTCTTTTAAGGAACTTTTAAATTTTTATTGTTCACTTTGCTGGATTTTTTTTTGTTTGTTTGTTTTTTAATTTTGTGTTTGCTGTGTTTCTATTTTAAGTTTTTGTTTTGTTTTGTTGCCTCTTCTTCCTTTAGTGTTTACTATATCATAATTCTTGGATATTAGAGGACAGAATTAATCAGTAACAACCCAAAAGTTATTAAAGTGGTTATAGGGTTTCTGGAAGATATTAAGGTATTTTGCCTCAAGGAGAGGATTGTTGGTAGGAAAAGTTATTCTAGTCTGTTACCCTTTTAAATGGCAGTGCTATCATTCACAAGACTTGATTTATTGGCTCAGGGGTCTAAAGTCTCTAGTGGTTGACATTCCTTCCTGGCTGCCTACATACAAAATAGCCATGAAGAATTCCAGATATTTTCTGATGCTTGGTGGTAAATTAAAGACATCTCAGAAAAGGAAACTACACTCAGTTCATTAAATTTAAAAGGTGCTTAATTCTTATCTTTGTTGAATATCTATCACTTGCTATAATAGTAATGGAATTTAAAGATCCCCTTTTATTGGCTTGGTTTTCAGATTGAGTGTTAAAACCCAGAGCTTGTGAATCCCACTTATGGTATGGACTTGTTGACATGAAAAGAGAGGGCTGAACTGGGAGGAGCTGGTGCTGTGGATTGAGAGAGGAAGAAGAATTTTTTGGAAGCAATATCATGGAGGCAGAGAGAGAGAGAGAGAGAGAGAGAGAGAGAGAGAGAGAGAGAGAGAGAGAGAGAGGATTGCTGAGGGTCATTTCGAGCTGCCAAGGACTTTTGAGAGCTGCCACCTGAAGCTGCCAAGGACTAAGGAGACATGGCTGTGATGCTGATACTTTGTTTTGACATTGTTTTGCCAGATTCTTCAGCTGGTGAAGGACAGTGTTATTGTTGCAGAGGTCCTGGAACCTTGCTGTTGGTTTAGGGGTCCTGAGACTGTTCTGCAGACAGAGAGTGAATTGTCCACTGGTGAAGGACAGTGCTGTTGTTGCTGAGGTCCTGGAACCTTGCTGTTGGTTCAGAAGCCCTGAAGAAGGATTTTCTTATTGTATGTTTACAGAAATCCTAGAAGAGGGTTTTGCTAATGTTTTCAGGAGTCCTAAAATGGTTCTGCAGACAGAGAATGAATTAATGAGGATACTGGCAATGTTTCTTGTGGCCTTGTTAAGCTTTGTTTCCCCAGAGATTGCTGGGAACTTGCCTTGGGTCAGGATGAAGAAAAGACCTCTTTTTGGGTACTAAATGCTGTGCTTAAGCTTGTTGTAACTCAGAGGTATATGGCCTTTTCAGTTGTGATCCAGGGGTGGAAAACTTTTGACTTTTTTTGTGCTCTGTAACTGACCAAATGAATGTACTTTGTTTATGATTGGAAACTAATCTCCATTTCAGAAAAGGGTCTTTGGGATTGACTAAATGAATGTACTGCCCAGGGTTAGAATAGTACTGGGAAATTATTGAATTACACTTGGTGAATGCTGTATTTTGAATTATGCTGTATTTTGATTTTCTCTGTTCTTAATTTGTCACTGAATAAAATGGAAAGTGGCTGTGCTGGTATTTTGAACCTTTGGGAAGTTGCCTTTCCTTGCTAAGCAAATTTCCTTTTGATAAGTATTGAATGACTTAATGTGTATCTCATTGTCTCCAGAATTTGAACCTAAACTACCATATGTGTATGTATGTGTATGTAATATATATATGTGTGTGTGTGTGTGTGTGTGTGTGCATGTGTGTGTATGTGTATACATATATGTAACTATATGTATATGTATATATATGTATATAAAACCAATCTGTACTAGAATCTAGAGAATTTTTTTTTAAATTGGAGAAAAACACTTTTACAGAAGCAGTGCAAATGCAATTGTGAAAAAAAAAAAAAACCTTAATGTGTTCAAACTCAATGTTTATTCTAAATTCCCCCTAGCAGAACATTAGTTTTAGTCAAAATCATCTTAATTAAGTACCTGGAGTCAAAAGTTTGACATGTCAGAACTCAAAGTTTGCTATGGATTCCTTTTGAAAGACATTTAAAAATAATATAAGCTCTATTTGAGCCTCTTTATGATAGATAAATGGTTTTATACAAATCTCCTTAGGAGTTTGTTTTTTGTTTTGTTTTGTTTTGTTTTTTGCTCTTTGGAGGGCAATTGGGGTTAAGTGACTTGCCCAAAGTCACACGGCTAGTAAATGTGTCAAGTGTCTGTGGCCAGATTTGAACTCAGGTCCTCCTGACTCCAGAGCCAGTGTTCTATTCACTGAGCTACCTAGCTGCGCCCTCCTTAGTAGTTTTTGCATGAAGTACCTCATATAGGCAGAAAAATTACAAAATTATTTTAACTTGCTTGATAAGCAAAAACATTATCGCTTAAAATTAAGGGTTCTAAGCAACTACTTAATAAGCAAATAAGACACAATAACTATTGTTAATAATTCAATCTTGAGCTTTAAGCTCAGTTTTATATGAAATGTAGAAAACTGAGCTTAAGTAAATTATTACATGCACTAAGGGAACTGAACCAAAATATGACACCAAAAAGCATTAAAATAAAATATCTGTGAAACATCACAAGAGAACAATTTAATATCCAAAATGAATTTTAGAAAGAAATTAGCTAAGATGGCTGGTGGAGAGGCTGTATTCCTGAGCTCAGTTCCTCCTTATCACCTCCAAACAGCTAGAAATGAGAGAGAAGGGGTGGCTAGGTGGTGCAGTAAATAGAGCACCAGCCCTGGAGTCAGGAGGACCTGAGTTCAAATCTGGCCTCAGACACTTAACATTTCCTAGCCTTGTGACCTTGGGCAAGTTCTTTAACCTCAATTGCCCTCCAAAAAGAAAAAGAAAAAAAGAAATGAGAGAGAAAGAGAGAGTGACAGAGACAGAAAGTTCACTAAAAAAAGGAGAAAAGGAAGAAATGTTAAGTTAAAAATTGGATGTAGAGACTAAAGACATGAGAATGTTAACAAAGTTCTTAAAATAATAAAAAAAAATCTTAAGGGGTTAAGTAAAATTTGTTGGGATTTCCAGAATGGAAGTCTATTTCCTAGTAAACTCCACTTATAACCCATGAAAGCAAATGGAATGATTATCACAACTATGAGTGCTTGATAGGTCTAATCAAAAGAAGTGAATGAAGAGATGAGTGAAATATACACTAAATTTAAAATAATATACAAAAGTAAATTAATAGAAAAAAAAATAAACTACAAAAACTTAAAGCAGTTAGGCACTCCCAAATCGGTAATGAGAGAATATAGTCATGAAATGATACACCAAGAATAATTAGTAAAATTAAAAGACATAAATTATGGAAAACAATAGATTTTTTCTATGAAATATATATTAAAATAATTTGAAAGACAGGTTTTTGAGGTGCAATGTAAGAAATGTTAGATTCTCTGGGGGTAAATTATAGAACAAAAAACCTAAATGTCTTATTTCAGGAAATTATAAATGAAAGATTCTCAGGAATATTAGAATCACAGAATCAAGTACACAGAGAGAATTCATAGGACATAACTAATCAGAAATCCTTAGATTAACTCATCAAAACTATCATTGTTAAGCTTCAGAACCATTAGGACAAAAAATATGTTTTCAATGTTCAAAAAAGAAACCAGGAAAAAATAATTATATTAAAATTCACTAAAGTCTAACAATGGAAAAGGAAAAGAAAAAAAAAAAGAATAGGATAAATGGAAAGCCCCTTCCCCCAAATCACACTGAAGTTTAACTTAACTTGCTGTAAGGGTCATGGGATCCAAAGATCTTCCATGCCCCATTGGACCTGCTGACATACTAGGAAGGGGTGGGGCAAGAGGAAGCAGAAGCAAAGCTAGAGTGCTGGTGGGGACTGGCATCAGCAGTGGCAGCAGTAGCAGCAGCAGTAGCAGCAGCAGCAGCAGTGGTAGCAGCGAGGTACAGGTGGAGTTGCAAACCCCTTTTTGAGCCAGGCAGAATTTCTGCTAAGGACTCTCTTTGGGGACTGCCAAGGACTGCAACTGCGGGGGCCAGAGCTCTTGGGAGCATGCTTCCTGGATGCTGAGCAGTTGCTGTGAGTGGGGAGAGAAGGACCTTTGCCTGAGGTAGCCTGTTCTGTTTTGAAGGCTTGAGGATGTGGTTGTTTATTACCTAAACTACATGTGCCAATTTCATAACTACTCTGATGGCTTTGACTTTCTGGCTTTGGGACTCAGTTATTTGGTGTTTTAATAAATGTTCTAGCTTTTTCCCCTATATAGAGTCTGATATATTTTGTGATTAATAACCACATAAGCCTATTTATAATTACCATAGGCATTGTGAATATTGCATTGCTAATATACATGCAAAAATTGAGCAACATTACACCACTACTAGAAGTGGAGTTTTAACAGGGGTTATGATTTATAAACATTCCTTTTGAGAAATTTAGCTGATATTTGAAATGCAAATGTAATGTGTAAAAGAACCATGAATAGTTTGAAAGAACTAGATGAATCATTGTATACTTAAAGCTTTTATAAAAGACTACAATCTATTGGGACAACTTTCCTATCTTAGATTGACCAAGGAAACAAAGAGATAAGATTTAGGTTTTTGTGTTCATAAAAACAAATCTTAGATAATGGGGGAAGGGTAGAGTTTCATAACTTCTTGAAATTGGTATACTATTGGTTATTCTCATTCAAACACAGATGTACTACTGGAGTAGAGAGGGAATTAAATAAATTACACATTTATTTGAACCAGAAAAGGAAAGATTAGAAAAATATAGTATTAGAAGTAAAATAAATTAAGAAGGAGACATGGCTAGGAGAGTTAAGAAGTGTAACTGGGTTAGATTTTGAAATCTAGAAGAAGATTGGCTCAAGCAAAACCAATTTTAGCTGTGATATTTGATTACATAAAAGAAAAATAAATGTTGTATGTGGGAAGAACAACATCCAGAAAGTATAGGATGGCAAATAAAGGTGGGATGATGGAAAGAGTGATTGAAAGGATAATTTAATGAAATATAAACTACAGCTTTCTAGTGTTGATACATTTCATTCTATTTTTATATTCCCTTTTAAAGAGAAAAATGTTATAACAAGAATGGAAATAAATTAAAAATAAAAATAGTGTGGAGAATTTTTTAAGTGACTATCATAATCATATATGTTAATGAGATAGCACTGTGGGGGGGGGGGCGGGGATGAAGGTGAAAAGATGGAGATAGGCATACAACAAAAAAGGGCTATATTAAGGTTCTAAAACAGTACCCACTCTACTCTGAACCAGTAATAGAAGGAGAGCCTGCAGAGCAAAATTCCCTGGCTTAGCACCTGCCTCTTCAAGACTCCATCAATAGGGAAGTGCTCCCAAATTATTTCATAGCAAATAGGTAAAAGATCTAAACATTGGCCAATATTGCTAGATTATGAAGTGCATAGAGGAGAGTAAAGTATAAGAACATTGAAACTATAGGAAAGAGATTAGTTATAAAGAGTTTTAAACACCAAACAGAAAGTTTACATTTGATCTTGGAGGTAATAGGAAACCACTGTAGTTTGACAAAGAGGAAATTAGGTAAAGACTTGAGGGAGAAGAAAAGAATAAAAATGCTATTGTCCAAGTGAGAGGTGATGAGAAAAATTTTAAAGGTAGAAATAACAAGATGAGACAACAGATTGCATTTACAGGTGAATGTCTCATTCCTCATTGAGGAGTCAAGGAAAACATTATGTTATGAGCCTTGTTGACTGAGAAGATGGTGGTCCCTCAAGAATAAGAAAAATATGGAGGGGGGGAAAGGAGAGTTTAGGAGAAAGTTAATGATTTCTCTTTGGGTAAATTTGAGATTCCTATGTAACATTCAGTTCAAGATATTTTAGTGGTAGTTAGTGATATAAGAGTGGAACACAGAAGAGAAACTCAGACTAGCTATGTAGACCTGGGAAATATTTATACTTATTTGAGCTGATGAAATAACCAATGACAGAATAAAAGTAGACATCCTTACCTCAGGAATCATAGGTGATGTTCAGGAAGTCAATTTACTTAGATGGAAAAAAACCAAGTATTTATTTTTACACATTTTTGTAATACTGTTTATTTTTTCTTTTTATATACTTATTTTTTGAAGTGCCCATACATTTTTCTAGACTGCCAAAATGGATCCATTGTTCTTGGGCACAAGCATGGGTAAGTGGACCCATGTGTATACCTTTGTGGATGTGCATGTGTGTACACACAATACACACACACACAAACACAGTTAAGAGCTACTAATGCAGAAGGGAAAGATAGAAAGCCCAGAATAGACCTTTGTGGGACCCTCACAATTTGTGAGTGTGATATCAATGAAGAACCAGCAAAGAATTCTGAAAATGAGTAGCTAGGGAGATAGAAAGAGAACCAGGAGAGAGAGATATAATAGAAAAGAAAAACCATAGCTTCATTCCTAATAATAAAATTGGAAACGAATTAAGGATAGATAAATAATAGAATATGATATAAACATGATTAATTATTACTTTATCTTGTGGAATTATGGATAAGAGGAATTCAGAGAAACATGGGAAGTCTTAAATAGAGTGACACATAGTGAAAAAAACAGTCAATAGGTTAATTATTAGTCAACTACTATATGTCAGGTTCAGAACACTGGAACAAAGGTCATATGAGGCAACAAGGAATGAAATGAGAGTAAAGCCTTAGATCATGGGATAGTACATTAAAGAATGCTTCTCATAAGAAGTGAGATTTAAAGAATGTGAAACATTGGTTTTGAATGGAGAAGAAGATAAGTAAAGCTTTAAAAACACCAATGCAAAGAGAAGATTATTAAAGAGGAAGTGTTAACTCCTAAGACAGTTTATAATGTATGAATCAATATATTTAAATAATGTACATTTGAAAATAACTATAAAAGAAGTAATTGTATTGGTAATCATGTATCAAAAGTCAGTGCCAATTTCTACATTTAGGTTTGGAAGGGAATAACCAAAATAAGTTTCAATATTCCAGTAGGTTAATGAGTCGACATCTCAACAGTGTTGCTACTCCTATGATATAGATTGTAGCTTCTCTATAATTTAATTATAACTGCTGTGGTAAAAGTTAATTGGTACATATTTGCTTATGGGTACATAGTTACCTATAAGTCAACTTTCTGCTATTGAGTTTCCAAGACACTATACTCTGGTCTTCAGAGAAAGATACACTCTCTCTACTTATTTTCCGTTTATTGGAACATGTATCTGGAGCCAGTAGAGACTTAGGAGACCATATAATATAAGCTTCTTTAATTCAGTTTTATGAATGAAGAAACTGAGGTAAAGGTATGCTAAGCAACTTCCTCAAGAACAATACACTATCACAGGGAGAAGATAAAACCACTGACCTGATGCCAATTCAATCTGTCTAGAAAGAATTATTTGGCTCATCTAACCATTAGGCAATAAGGGAAATTAGGAATTAGATTAGGTCTTTGTTAGAAGAGCTTAAGTATATTGATTTAAAATGTTCTTGGAAACATAATAACCAAATCTCAGAGATGGAAGCTAGCTCAAAAGAAGGGGTATGCTGGAGTCAGATAATATTAGCTTTTGAACAGATTAAATGTTCAGTGTATTAAGTGTACAATATAAGCATTATTAATCAGCAAGCATTACAAATCAGGAATTGATTTGTTTTGTGCATTGTCTATACTCTAAAAAGCAATGGAGAAAATGTTAATAATGAAGATTAAATTTAAATCTGTCATATGTATGTAGGTATGTATTCAGAAAATCAGTTGTTAAATATCTATCAGCGCAATCTTTACTCAGAAGAAATTTATTGCAAACCTATGAAAAACATGTTATCTATAACATGCATATATGTGTCATTCAAATTCTACTTGAAGATCTCCAAT
>WOXC01006527.1:0-176131 GCA_011680675.1 Gymnobelideus leadbeateri
TGAAAGTTAAAGCTTCTATTCATCTGTGGTCTTTTCGTCCTGAATGCCTAAAAAATCTATTTCTTTAAACATCTGATTTTCTGTGGAAGGGTTATACTAAGTTTTGCTGTTTAGATTATTTTTTTATTCTAATCTCAGTTCTTTTGCCTTCCAGAATATCGTATTTCAAGTCTTCCCCTCCTTTAATATGACAGCTCCTAAATCTTGTATCATCCTGACTGTGGCATCATGTTATTGGAACATTTTATTTCTGGCTGCATGAAGTATTTTCTTTTTGATCTCGGAGGTCTGGAATTTGACTACAATATTCCTGGGAGTTTTCATTTGGGGGTTTCTTTTATATAGTGATCAGTAGATTCTTTTTTTTTTTTAAGCAATTGGGGTTAAGTAACTTGCTCAAGGTTACACGGCTAGTCATTATTTATGTGTGGGTGCTCATTTTCTGAGGCCGGATTTGATCTCGGGTCATCCCAACTCCGAGGCCGGCGCTCTTACTCACTGCGCCACCTAGCCGCCCCTTTTAGGGCAATTGGGGTTAAGTAACTTGCCCAAGGTCACATGGCTAGGTTTTGTTTGTGTGGGTTAAGTGTCTGAGGCCGGATCCGAACTCAGGTCCTTCTGACTCCAGGGCCGGCGCTCTACTCACTGCACCACCTAGCCGCCCCAATCAGTAGATTCTTTAAATTTCTATTTTACCTTCTGATGTTAGGATATGAGGGTCACTTTCTTTAATATTTCTTGAAATATTATACCTGGACTCTTTCTTTGGTCACAGTTTTCAGGTAGCATAATCATTCTTAAATTATATCTCCTCTATCTGCTTTCTACTTCATTTGTTTTTGCCTAATGAGATATTTCATGTTTTCTTCTATGTTTCTTCCCCTTGACTTTGTTTTATTGTTTCTTGATATCTCATGGTGTCATTAGCTTCCACTTAAGCAATTCTATTTTTTTTCACTTTTTGTTTTTTGGAGGGGGAAGGCAGGGCAATTGGGGTTAACTGACTTGGCCAAGGTCACATGGCTAGTTTTGTGTTAAGTGTCTGAGGCAGGATTTAAACTCAGGTCCTCCTGACTCCAGGGCCAGTGCTCTATTCACTGTGCCACCTAGCAGCCCCAAGCAATTCTAATTTTTAAGAACTTTTTTTTCTTCAGTGAGTTTTTGTGTTTCTTTTGCCTTTTGATCAATTCTGGTTTTTTTTGTTGAGGACTTATTTTTTTTTTCAGTATTTTCATGCCCCTTTTAACCAATTAATTGTCTTTTCATCATTTTCTTTGCTTTCACTTCTTTACTTAATTCTTCTTCTATGTATCTTATTTGATTTTGGAAATCTTTTTTAACTCTTTCAGGAATTTTTGTTGGTCTTATTTCCATTTTACTTTTTTTTATTTATAGTTGTTTTGATTTCATTGTTTTCTGAGTTTGTTTCTTGATCTCCCCTGTTACTTAGTAGTTTTATGGTCAGATTCTTGTTGTTGTTCTTATTTGCTCATTTTTCCACCCTATCTCTTCATTTAGATTTTTATGTTAAAGTTGGACTCTATTCCTGGCATGGGAGGAAAAGAGTACTGTTTCAAGCTTCAGGTTTTTTCACACTGCTGCTTTCAGAGCTAATTCTTGGAGTTTGAAAGTCTTCACTGCTTCTGAGATGGTATAATCTGTGGAGAGGTAGACACTGACCTCTTCTTCTGCACTCTGGTCCTTGATCAGGAAGGGCCCCTGATTCCTTGGGATTGTAATCATTAGTGCTCCTCAGGGCCTCTGCTCCCTAGGGACCAAAAATGGTACTACCATTCTAGATTCTTGCTCCCTCTTAACCTAAAGTGCTCCTCTCCACCCTTGAACTATGATTCAGAAGTGAGTATCAGCATGGGGGTTGACAAACAGAATCTTTTCCTATGTCTCCTATAATCTCTTTTTGACCAGTTGGCAGGTCCCCTTAGTATCTCTGGTGTGAGAGCTCCCAAAGTGGCTGCTGCTTCTGTTGCCACCAACTAGTCCCACCACTGGTGTTTCATCCATATAAGTTTCTGGTCAGCCTCCACCATCATATCATAGATCTCTCTTTTTACCTCTTATGCTGTCTTGAACTAAAATAAAAGTCTCTCTGTGATCTTTTGTTGGCTCTGTTACTCTGGATTTCAAATTGAGGTATTATTTTAAAGTTGTTTGGAAGGAAATGCTGGGAGTGCTCAACTGACTGCTTTCCCTACTCTACCTAGTTGTTGTTGTTTTTTTTTTTTAAGCAATTGGGGGTAAGTAACTTGCTCAAGGTTACACGGCTAGTCATTATTTATGTGTGGGTGCTCATTTTCTGAGGCCAATTTCGATCCCGGGTCTTCCCAACTCCGAGGCCGGCACTCTTACTCACTGTGCCACCTAGCCACCCCATTACCTACTTTTTTTAATCCCATTTTTGTGCCTATTCCCCAAAATGATTTCTTTTACCCTCTTTCCATCTTCTCTTTCTCTCTACTCCAGATTCTCATTCTGATACATGGCCCATATAATTATATAGCTCTCTCTTTTCTCTATGTTCCTTATGCATTCAAAAATTCAAAGTATCCATTCTAGGCTCATCACTCTAGATGGTTTCTGCTACTACCTTGTAGAGCTTGACTTGTGGATTCCCCTTTTACATTGTTGCTTCACCCCCAGTACAAAGGCCGTTATTGAAAGTTTCAGAAAGAATATTGCCTCATGGCAGAGCCCCTACACACACACACACACACACACACACACACACACATGTCCCTGATTATTTAGTCCACAACTCATCTATACCCTCCCCTGGTTATATGTTTGTTTGTTTTTTCATTTGCCTCAAAATTTCTTCCCTGGGCCTATGTTCCCTGATTCCCCAAGTGCCAGCTGCCCAGTTGCCCCTACCTCAGGTAGGATAAGTAAATTTTCCAACCACTCCAGTCACATTCAGCACAAGGTCCCCATCTCCCTTCACTAGCTATCTTTTCATCCTTAGGAGTAGTAGAACCCACTTCTACTACCAAAATAAGGCCTCCTTTCTCTTCAACACCTTTTCAGTCCTGCTTCCTTCCTCAACCACTCTCCAATAGGTTCTTATATTTCTGAGACTATAAAGGTCACCTTCCCCACATTGTTAGCCCTGGCATATCATACATTCTTTTCTCTACCCCCTTGCTCTCCTCCCTTCCCTTCACATTTCCTCCCTATTGCAATGTTGTTCTCTAAAACAACAACAACTAACACTGATTCACTTCTAGTCAGGGTATAACCAGGTTCTGACCATAATCCCCCATCCCTGCCTCTCCACCATTACTCCACCAGACTGCCATCTTCATTTCTGGCTCATTGTATACATTTAGAAAAATGTCTCCTTTTTTCTTTTTTTTCCCAAAATTTTATTTTAAACTCAATTGTCATTTCACAAATACAGAATAGAGAAAAAATAAAAACATATCAAACTTAAATATTGGAACTTAAATACAAAGTTAGAAAAATGCATGTCATGTGCATAGCAGAACATAAGAGACATTTCAAAATATGTAATAATAAATTTTGATTTCAAGCAAACCTGTATGATAAATAATACTCATTGTGTTGAGAACTGTCCATCACTTCTTTGCTTCCTTGTGAATTTTCTTTTGTTCTCTGCTGTGCACTTTTTTTTACTTTGTTCTTTTTTTCCCCCTTCCCCAAGCCCCCCTCTCCACCACTCTCCCTCAATAATGGCCTTTGTACTGTGGGAGACCAAAATAAAGTTTAAGTATGTTTCTCTAGAGCTAAAAATATATACATATACATGGAAAAATGTTTATTACTCACATCTTTGCTGTCAGTCTTTGGTTGTTATTGTCTTTGGTTTCCGCATTTATTCACTCCTCCTCTGATATTTTTATTGTTTTAGGTGTTTGAGAAGCAAATAATCTTTTCGGTTCTGGTTTTCTTCTTATTTCTTATTTCTATCTTTTTTGTGTATGAGTAAGTTGAGGTTAGCACTACATCTGAGCTTGACTACATCTGAGCGTTTTTGCTTTACTGAGCACATAATTCCATCCCCTCATACACATTCTGGTTGGTACTGAATAGTTTTGTGTTATCCAGATTTCCTTTCCTTTGCATTTGAAGGTCTTTATCCTGATTGCTTGTAGAACTTGCTTATGAACTGAATTGTTAAATCTTGGAGTTTGCGTTTTGTTTTTTTTCTATAAGTGATCTGTTAATTAATTCAACTGGAATTTCTTTTTCTATGTTCATAAGTCCTGGGCAGTTCTCTTCTATTATTTTCTAAATTATGTTAAAAGTTTTTGTCCCATCATGTTCTTCTGGCAAATCTATGATCATTAGGTTGTCTTTACATATCTTGTCTTTAAGGTCAATATCTTTGCTAATTTAAGTCTTTTTTCTCTTGATTTTCCCCCATTTACTTTCTGACTTACTCCTCTAATGGTGATTTCTTTAGTGACTAGGCCTCTAAGCATCTCAGTCTTCCCCCACACTGGGGAATTAATGATTCACCAACCTAGTTCTGCCCCAAGTGACTTTTAGGTAGTTAGATTTTATCCTAGTGGGATGCTATGCTCTTTCTCCTTAGGTTTAGTGGAATACTGAATATCCCCCTAGATACATGGTGTTCACTCTTTGAATCCTGTCCTGTTCTTTTACTTGAGCACCAACTTTGCTGAACTGGTGCCTTGGGGACCATTTGCCCCAGCAGGTTTTTGCCCCTCACTAGTTGTTTGTCTCTATAAATATAATCTTCCACAGCCTGGACTCAAGGTTTCCACAGTGCTAGAAACAGGGAGGAGAGTGACCCAGTCATAGGATTAAGTTTTGTTGCACCTCTATGTTGAATCCTTGGGTCTTTTAGTGCACCAACTTTGGTACTGTGTGAGGTGAAGAAGAGTGCTGAATGGGGCAGCTAGGTGGTGCAGTGAATAGAGCACTGGCCATGGAGTCAGGAGGACCTGAGTTCAAGTCTGACTTCAGACACTTAGCACAAAAAACTAGCTTGTGACCTTGGATAAGTCACTTAACACCAATTGCCCTCCAAAAAGAAAAAGAAAAAGAAGAGTGCTGAATGAGCTCAGAGTTACTGAGTTCATGGGTTTTGGTGGGGTTCTATAACCTTCCCCTGGATTCTTGGTATCCTAGATCATAGAGCCAGCTGAAATTATTTATTTTGGGTAAATAATTTCTGGTTTTGAATGGTTTGAGAAATCCTAGAGAGCAGAGAGCAGCCCTCCATCTTGTTGCTCATGTGACCAGGATGTTATCTTAACTCCTTTGGTTTTTATTTATGTGTTAATTTTCAAATTATACAATTATTACTACATGCATATAATTTATAATTAAGAAAATATGCACATACGAGGATGAATGCTTCTTATTTTTCTTCTGATAGGAATACATGATTGAAAACTTTGGAGACGACTGTCTTAGAGTGTTTCCTGGGCACTGAGAAGTTAAATAACTCACTTGGACTCACACAGACATTATGTGTCAGACTCAAGACTCAAATCCAGTTTTTTCTGCCACTATATCAGACCTCTATCCTCTACATCATACTGCCTCTTTAGAATGGTGTAAGGGGGCAGCTAGGTGGCACAGTGAATAGAGCACCAGTCCTGGAGCCAGGAGGACCTGAGTTCAAATCTAGCCTCAGACACTTAACATAAAAACTAGCCATGTGACCTTGGGCAAGTCACTTAAGCCCAATTGCCCCTCCAAAAAAAAAAAAAAGAATTGTTTAAGGGCTTTTATTTGTTTTCAAGATAGGGTATCAGTGTAGAAGAATTAAATATAAAGTCACTGTGATATTAAATACACACGCATGCACACATGTACACACACACTCACACATACACACACAAACTTTTTTAAAGATGCTATTTTTGCCCCAGTACCATGATGAGTCATAGGTCACATAGTAGGCTCTTAATTTGAATCCACATCTTTTGATTCCAAGTCCAGTGCACTCTCCATGATGCTGTCATTAATTAACCATGACTGTGACAACTACCAGAAAATGTCTCCATTCTGAGACGAGGCACAAAAACATAATAACTAAATTGAATTGAATTTCAAAATATTATCATTAGTTTGTCCCCCTGTAATTACAAGGAAAATTTTAGGTAAATAGACCCAATGTATTTGCATTGCAAATGGATCAAGACATCCATGTGGATAATCATGTGCTTTCAGAGTACTATGCTAATTAAAATTTGGTATTTTCATTTTACTCTTTGAAACGTTTTACAAAGTTAGCCAAAAGCAACAGGAACATTTATGACATCTTGGCTACCACTTTCCAAGAAAGTGCCCATTTCCGAAGCTTCATTAAGGAAAACTGTAAAATCTTCTGTTTTAGAAAAGTGATAAGAAAGCCAAAATACTAAATGTCCATTCAAACTGTATCTTTTCTTAACCTGTTATTACCTAATGAAGGCTGGGATATTTTTAACTAAAGACAATTTAATTCAGTTAATTAATGTCATATTTGCGGAAATCTTTTTAAAAGTCAGTTTCCTATAAACAACCAAAAAGTTTTGGTGGTATTTCTGGCTCCTTTCCTCAGTATGCTTCTGTGGTTCTGTCCTATAGTGTAATTTTAAAGACAGAAGAGAATATAATGAGAATATCCTGCTATAAATACACAGATTTCCAAAGAATAGAGAAACCATTGGTTAAATAATTTTCCTTGATTGCTGCCTGAACATAGACTTTTATTAAATTGTAAGATAAATAATAATAGTTTAATCCTTTGGACTGCTTACCCACTTAAGCCAGTATTCAACCGTGATTATACGTAAAACTCTGAAATTTCTTAAATATTCAGAAGATGTTGTTTTGTAGTCTTAAACTTATGATAAGACCAGAATTCAAGACTTTTATTTTGTTGGACCTTGGATAAGTCATTCAAATCACTTGAATATTTCAGTTTTCCCATTAGTAAAATGGGTATTTAATTAATTTCCATTTTTAGTTTAAATACTGGGGTAAATTAACTCTTTATATTCTTCACTGGTAAAATTCTGCTGATAGAGCACATTACACCAGTCTGCTTCCTTTTATACTGTCCCAAATCCCAATCTTATTGCCTTCATGGAAAGCAGCATACCTAAATTACATAGATGGAAACTTTCAATTCTATTATAATGTGTACTCTCCCTCTAATGTAGTTCATCAGTTATCTAACTTTTTCCTTGGAATATATTTTCGACAAAACCCCTTACATTCTTAAACTTTTCTAATAACATCCCTCCATCCTCCTTTTTCAAATGAAAATTTGGATCTTCCCTCAAGATGTTACATCACTTGCAAATCCCTTTCCCTACAGCCATCAGACTCATCTGGCCATGAGGAAGAGTGGAACATTTTCAGAACATCTCTATTCTATCATCTCTCTTCTTTTGAGGCCCATTAAATTTGCCATATACCACCGTCCCTTTTTCTTTCCCCAACCTTGTGGAAGCTATTTTCCTACTTCAACAGTGTTTTCCTAACTTTATCAATTATTATAATACCAAGATCAAAGTATTCTTCTCCATTTCAATCCCTGCTATCATCTGTGGAGACTTCAATATTCATATTAATAACACTAATGACAACATGATTCTTTAAAGTTTTTAATTCTCAGAACCTTCTTCTCCATTATTTTTATGGAGCCATTAGAATTTATTGAGTATGGGGATAACATGGTAAGATCTTTGCTTTAGCAATCTGATCACTAAAGTGAAGGACAGAATGTAAGTGAGGAAGCTATTGCAATAATCCAGGTGTGAGGTGATGAGGGCATACACTGGGCAGTGGCAGTGTATGAAGTGAAAATGAGTATGCATGAGATATTTTATAAAGGCATAAGACATCTCCTCCATATGTATCTTGTATATGCCTTTTTATACATGTGATGTCTCATCAACTCAATTAAAATATAAGCTCCTTGAGGGCAGAGACTATTCACTCTTGTCTCTGTATCCTTAGTGCTTAGCATGGAGCCTGACATACAGTAAGAACTTACTAATTGCTTATTAATGGATTTATTCTACCTGGATGACCCACTGTCATTCTTTTTTTATTTTGTCTTTACTAATTTGTTTGTTTACTTAAGATTCAATTCCATAATTCCTTGAGTTTCAAATTTTCTTTCCCTCCCTCCCCTCTGCCCCCATGATGGCATACAATCCAGTATAGGATCTGCAAATATTTTCACATTAGACATTAGTCAGGTTACAAAGTCAGATTGTACTAGATGGAATGAAAAATGGTAAAGATGAAATAAAACCAAGCAATGAAAAGAAAAAGATCAAGTAGTTTGCTTCCATCAGGATTCAAGCTCAGTTCTTTCTAGTTCTTTCTCTGGATGTAGGCATCTCTCTCCATCATGAGTCTTTTGGGATTGACTTATATCACCGCATTGCTGAGAAGAGTCCAGTCTGTCATAGTTGGTCATCACACATATGTTGTGTCTGTGATTGTATACAAATTTCTCCTGGTTCTACTCTTCTCACTCAGCATCAGTTTGTATAAGCCTCTCCAGGTAAATATGAAGCCCATCTGCTCTTTGTTTCTTATAGCACAATAGTATTCCATTACATTCATATACCACAACTTGTTCAGCCATTCCCCAATTGATGGGCAGGCACCCCCTTAATTTCCAATTCTTTGCAACCACAAAAAGAGCTGCTATAAATATTTTGTACATATGGGTCTTCCTCCCACTTCTATGATCTCTTTGGGATATAACCCTAGAAGTGGTATTGCTAGGTCAAAGGATATGAAAATATTTATAGCCTTTGACCCACTGGCACTCTTAATGTATACAAAATAAGTTGGGTTTTTTGTACCTATTTATACAATTTATTTCTATTTTGTACATAATGAGGTGCCCTTGTGACTTCATTATTTCTGCTAATCTTTGTCTCTTAAGCACAGAACCTTGGTGTTATTTTCTATTCTTGTTTTCCTTCGCTTTGTACATCTAATCAGTTATCAAGACCTATTAATCTCCTTTTCAAAATATTTATTTATACCCATTCCCATTTCTCAGCAAGTTCTCATTGCTCCCACCCCATCACAAGACTTCACTTGCCACTGCAGTGGCCTCCAAAGAGGTTTTTCAGTCTTAACTTTCACTTCTTTTTTCTAACACCTCTTTCATATGGCTTTAAGACTGGACTTCTTTGTCTAGAGAGGTGGTCATGTCAAAACTCTGCTCAAAACTTTCCAGTAGCTTCCTATTACCTGGTTAAGTTCAAAGTATTCCTTTTGTTATTTAAGTTAAAGGGAAAAGATTAGGGAAGACCTTGAATGCCAGGCTAAGGGATATGGACTAAGGTTGTATAGGCAACAGAGAACCACCACAGATTTTAAAGATATGGACAACTTGGTAAGGATATACAAAAAGAACCTTAAGATCCCTCAAATTTTTATAATCTATTACTACTTTACATCCCATATCCCTATGCTAAGAGTAAGGCCAACAACTTAGGTGTCATTAATAGTCTGATGAAAATAGCTGTCAGATTACTTAAAGCCATAGACACATCCAAATTTCCCCACAAAATCATTCCCAATAGTAACCAAATAATGGTGTCACTCATTCAGTTTCTTTCACATACTGCAAGATGACCTTAAACCCTAGGGCCACACTTCAATACAACATATGGAGGATTCTCTTCTTCCATAGGCTTCATGCCTCCTTTCACATTGGTTTCTGTTGTTACCAATTTCCTTATTCCCATTTAGGATCTGATTTCTAGACTGGTAGAAGATGGTAGCTTGAAAACTCTACATCCTTCTTATTTTATGAATTCTTGCCATGACATCACTGATTGTGTAGGCATGAACATGGCCAATATGAAGCTTTCCTGAAGGATAAGGGAACGTGGAGAGCACATAAAAGCTGGGCTTAGATTTATCCACTTTCAGCATTTTAAAGAACTCTTTCTTGAGTCATTGATGCCTCTATCTTTCAATTTCCATTATGGTCTGCAAAGTATAATCTCTTGTCCACTTCCAGGTTGCATTGTAAATACATCAGATACATCCTGAAATTAATTTCCCTTCCCAACTAAATGTATCTGCCAGGACTTTCAGCACCCCTCTCAGAAATGAGGAATAAATTCCAAATTGTTGCCAAGTGGAAGTCATTCTTCAGACTGCAATAATGGTTGCTTGAGGTACAAAAAAAAAAAAAACTTCCCAGTAGTTAGAGTTGCCCCAAATTAGAACAATCCACTTCTGGAAGTGGTGAGCCCTCTATCTGTGGAAGACTTCAAGCAGGGGCTATCTAATCACTTTTCAGATACATTATAAAAGGGATTCCTTTTGGGTCTAGGTTTGTCTTGATGTTTGGCAAGGTCAGTTCCAAATCTAAAATTTGTGACTCTGCACAAACTCAGTCTCTAAGCCCGTGCAACAGAGTGAGTCATAGGGGCCACTATGTTGGGGAAAAGAACAAACAAACCAAAATATCTTCTCCATCATTTTTGAACTTCTCATTGACATTATCATGACTTAAAACATACCATGGCTTCTCTCTACACCTTTCTTTTGGCAATCTCATTAACTCCCAAGGACTTGACTATGGTTCTGATATTCTGACCTTTAGACCAAAGCCTAATATTGCTTACCAAACATATGACTTGATGATCCACCAGCATCAAACTCAACATGTCAAAAACCTAAGAAGTGGGGCAGGTAGGTGGCTCAGTGAATAAAGCACCAGCCCTGAAGTCAGGAGGATCTGAGTTCAAATCCAGCCTCAGACACTTGACACACTTACTAGCTGTCTGACCTTAGGCAAGTCACTTAACCCCCTCAAAACAATAACAACAACTAAGAAGAAACATGTTACAATGAAAGGAACTCTGGTTTGAGAGTCAGAGGATCTTGCCTTTGACTCTTGCTATCTATGTAACCTTGGGCCAATCTCCTAACCTCCCTAAGCTTTATTTTCTTCATCTTAAATTAAAAAGTGGAACTTGATGGCCTCTGAGGACCATTTCAAATCTAAACCAGTGATCCTATGAATTTGTCATCTTTCTTCCTAAACCTACCATTTCTTCTGACTCCACCATTTTAGTCTTTCAGTTTTATGCTCAGGTTTCCATGTTGATAGCTTTGGGATAATATTTGACCCTTTTCTCACCTCTTATTTTGAGCCATAAGAGATCCCCTTTCACATCTCTGGAATATATCTCCTTATTGCAATTGATGAATAAATGTAAAAGCTTTTATTATGTGCTTTCCATGTGTTAAGCACTTTGCTATGTTATAGGCATAGAAATATGAGCAAGTAAGCAAAGTAGTCCTTGTTTTCAAGGAGCTTACATACTAATAGAAGAAGATATAGCACATAAATGGAGCAGTAACTCAGAAGGTGTGTTTTTGTAGTGTTCATTTGATTATTATCTTAGGACCAGAGCTGGAAAGCAGTGGAGAGAATAAGCAAGATTTTTTAGAATTTCACAGAATTTAAGATTAGAAAGTGTCTTCAATGATCATAATCTAATTCAAACCATTTTTAGACCTCTTTGTTACACTCAACCTGGTTTAGTCCATCTGTTGAAATGGTTATCAGGGTGAGGCTGCTGTGCATGGTACAGTTTCTTGGAGCCATGGATGAAAGTTAGGGGGAACAGGTGGACACCAAAGGTAAAAAGTAGCCCTGAAGAGGGCTCGGCAGACCTCACACCAGAGGTACTAGTTTTCCCTGAACACACTCTAAAACCCATTAGTGAGTTTGAGGGGTATATACTTCAAGTATGACTTCTCCCAGTGGAATAGGTGGATGAGAACAATTTGTTCCAATGGCTATGAAGGCAGCTGAAGCTGAGCACTTAAATCCTGGCTAGACATCAAAGACACCAAATTCATCCCACTTCACCTTAAGGCATCATCAATCATCTCAACTGTCTTGCCACTGGACTATGATGACTCTGACTTCATGCAACACTGCCTCACTTAAATCCAATTTACACATGAATCAAAAGATATTATTCATCCAAAAAAACAATCAACCCATACATAGAAAGCCCCCATTATAACATATCCAAAAAATGACTGTCTAGTATCATCTCAGATAGACTAAAAACTAATTGGAAACTAAATAATTTAATCCTAAAGAATGAGTGGGTCAAACAAGAAATTATAAAAACAATCAGTAACTTCATTCAAGAGAATGACAATGATGAGACAACATACCAAAACTTGTAGGATGCAGCAAAGGCAGTTCTTAGGGAAATTTTATATCCCTGAATGCATACATGAATAAATTAGATAAAATGGAGGTCAATAAATTGGACATGCAATTGGAAAAGCTAGAAAAAGAACAAATTGAAAATACCCAATTAAATACTAAATTAGAAATAATAAAAACCAAAGGAGAGATTAATAAAATTGAAATTAAGAAAACTATTGAATTAATAAATAAAACTAAGAGCTGGTTTTATGAAAAAATAATAATAAAATTGATAGACCTTTAATCAATATGATAAAAAAAGAAAGAAGAAAACCAAATTATGAGTATCAAAAATGAAAAGGCTGAATCTACCTCCAATGAAGATGAAATTAAAACTATAATTAGGAATTATTTTGAACAATTGTATGCACTTAAATTTGAGAATCTTAGTGAAATTGATGCATATTTACAAAAATACAAGTTGCCCAGATTAACAGAAGAGGGAGTAAATTACTTAACCCCATCTCAAAAAAAGAAATTGAACAAGCCATCAATGAACTCCCAAGGAAAACATTTCCAGGGCCAGGTGGATTTACTAGAAAATTCTATCAAACATTTAAAGAACAATTGATTCCAATACTCGATAAACTATTTGGGACAATTGGTGACACAGGAGTCCTATCAAATTATTTTTATGACACAAATATGGTACTGATAGCTAAATCAGGAAGAGACAAAATGGAGAAAGAAAATTATAGACCAATTTCCCTCATGAATATAGATGCAAAATTTTTAAATAAAAAGAAGGTAAACAGGGGAAAGAAATCATAAGGAACTTATCAAAGTTGAACTATTTCTATCACTAAGTGGAAAAATGATAATTATAACTTATGAAACTTTTCTCAGAATGAGAATAATTGAAGGGAATAGAAGTATGTATACACACATACATAATATATATCTATATAAGAGGGTATATAGGTGTATGAATACATATGTGAATGTGTGTATATATGTGTACAGGTATACCTAGATAGAGGGCACAGGACTAATTTAATAGGAAGGGATGATACTTAAAAGGTGAAATTAACAGGTGAGAGAGGAATATAATGAGAGGAGATACAGAGAGACAGAATGGGGTAAACTATCTCATATAGCGGAGGTAAGGGAAAATGGTTACAATGCAGGGGAAGAACAGGAAGGCAAAAAGGAATGAATCAACCTTATTCTCATTGAATTTAGCTTAGGGAAGGGAATGATATATGCAGTAACTAGTAGGGGGGAAGAGGATGAAAGGGGGGATGATGGAAGGGAGGGCACGATGGAGGGGGGAGGGAAGTTGGAAGCACCCAATTTTGAAAAGGGACAAGATCAAAGTAGAGAATAGAACAAGTGGGAGGTGGGATAGGAGGGAGGGAAATATAGTCAGTCTTTTACAATATATCCACTATGGAAATGTTTTGCATAGCTACACATGTACAACCTATACTGAATTGTTTATCTTCCCAATATGGGTGGGTGACAAGGGAGGAAGAGAATGAATCTGGAATTCAAAGTTTTAAAATTAAATTTTTAAATACATCTTTAATACAAAATAGCCCTTCAGATCCTTGAAAAAAGTTGTCCTGTCCTGTCCCCCATAAGTCTTCTCTTCCTCAGTCATTCAATTCCTTCAACCACTCTTCATATGACATGAATTAACAAGAATCTATGAGTTCAATAATCTTAACAGCTAATAGGAATAATAAGACATGTCCACCAGTAGCAATAATCCAACTTAGAATGTGATAAGTGACTGAGTTTCCAAGCAAGTCTTCAATCAGAGGATATGATGGCTAAAACTCTGAGAATCAGTTCACCAAATCAGCCAATCAACAAACATAAATTAAGTACTTGCTGTTACAGGCACCATGTTAGATGCTTGGGATGCAAATATAAAGACTGGAATAATCTTTTTTAGAAAAATGAAAAAGTATGGAGACAAGGCCTAAGTCTTGGGAATGCCCACAGATGGAGAACAGAAAGATGGGGAATCAGACTATTAAAGTAGAGTCATTCCTTTGTGGGCATCTTGTCCATTGCTCTCATTTTACAGTTGAACAGTAACCCAGAGAGAGGTTAAGTGAGCTTCCCCTAGTCACTGAGCTAATTAATACTAGAACTAGCACTGCAATTCAAAACTCATGATTCCCAGCTGAATGCTGCTTTCACTGCTCCACAGAGTACAAGTAAAGGGTGTTTTGATTGTTGGTAACAGATTTGGGCAGGGCTTCCATATTTTTTGAAGATACAGAAAGCAAGAGAAGAAATATTTTCAGGCAGGAGGGAGAGCTCCACCCATCTATTCTTTGCCACCATTCCAGATATTTGCTTAATTTCAGAGTACTTAGAGGACAACAGAGAAAGGATGAGTAACATTTCAAATAATTTTCTTATTAATAGCATGAAAGAAATCAAAGTACCCTCTAGTAGGTAATCATCAGCTGTGTATAACTGATGATATTTTTTAAATGTTCAAAGAATTAAGAGTTTTGAAAGCATTATTTGAAAGATTATCTCTTTCAAAACAACTAATTACTATCATTACCAGTTAACTGGGCAGTGACACCTAGAGTTTTTTTGTTTGTTTGTTTGTTTTGTTTTGTTTTTGCTTTTTGGAGGGCAATTGGGGTTAAATAACTTGCTAAAGGTCACACGGCTAGGTTTTTGTTTGTGTGTGTTAAGTGTCTGAGGCTGGATCTGAACTCAGGTCCTTCTGACTCCAGGGCCAGTGCTCTACTCACTGCACCACTGAGCCGCCCCCGACACTTAGAGTTTAATGGTTTTTACTCAAACTTGTGTTTATGGATGCACTATTTTTCTGTCCTCAATTATAGGGAGACCCATTTAGAGGAAGAAATTAAGTATATTAACCGTACCGTGTTTACAAAGATAATCTGTACAGTGGTACATTTTAGGTGTTTAAATTGTTTAACTGGGCAGTTAAAAAAGCCAAGTGCTGCCAGCAATTGCTGCCAACTATGTCATTGCTTAGGATAACATAAAAAAATAAGGATGGAAGAATACAGTTTACAATCTACAAATGTCAAGTCATGAGATGGGAAGTTCACTATCAATACTTCCCCTTGTTTTCTCAGTAAAATGAGGTCAGAGACTAATAGAAGGTCAGAGCCTTGGAATAAGAGTGTTATGGATCCAAGCCACTAGAGACTCATCTCAACTGACCCTTTTGAAGGTCACTCATCACTTAACAGGAAGGCCAATAATATGAGTAAAGGAATGATCTCAGTTACATTTCTATTGTTATTTCAGGCCATGCATGAACAACTCCAGATAAAGCACAAGCTTGTAGAAATCTTGGCACTGAGTTCACAATAGATCCAGTGATGATCATTTATATTTATGAATCATATATTTTTGAGTCCTTCTGTAGGGAGTGGTCTCTGACTTCTACATAAAGAGACAGGCAGCTTATAGCTATAGCACTTCTTGCTTTATTCTTTCAGACTCACTTCTTCCAACCCAAATCTAACTGACCTATACAGAAAATTAGATTTAAAATGATTGTATACCCAGGAAATTGCCCAGGATCAATGGTATATGTCAGAAACAAGATTTAATCTTAGGTCTTTTTGGTTTTTCCATCAACTATGCTATGCTGTCTGTATACAAAATGAATTCAAGGTAACTATCTGCAGCATCAACACAACATTCATAGTGCCAACTACAACTGTGAATATGCCAGCATAGTGCTCAATCACAAAATGTATCAGACTCCCCATATAGAAGACAGAAGTAAAACATTTATTCAGGCACCAGAAAACCAAATCCATCATAGTAACAAAGAAGTTAATACACCACAACACAGCAGAGAGCCACACCATCCTTTAGCCTTCCCACAAACCAACACTCACAAGCTTGGCTGTCTCCCTGGGTATGTCCTCTCCTCCCTCCATGTCTCACTGCTCTGACTCCCAGCTTCCTGTGGGCTCTGCTCCATGCTTCAGCAAACTCCTCCCACACAGGCTCCACGTGATTACATTCACCTTGTTAGGGGGCAGGGAAGATCTTCAAATCAGGGAAGGTCTTCAAATTCACTTAGGCTTATTAAGAGGCAACAAAGATCTTCAAATTCCCATTATCATTGTACTATCAGGGAAAGCACTGACAATTGTAGAGGATGGGAAACATTCTAACGTTGGAGGTATTTTTGGAGTTAAGCTTTGAAGAAGGCTTGAAATTTTAAGAAATAGAGGTGAGGAGGAGTCCAATCATGGGTTATTGACTATGCAAAGACTCAGAAAAAGGAGTTGGAATGCCATGTATGTAGAATAATAAGGCCTGTTCTTCTGGACTGTGGATACCAGATTTCAGTGACAGGCAGGGATAATAGATATTTTGGTGATTGGAGGCAGAGGTAAACCTAGGGTGGGGAACAGAGGTGTGCTCATAAATGTTTAAGGACTGACCCCCAAAAAGTACACATGATAATTAAACATGTATTATTAACATTTTCTCTATCACTTTCTTAAGTCCAGAAAATTGGCAAAACAGTAAGTCAAAAAGCCTCGTGTGTAACATTTGCTTATTACTGAGGCATAAATATCTTTTTTGTTGTTGTTCAGTTATCTCTGATCTTCATCACCACATTTGGGGTTTTCTCAGCAGAGATATTGTAGTAGTTTGACATCTTCTTTAGTTCGTTTTACAGATGAAGAAAGTGAGGGAAACAGGGTTAAGTGACTTGCCCAGGGTCATGCAGCTAGTAAGTGTCTGTGGACAGATTTGAATGAAGAAAGGTAAGTCCAGGCCCAGCACTCTTCCTACTGTGACACCTAGCTGCCTCATATATGTTTATACTGAAAATTTAACAAGGCTCTGAGGTGTTTTAAATATGCCTTAGCACACACCCGGATTGGAGGCAATTTATTCACCTATCAATCATGTTAGCTAGATATTTAATCTACCTACTAGTAAAGTCATTCTTGCACAAGGTCTTGATGCATCAGATAGAAAAGCATTCTGCCTTACATTCCATTTAGTCTGGGTTAGAGTCAATTCTGTCCCCACCTAGTTAGATTACCTTAACTCATTTTCCTTCTCTGATTTTCCAATTCAACTCTAAAATCAAGAGATTGGATTGGGGATTTCTAAGAGCTCTTACAGATCTAACCAATTATTTCTTCTTACTGGACGTGTAAAAAAACAAAATTTTAAAAATTCACATTTAAAATACCAAAAATAGCATTTCCACACCCAGAGCAAAACTGAAAAGAGGCTTGTCTATGAAACCATTGATCTTTATTTTATACCACTTGCTTTTTTCCCCCTGGAGCCAATTGGTGTTAAGTAACTTGCCTAGGGTCACACAACTAGAAAATGTCTGATACCAGATTTAGACTCAGGTCAGCCTAACTCCAAGGTCAGTGCTCTATCTGCTACATCCCCAACTGCCCCTAATCACTTACCTTTTTTTAAGTATCTAATACCTATACACATTTTTTAAAAACCATCTTTCTTAATTATACTTCTTTCTGAACTTTTTTCTGTTTTACTCTGTGCATTTTATTTTTTAATATGATTCTTTTTTAGATGTCATTATTGCTAACACTCCCCTCCCCTTCTTTGACCTTCTCCCTTGCCCCATTGACAGATGTAAAGCCAGGCACGAACAGCTTTCAAGATTCTGTTTACATAGTATAGCAAACTCTCTATTTATTCAATAACAAATCAGAGCAAAATATTCACATAAAATCAAGGTGAGCATTCATAATGTTACAACTTATCACAGAAAATCAAAATACAGGATTCACCATGTCACAACTCAATAACTTATCACTAAAATGGTCACATAATTTTCACCAAAGTGGTCACATAGTTTTCAACAAATTTATAATCATTTAGTAACTCAGTTATTTAATCATCCTTATGGAGGCTTGGGACACAAAGTACAAAAGTCAAAGTATTCTACTCCTGGGTAGTACATTCACAAAGTCAATCACAAAGTCTTAAGTCCTCAGTTCAGTCACAAAGTACAAAAGTCAAAATAGTCCACACCAGGTAGGCTCAATTGGAGATTAGTTTCCAATCATAATTTGGTCAGTCAGAAAACACCAAAGCCATCCACCCTAGGTCACAACTAGGTTACAATATCATCACAGTATTCAATACCCAAGGAGAGGTACCAAGTACCTCTTAGCTTGGCAATACAAAGGGATTTTCACATTTAATTACTATTACAACAGAGAATAATGATTGCACTCATTCTAAGCCATAAAGGTCTTCCTTTCCCAGACTGATATTTTTGTGAAGGTAAATTAGGACATCTTTTGTTATAATTCTTCCCTAGCCCTTAGTCACTGAATGAGCCTTGTCTCAGGTAAACTGAGACCTGGGAATGACCTTAATTTAGAAAGGCCAAGGTCATCCCCTCCATCTTAGACCATTGCTAGACATATTGATTTTTGTCTTGTCACTGATATTCTATAACCAAAGGAGAGAGTGAGGTTGGTGACTTTGTACAGCTCTGTCCCACTTAAATCTAGTCCTTTTCCAAAAGGAAGGAAGAAAAATCATAACAACAACAATAGAGAAAAGGGGAAAAAAAACTCTTGTGACAAATAACAAATGAAAATTCTGAGTTTCAGTTTGATTGTTTCTAATTTTTAGTGAATTATGGTCTTCAGTTAGTTTTTGAAGTTCCTTTTTTAGGGAGGTATTTTCTCCAATTACTTCACTGAGACTTTTTTCCAAGTTGGTCACTGCCTTCCTGATTTGGTCTTTAAAATTTTTCTTAAGCTCCTCCAGGAATGCTATTTGGGCTTGAGACCAGATCATATTTCCTTCTGTGGTCTCAGGTGTGGGTAGAGAGTCTATATTGTCCTGTGTATTTAGTTGTTCTTCCCCTACATAGTAGGCTAGAATAGATTTTCTTGCCTTCCCCTTCTCCTTCTCAGCTTCCTTCCTTCCCATTGTGACTTCCTGTTTCTTAGTTTCTCAGGCTATGAGTTTAGGGCCTGATCCTTGAATTTGAATACCTCTGGGTGGCTAGTTTATGGCTAAGTCAGGGAAGTCAGTGAGGAATGTAGATGAGTAGGTAGGGGTGAGTGTGACCACTTCAGATTTCTGCCTCTATACCCCTGGGCTATAAGTAGGCTTTTATTGTTGAGGTGAGGTGGGGCTTGTTGGGTCCCCTCCCTCTCTTCTCTTCAGACTCCTGGCTGTCTCAGTTATACCCCTTCTTGGAGACTCAAGCCTGGGGCTATTTCCGTTAACTTGGGATTTCCATCTGGGTGGGAGACTTATCTTTGGGTTTTCTGCTTCATGAAGGAAGGATGGAAGGATCTGAGCAGCTACAATTTACTTTGCCATTCTAGCCCCTGTATTATATAGGCAGGCAGTTTCTAACCTTCCAGGTTGGGGACCGAATGCAACCAGAGAAGCCACTCTCTCCCCTGGGGCCCCGACTCTCCTACCTGGCTCCAATGACCCTTCCTGTCCCTTCGTCTTGGTAAGTCTGCAGGCTGGGGCTTTTGCTCTCTCTGGTGTAGTCTGCTTGTCTGCTCTTAGGTCTGAGCTGTGCAGACCCCACACGCTCTGCACTTGTCCTGTCTGGACACACTGAGCAACCTCCTGGGCTGGATTCTGCCACACTCCATCTTCCAGTGGGCTCCGTCACTCTGGAATCCGCTTAGATTCACCCTTTGAGACTTAGTGACCGAGGAGCTCAGCGAGGTTACTGCTTCCTTTCTGCCATCTTGGCTCCTTCCCCTATGAAAATTAATCTACATGGTGACCATGTTCAAAAATATATGTGTCTTTATTCACTTTGAGTCCATAGCCTTGCTGTTAGATGGTAGGTAACAAGTTTATCATAGGTTCCCTGGAAACACAGTTAGTCACTGAATTCATAAGAGTTGTATTATCTTTCAGAGTTGTTTTTCCTTCCTAAGTTGCTGTTCTTATATAAATTGTTCTGTTTCTCATCATTTCACTTTGGGCCAGCTCATAGGGTGGGGAACAGAAGTTTGCTTTTGAAAGAACTCCCAAAGAGGGAAAAGGGAGATCAATATGATCCCTGAAATTCCCACCTCAGATACCTGTTTTCAAAAGTAGGGGGGAAACCTGCTCTATGGAAAAAGAACTTCATAAAAATACTAATAAACATTATTTCTTACAATTCACATATATTGTGTTAGGCAGAGGGAAGAGTGTGGACAGGAGAGCCTGGGTAGAGCTAAAAGAATGAAAGAAAAGGATAGGGATGGACTAAATTATTTAAAATTCATTGTTATAGTTAGAAAATATTTTTAGGTAATACAGTCCAACAAGCTCATTTTCATTTGTATATACAACACCCAAAGAGGTTAGGTGACTCTGAGTTCACACTAGTAGTTAGCAGCAGAACCAGGACAAGATCCAAGGTCACTTAATTCCTAGACCACTGAATCCTAGATTCACTGTCCAAATTTATGACTCAGAGCTTATTGGCAAATATTAAAAAGTAGGTTTTTTCATTGTAATGTCCCCATCATCTTATCAAGGCTGTGTATCCTATGTTATAGGATAGAAAATAAATGCTATTGTGGTTTGGAATGGGGATTGTTGTATACTAAGGAGATGAGATAAGGTTTCATAGAAGAAATGAAATTAAAGTTTTGCCTTAAAAATGCATCAGACCTAGATACGCAGTGAATGAGATGGAGAGTAGTAGGTATCAGACTGGGTATGGGGCTGACTAGAAGCAAGGAACCAGTTAGGTTATTTCAATTATTCAGGTATGAAGTGATGAAAGTCTAAATTATGATAAGAATGACTGTGACAGAAAATAAATAGCTTTTAGTTAAATAATATTTTAAAGTTTTCAAATTGATTTCCTCATAAGCTCTCTATGAAACAGTTTTTTTACAAGTGAGGAAACTAAGGCCCTGAGTATTGAAATGACTTGCTAGTAGGCAAGAGATCCTGGCCCAGTGTCCCTTTAGCCCTGTTCCTCCCACACCTAACTCCAGGTCTAGCTCTTGTACTTTCTGGACTAGGCCACCCTGACAGAATCTTTGAAGTCAAAATTAACAGGACTTTGTAACTCATTGGATATAGATAATGGAGAGACAGAGAGATAGAGAAATAGAAACAGAGAGAGGGAAAGAGAGATAGAGGCAGAGTGAGAGAGAGACAGAGATAGAGAGAAAGACCAACAGAGTAAAAGAGACAGAAATAGCAAAGAGAGAAGAAACAGAGAGGGAGGGTGGGAAGGGGGGATCAAGAGTGATTCTGAGCATTCAATGGCAATTATAATTGCTAGAATTTGAAATAAATATGACTATAAAGTGACTGTGAATGCTCTGGTTTCTCATCCTGTTATATGGCAGAGTATGCAACAATCATACTGATTTTTATGCATATTCACACCAAACTATATTGTTGAAAAGAATGGAGATTTTGACAGACTCCAAACAAGAAAAGTGACTTGTAATTTTAGTAAATTAGGCTATTTGACCTAAATAGGGTGTTTGAGAGAGGACCATATAGCAATCAGCAACCATGGTTGTAGACAGAAGGATATTTTTGTGTGCACTCTTTTAAAATGTTTCTGATTTCATTAGAGTAGGAAGATTCCAGTAAGAAAGCTCCCTTCACCAATGCAAAGCATATCTTTTACGAAGTTTATAACTCTAAAGAATTTTCTGGAGGCACCAAAGGGTTAAGTGACTTGCCCAAAGTCAAATGGTCAATATATATTATAAACAAGACTTGAACCTAGGTCTTCCTCACTCTGTGGCCAGCCTCTCTATCCGTCACTCCTCACCACTTCTCCCAAATTATTTAACAAATAGGAAAACTATTCACCCCTGAAAATAGTGTTTAATGTCAAGATGATAACAGTTCTCTATATAAACGTTGGCATAGGACCTTTGTTTCCTGAACAATGATCCAGATTTACTGGCTTTCTCCACTCTGGTACCTGAAATACCTGCCCCCTTCAGTGCAAATAAAGCTTTCCCCAGTGGAAAAGAATGTATATAATAAATGCATTATGGATAGAGAAACCAGCTGTTTGAGTTTATGAAATGTCTCAAATTATTTTTCAAATATTTTGGATTAGATAAAAACCCAACTAGGTTCTGCCAAGAACTTTTCTCCCTTAATTTTTGAAATCATGTGCAATTTTCAAGAAATTTACTCCATATGTTTCTGGTTCATTTACACTTAAATCATCAAAATATTGCTTTTTAAAGAGCTATTTGATGTCTCTGAAACCCTTTGAATTAATTCAGCATGCTCTTTGTGCACATTGCCTTAAAATGAGGATTTCGTTTAACAGTAGGAAATAAAGGCTTGCACTCCAGAGTGAGGTTTGATTTGAACCCCTGAATCTGAGTAGTTGGTGTTGAATCAAGCCAAATAGTTGTGTGTGTGAGTGTTTGTGTTTAATAATGTGTGTTTTCTAGACCTAATACACCACACACTCATAAATCAGACTTTCTCTGTACTGTGGTCAGAAAAGCTGCTGCTTGGCATGGAAGTTGGTCACAAAGAAAAGTTTCTCCTTTGGAAAAGAGTATTTTTAAAGAACAGTCCAAACATCTATCCTCTCCCTCTCCCTCTCTAAGTCAGCTTCCTCATCTCAACAGTGATGATCTTTCGACAGATTTTTGAACTAGGAAAAGGCTAGACCATTGGGAATTGTCTCCTACGATCCTTGGCACATGGTGCCTCTCAGTTTTCTCTGAGTTACCACTCCAATCTAGCTAAGTCCCCACCAGAAAAACGAGAGAAGACTTAGGGCAGGCTCTGAATACAGGCTGTTCTCTCAGTGGTTTGGTTTGTCTTTTTTTTTTTTTTTGTATTGTATTTGGAATTTTTTTCTTAGGAAGGAATGAGAGTGGAAAATCATAAAACTTAATAAGTTAACTCACTGAGGCCTATTTAGGGTAATCAGGGATTATTTGAAAATATTATCTTATTAATTTCTTTGAAATGAAATGAAGATCAAATAGGTAACTTATAAACTAGAAAGAGCATTACTGATGATAAAATAAAGAATGAGGCAGCAAGAGAATGTCTAAGGCAGTGGTTTCCAACCATTCTGGAAATTGATTTTATAATGTTCTCTCTTCCTGACCTGCTAAAATATAAGCCATTCACTATCTCAATAAAATTAGAGTCTCAAAGGTATAAGTTTAGAACTGGAAGGAACATTAGAGGTCTTTTAGTCACATGCTAATTGGGTAAGTTCATTCTTAGCCATTTTTCCTTCTCTGTTCCTTGCTTGGCAGTGGAGATTGTCCACATGACATAGAAGTACCCTGATGAAAACTGAGAAATTTAGTTATCTGGATGCTCTATCACTCAATGTTGCATATTTTAATGCCATATAGACAAAACATCTAGATGACTGATGTTTTTAAATATTTTTTTTTCACCCAGATGCTCTGGCATTGTGTTTAGTTTTCCATGCTGTCTAAAAGAAAAAGGACAATGGTTGATTTGAAAGCTCTTCAAAAGATGCTATAAAGATGTTTGAAGTTAGATTTCAGGTAAGTCTTTTTTTTTTCTTTTTGGAGGGAGGAAGGTAGGGCAATTGGGGTTAAGTGACTTGCCCAAGGTCACATGGCTAGTTTTTGTGTTGTGTCTGAGGTCAAATTTGAACTCAGATCCTCCTGACTCCAGGACTGGTACTCTATTCACTGCTGCCACCTACCCACCCCTGAAAACAAAATTTTAAAAGTTTTTTAATTGTGAGGCCAAGAAGCCAGAATGTTTTTTTTTTTTTAAGGAAGGGAAAAAACAAAGGGAAAGAATGAATTTGCTTAGAGAAAGCCATAGAAGAAGGTTTTATTTCTTCCATTTCACTTTTTTTTTTTTTTTGCTTTTTGGACAGCAATTGTGGTTAAGTAACTTGCCCAAGGTCACATAGCTAGGTTTTTGTTTGTGTGTGCGTTAAGTGTCTCTGAGGTCTGTCCGAACTCAGGTCCTTCTGACTCCAGGGCCAACACTCTACTCACTTCACCACCTAGCCACCCCCAAAAAGGAAAAAGATACAGAAAGGCTACTTGACTTTGCCCCAGGCCCCAGAGCAAAAGAGTAAAAAAGCCAGGACAAGAGCTCCATGGCCTTTACTTTCAATTCACAACACCATTAACATTAGCTATGTGACTGAGGAAAAGTCACTTTACTTCCAAGAGGCAACATTTACCTCACTGGGTTTTTGTCAGGAAAGTACTTTGTAAACCTTAGTGCTTAGAAAAATGTGTTGTGGGGCAGTTAGATGGCACAGTGAATAGAGCCCAGGAGTCAATAGGAAATAAGTTCAAACCTGGCCTCAGACACTTAACACTTAGTAACTGTATGACCTTGGGCAAGTCACTTAACCCCAATTTCCCTGCCTTCCTCCCTCCAAGAAAACAAAAAAAAGAAAGAAAAAAGAAATCCATCTTGCCCTACAAGAAAGTAAGAGGAAAGGTGGTAAGGAGGGGAATGAAGGGGAATATAAGAGAGGGTAGACTGGGAAAGAGGTATTCAGTATGGTTGCTATCTTGGGGTGGGGGGTAGGGGAGAGATGGGGGGGGAATTGTAACCCAAAATTTTGTGGAAATGAATATTGAAAACTACAAATGATTTTTTTAAAAAATTTTGTGTGTATACAGATCAATGTTATTTCTAAGTGATTGTGAATAAGGATTTTATCTGTGAAAATACTCATTCCACATGAACAGTTTTCAGATGAACAAATTAAAGCTTTCTGTAGTCATATGAAAAATGCTCTAAATCACTGTTGATTAGAGAAATGAAAATTAAAGTAAATCTGAGGTACTCCCTATAATGGTAATATAATTTGAATTTGAAGATCCCTTTGTACTGACAAAGGTAACAGGTACTTAGCACTTAGTAATTAATCAAGCCTCTGTTAAAGAAACAGAAGGTATGAATCCCTGTTGCTGACTTAACAGGAAGGGGTTGGATGAAACAGGAGGCTAATGCTATGTGTATATAAGAAAAGAACATGGCTGGGAAAGTCAGATCTTCTTGGAGCATGCTTCATGGAGGAAGAAGTTCCCCTCCCACCCTCTTCCTTCTTCTTCCCCTCCATCCCCTTTCCCCCTTACCCCCTCTTTCCCTTTCCCCCTTCTTCCTCCTTACCCCCTTTTACCCCTTTCCCCCTACTTTCCCTTCTCCCCTTTCTCTACTTTTTCTCCCTTCCCTCCCCACCCTCCCCACTGGCTGGAGAGAATGATTTTTATTTGGAGAACCTGGATCAAGTGATTTTGATTATGGGAACCAGCTGAAACTTCTGCTGAGTCCGAAGGCCAGCTGGAGCTGCTGAGGAGGCTGCTGAAGATTTCCAAGGGCCAGCCACCTAAGACTGAGGTGATGCTGGTACTTTATATGAACCTCTTGGTGGCTTTGTTAAGCCTTGACTTCCTAGGAACAGAGACTGTGAAGGATTTGAGATCACCTGGATTCTGTGAACTCCAATGTGGACCAGGAGCTGCACAGAGAGCTGGACAATGACCTGGGAGCTGTCTGCCTTTGAACCCAGGTGACATTTTGGTGAATCCAAGTAAGATATGGGACCATGGAAGGGGATCCAGGGAATCTGAGAGACCGTCCCAAGTCAAGCTGAAAGAAGACTTTACTTGGATACTGTGTACTGACTGAGAAATTGTAATTTACTAGTGACCTGGGGGTGGAGGGTTTGTATATTTTCTGATGATTAGAATAGTGAATTATGAAGGATGATTAAATGATTGAACTGATTGGATGATTGACTGACTAAATGATTGTACTTAGATGACTAAATAAGTGACTGATTAAGTTAACTTAGTGTGCCCCATGAGTGGAGAACTTTGATTACTGTACTTTGTGTCCCTTAAGGAGGCAAACCTCCTTAAGGGTGATTGAATGATTGAGTTACTAAATGATTGTTCTTTGTTCAAAACTTTGTGACCACTGTGGTGGAAACTATGTAAATAGGCCATTTTCTGTGATAAGTTGTTGTGAATACTGTATTTTGATTTTGCTGTACCTTTGTTTATTGTGAATGTTTTGCTCTGATTTGTTATGGAATAGAGTATTCACAATACAGTGTAATCAGAACATTAAAAACTGTTCACAGAAGCATTCTTTTGGAAAGTTGCTAGTGCTTGGCTACCATATATATACACTCCAGCTTGGCCTCATACCTATCAGAATAGGTAATATGACAGAAAAGGAAAATGATAAATGTTGAAGAACATGTGGGAAAATTGGAACACTAATGCATTGTTGGTGGAATTGTGAACTGATCCAACCATTCTGGAGAACAATTTGGAAATATGCTCAAAGGGCTATAAAACTATGGATACCTTTGATCCAGCAATACCACTACTAGGTCTGTATCCCAAAGAGATCATAAAAAGGGGAAAAGGCCCTACATGTACAAAAATACTTATGACAGCTCTTTTTGTGGTAGCAAAGGATTGGACATTGAGGGAATGCCCATAAATTGGGAAAGGTCTGAACAAGTTGTGGTATACAAATGTAATAGAATATTATTGTGCTGTAAGAAATGATGAACAGGCAGATTTCAGGAGAACATTGTATGCAGTAACATCAACATTGTGTGATAATCAACTATGATACACTTAGCTCTTATCAGCAATACAAGGATCCAATAAAAGCCCCAAAGACTCATGATGAAAAAAATATCCACATTCAGAGAAAGAATTACAGAATCTGAATACAGATCAAAGCATACTATTTTCACTTTTTTTGTTTTTTGCTCATTGTTTTCCTTGTTTTTCTCTTCTGATTCTTCTTTTACAACAGTACTAATGTGGAACTATGTTTAACATGATTGAACATGTATAACCTTTGTCAGATTGCTTGCTCTCTTGGGGAGAGGGAATGGAAAGGAGAAAGAGAAAAATTTGGAATGCAAAATCTTATAAAAATTAATGTTCTCTCCCATCTCTTCTCCTATACCCCCTTCAAATTTTCCAGTAGGGCAAGGTGAATCCCCATGCCCCAATGCCTGCACATCTTATCTCCCAATTATATGTATAATAGTATTAATAATAGTATTTATATATTTTTAAAACATTTGATTTTAATACTTTGAATTCCAGATTCATTCCCTTCCTCCCTTGTCACCCACCCTTACTGGGAAGATAAGCAATTCAGTATATGTTGTACATGTATAGCTATGCAAAACATTATTACCATAGTAGATATATTATAAGAGACTGACTATATTTCCCTCCCTCCTATCCCACCTCCCATCTGGTCCACTCCCCACTTTGATCCTGTCCCTTTTCAAAACTGGGTGCTTCCAACTTCCCTCCCCCACAGCCTGCCCTCCCTTCCATAATAAAGGTTGATTTTTAAAAGACTACTAAAAGTGATAAATCCTTTGCCTATCTTATTAGAGACAGAAAATCAACAACAAAAACAAAAAAAAAAAACACAACACACAAAAAACAAAAACAAACACACAAAAAAAAACACAAAAAAAACCAAAAAACAACAACACAAAAACAAAAAACAAAAACCAACACAAAAAAACAAAAAAAAACAAAACAAAAACAACCAACAAAAAACAACAAAAAAAAACAACCCAAACACCAAAAAAAAAAAAAAACCCAACCAAAAAAAAACCAAAACAAAAAAACAAAAACAACAAAAAAAAAACAAACAACCCACAACACAAACCAACCAAAACCAAACCCCCCACCTAATCAAATCTCCACATAGTCACCAGTTTTCCTAAAATGGCAACTGTGACAATGTCATACATTTGATTAATTTGATTAATCAATTAATTTAATTAATACAGGGCCATCCTATTGCCTCCAGGAGCAAATACAAAATGCTTTGTTTGTTATACAAAGCCCTTCACAACCTATCCCCATCTTACTTTTCCAGTCTTGTTGCCCCTCACTCCCCAAAGTATATTCTGCAATTCAGTGACCCTGGACTCCTGGCTGTTGCACACATAATATATTTCATCTCTTGGCTCCAAGCTTTTTTTCTACCTATTCTTTATGCCTGGAATACTCTCCCTCCTCCACTCAAACTATTGATCTCTCTAGCTTCCTTTAAGTCCCACCTAAATCCCTACCTTCTATAGAAGCCTTCTGTACTCTTTCTAAATTCTAGTGCCTTCCCTGTGTTAATTATTTTTTATTTATCCTGTACATAATTTCATATATATATATATATTTTTCATATTGTCTCATTAGATTGTAAGCTCATTGAGGGCAGAAACTGTCTTTTGCTTCTTTTTGTAATGCCAGTGCTTAATGTAGTAATTGGAACATAGTAGGCACTTAATATAAGACTTTTTTTTCAATTAAATTATATTAGAAATTAAAAATGGATCAAAATTCATAAAAAAAGAAAATTCATTATACTAAAAATAAAACAATCAAAACTGTATTCTCATTTTAATAGGTTCAGAAAAATTCTTTGATAAAGTTTAGCACTAATACATGCTTTTTTAATAATGCCTATGAAGTATAGACACAGAAAAACCTCTTTAATATCAAAAAATTATTCCCCTAAAACAAAAAGCAAGTCTTATGCAATGGGGATAAATACAATAAAGTTTCCCCAATATATACTTTAAATAAGAATATCAACTCTCCCCATGACTATTTAATATAATTCTAGAATTGCAGTTTGATATGGCCATGGAAATGCTATCAATAGCAAAAAGACCAAAAAAAAAAAAAAAGAAATTAAGTTCGTAAAAATAGGTATAAAGGAGATAAAACTATCTCTATTTGCTGATGATATGATGATTTATTTAGACCAGGGATGGGGAACCTTTGGCCTTGAAGCCATATGTGACCCTCTACATCTGCAACCCTTTAACTGAATCCAAACTTCACAAAACAAAACCCCGTAATAAAAGGATTTATTCTGTAAAACTTAGACTGGGTCAAAATGCTGCACCCAAGGACCTAGAAGGCACAATGTGTCCTCATGGCTGCAGGTTCCCCACCCCTGGTTTAGACAGTCCTAGGGAATCATCAAAGCTTATAATTGAGTTATAAGTTCAGCAAAGTTGCAGACTACAAAATAATCCCTCATAAAGCAACAGCATTTCTAAATATGACCATAAATTCCAAGAGGCAATAATACAAAGAGAAATCCCATTCTTGATCACTAAAAATGCATAAACTAGGGATGAACCTAGTAAAACACACTGTTATTATACACATACATACACACCCATAGACATACATGCATACATTGTGTGTGTGTGTGTGTGTGTGTGTGTGTGTGTGTACACACACATATAATTTTAAAGAATTCCTCAAGAACAACTTAAATAACTGGGGAAATGTTCAATGTTCATTGCTGTGTCTTGCCAATATAATATAAATGACAATACTACTAAAGTTAATTTACAGTTTAAATGTTTTACCATGGAATTATCAAAAGGATACTTTACAGAACTGAATAGGATAATGACAAAATTCATTTGGAAAATTAAAAAGATGTGAAATATCAAGGGAAATGATGGAAAAAGGTAGGGACTAAATGAGAATAGCACTTCCAAACCTCAAACTATATTATAAAGCATCAATTACTAAAACCATCTGGTATTAATTTTAAAATAGAGTGGTAGATCAATGAAATGGACTAAACAAGGAAGAATCTGAAATAATGGAACTAAATAGCCCAATATTACATAGAAAACAAATTATTTTAAAACTCCTTCTTTGATTAAAAAAAAACATATTTCACAATATATTCTAAATGGATAAATGACCTTAAAATTAAAATTAAAAGTCTATGTTATTAAAATTCAAAAGTAAGAAATATATTCTTTTTTTTTTAGGGCAATTGGGGTTAAGTAACTTGCCCAAGGTCACATGGCTGGGTTTTTGTTTGTGTGTGTTAAGTGTCTGAAGCTGGATCCGAATTCAGGTCCTTCTGACTCCAGGGCCAGCGCTCTACTCACTGTGCCACCTAGCCACCCAAGAAATATATTCTTAATCAAACAATGAATAGAAGCAAATATAAAAGCCCAAACTGATAAATTTGATTATTTGAAACTGAAAAAATTTTGCACAAACAAAATAAATAGCCCAGAATGAAAAGGAAAGCATCAAATAAGAAACATATTTATATCACATTGATCTGATAAGGGCTTGGTATCCAAAATACATAAATAGTGTGTGTGTGACCAAAAGTTATTTCTTTTTTTTCCATTTTCAAAAAAACTGATTTATTATTCATTTTAAAGTTTATTTATTTATTTACTTTTAGTTTACAACATTCAGTCCCGCAAACTTCGGAGTTCCAAATTTTCTTCCCCTTCCTCTCCTGCCCCCTCTTCCCCCAATGGAAGCATGCAATCTGATATAGGTTCTACATTAATGTAGTCTTCATTAAATATTAGGCAAGTTGTAAAGAAGGATTACAACCAATGGAATGAAAAATGAGAAAGAAGGAACAAAACAAAACATAAAAGACAGAGAGCAAGTAGTTGGCTTCAATATGCAAAAGTCATTTATTTCTTCATGCATAAGTGGTAAAAGGATATGAACAAACAGTTCACAAAATAATTGAAAACTATTAATAACCATATGAAAAAATGCTCCAAATCACTAATAATATAATAAAATTGAAAAAAAAAATCTTTGGTTTCATACCATACCGTGAAAATCGACAAAGACAAAGGAAGATAAAAATAATCACTGTTGGAGAAGTTGAAGGAAGATAGGAATAGCAGTACATTGTTGGTGGAGCTATGAATTAATTATTTTGGAAAGCTACTTGGAATTATGCAAATAAAGTTAATAAAGTGCCTGTACCTCTTGATCCGGTGTAATGGTAATGGAATTTGAAGATCCATTTGTATTGCTAAGCTAAGAGGCACTTAGCATGTAGTTTCAAATTAAGCCTCTGTTAAAGAAACAGAAGGTATGAACCCTTGTTGCTGATGTAACAGGAAGGGCATGAACAGGGAGGAGTTATATCATATTTAAGGAAGAGCACAAGCTGGACAGTCAGAATTTCCCAGGGTAAGCATCGTCGAGTGTAAGGGTTATGGGATTTAAAGATCTTCCATGCCCCATTGGACTTGCTGAGGAGTGGGGCAAGAGGAAGTGGAAGCAAAGCTAGAGTTCCTGTGGTGACTGGCAGCAGCAGCAGTAGCAGCAAGATAGAGGTGGAGGCACAAACCCCTTTCTGAGCCAGCCAGAATTTCTGCTAAGGACTCTTGTTGGGGACTGCCAAGGATCAGAACTGCAGGGGGCCAGAGCTGTTGGGAGCACTCTTCCTAGATGCTGAACAGTTGCTGTGAGTGGGAAGAAAAGGACCTTTGCCTGAGGTAGCCTGTACTGTTTTGAAGGCTTGAGAATGTGGTTGTTTACTATGTTAACTACATGTGCCAATTTCATAACTACTCTGATGGCTTTGACTTTCTGGTTTTGGGACTCAATTATTTGATATTTTAATAAATGTTCTAGCTTTATCCCCCATATAGAGAGCCTGATACATTTTGTGATTAATAACCACATAAGCCTATTTATAATTTCCATAGGCATTGTTAATATTGCATTGCTAATATATGGAGGCAGGGAAGCTGCTGCCAGAGAGAGAGAGAGAGAAATAAAGAATTTCAGCGAGCATCTGGAAGCTGGGCTACTACTAATGAAGACTGAACTGAGAATTGAGAACTGAGAAGTGACACAGAACTTGGACTTGTGGTGGCAAGACTTTCAATGACAAGCTGGAGTTGCCAAAGATTGAGAAAGCATGACTGTGGTGCCAGTACTTTGTACAAATGTTATTGTGACTATTTTATTGTGCATGAATGTTCTTATGGCTTTGTTAAGCTTTCTCAGGAACAGAGACTGTGAAGGATTTGAAATGGACTGGACACTGTGAGTCCAATGTGGAGCAGGAACTGCACAGAGAGCTAGACAAGGAGCTGGGAATTGTCTGCCTTTGAACTCAGGTGGCAGTTGGTTAGATTCAGGTGGGAACTGGGACCATGGAAGAGGAACCATGGGAGCTGAAAGCCTGCCCCAAGTCAAGATAAAAAAACCTCTTTGTGGGTATTGAGTAGTAACTGATGAAATTGTTTGAGTAGTGACTGATGAAACAGGATACTGAGTAGTGACTGATGAAATTGTAACTTGTTTGTGACCTAGGGGTGGATGGCTTTAGTATTTTCTACTACCCCTTAAGAGGGTACTGAGTAGTGACTGTTGAAGTTGTAACTTAATTGCACCCCATGGGTGGATAACTTTGACTTTTGTACTTTGTGACCCTTAAGGAGGCAAGCCTCCTTAAAGATGATTGAATGTTTGAGTTATTAAATGATTGTAAATTTGTTGAAAACTATATGACCACTTTAGTGAAAACTGTGGCCATTTTCGGCATAAGTTGTTGAGTTGTGACATGGTGAATACTGTATTTTGGTTTCCTGTGAAAAGTTGTAACATTGTGAATGTGACACCTTGATTTTCTGTGAATGTTTTGCTCTGATTTGTTATTGAATAAATAGAGAATTCTCTATACTATGTAATCAGAACCTTGAAAGCTATTCACAGCAGCAGTCCTCTGTAAAGCTGCTCCTGCGTGGCTTTATATCCAGAGATTGAACTACCTATAACCCCAAGGAGATCATGATAAAAAGTAGAACTTATACATAAAACTATTTTTTGTGATAACAAAAAATTGGAAACAAAATAGATGCCCATTGATTAGTGAGTAGATAAACAAATTGTGTTACATGAATTTAATGGAATATCACTATGCTATAAGAAAACACAAATGTGGGGTGGCTAGGTGGCGCAGTGAGTAAGAGCGCTGGCCTCGGAGTTGGGATGACCCGAGATCGAATCCGGCCTCAGAAAATGAGCACCCACACATAAATAATGACTAGCCGTGTAACCTTGAGCAAGTTACTTAACCCCAATTGCTTAAAAAAAAAAAAGAAAACACAAATGTGATGAAGACAGAATAGTATAGCAAGATCTATGTGAACTAGTAGAGTGAACTAAGCAAAGCCAAGAAAATAATATATGAAACGATTGCAACAATGTTCATGAAAACAACAACTGCAAAAAAAATCAACGTTAATGCTGCAAATTCTTTTTAAAAGAACAAGCATGAATTGAAAAAAAAGATAGAGATGATATATGCCCATACACCTGTCAATTTACAGAGTTGGGAGGTCTGAGAAATGCAGTGCATTGCATGTATTTTCAGACTTTCCTATGTATTTGTCAGTTATACTGATTTTTCTCTCCCTTTTTCTTAAAAATATTAAATGTACAGCATGATTGTATGTGAGATGGAGGGATCTGTGGGGAAAGATGATAAAGTAAAAACAGATTTTAAAATATCAATAAAACATCAAAAATTTTTTTTAAATAATAGTCATTAAAGAGATGTTGTCATTATGATTTTTTAAGTGAAAACAAAGACAAAAAAAAGTGGTTGTCTTACTATAGCTTCCTTGGATTGATTGGCCAAGTGTTTCATTAATACATTGTGCAGACACAGGCAATACGAATGTTATTGTGTGTTATACAGGTTTTAATGACCTGAAATATTGTCTTTCCATTTCAGCTTTTAGTATAGGATGCCATAAGTCTCTTGACATATGTAGCTATAGTTTTCTATTTGATAGCTTTGTGCTCATTGTGTCTTGCTGAAAAAGATCAATGTATCTCTAGGCATCACCTTTATCCATTGGTTTATTCTGAACTCTGAATTCAGTCTCAAAGCTTTCAGTCTCTATTCCCTTAGTGAATGTTAATTTTTTTCACCTATTATGGTAAAATGACATTTTTATCTCTTTGGAGAAAGATTCCATGAGATGAATGTGTGGTTTCAGTGAGCCATATGATTTAATATTATCCATATACGTTAAATAATAAATGAGATGTTTTGGTTTAACTCCCTCCTTAATTTGGAAGTCATATTTATTTCTATTTAAGAGAAATGATACTGGGGTCAAGGCTAAGAAAAACCATAAAGAGTTTAGATTGTCTACCTTGAAAAATGCCACAGTAGACACCAGTTGCACTTTTCATTGTCTTGGTGGTGTGTTTTAAATAGAGAGCAGTTTTTCATGCAGAAATAAAATAAAGTGGTGTTCTCACTAAACCTTGGCTGATTTCATATGCTTGTACAACATGAATAATTCAGGAGTGTGGAACTGAATCAAAGGCTTTGCAATAATCAACAAAAACAGTATAAATGTTAGGTTTAGGGGAGCCCTTATTCAATAATTACCAAATTGATAATTGCTCTTTACAGACCTGGACATTTTTGGCAAATTCTTTTTGCTCTTCAGCCAATGTGGGGTGTGTGTGTGTGTGTGTGTGTGTGTGTGTGTGTGTGTGTCTGTGTGTGTGTGTGCGTGTGTGTGTCTGTGTGTAAGCTGTGTGACTTTTTATAGATTTTTTAGTGATACAAGCTATGAATCTTCTGTACAAAGTACATAAAATACATAAGCACTTAACTACCCTATATTCAGAGGGGTTACTCAGTATTCTCATCTGGTGGTAATTGATTTGTAACACATTCTGTTAAAAAGGGAAGGCTCAGACTTATCTGAGAGGAATTTGGTAAAGTATTTTGTTAGTAATTCATGTGAAACATTTGGACCAATAATCTTATCCAGTCCTGCTGTTTTCCAGTTTTGCAGAAAAGTTAACAGCCCACTAATCTTCTTCTATGTAACTGTTCCATTGTACATTATATGGACCACATGCAACCTTTCTTGTACTTTACTCAACTTGCATTTTCATTACAGTAGACTTTTTTGTGACCATTTAAACAACTAGAAATACTCCAAACCCTCCTTTTTTAGTTTAGCTCTGCTATTTTTACTTCTTAAAGCTCTTTTAAATGTTAGATTAATTTTTTTAAATTTTATTCTTTTTATTTCTTGGATAGTTTATTCTTCAATTTTACTTTCAATGACAAAATGAATATAGAATTTCTCATTTTTCCTAAATTTCTTTTCTTGTATTTCTTGGGTGGTGGTTTTCTTTAATTGAGTAATATGATGTGCAAGTTGTCCTGTATGTGAATCAAATAAATATTTGTGTAACTTTCCAGTAATTTTCATAGATCTTCAATAGCATCCTCAACTCACTTCTCTCCTGACAGTGTTTGGAGTATAATTCTATCTTTCCTCCTATGATTTTTGGGGGAAAACATTTAAATAGCACCTACTATGTGCCAGCTACTATACTAAGCACTTTACAAATATAATCACATTTGATCCACAAAATAACCTTTGGGAGGCAGTTGCTATTATTATATCCATTTTATTGTTAAGGAAACTGAGGCAGACAAAGATTGAGTGACTTACCCAGAGTCACACAGCTAGTAAGTAGCTGAGACTGGATTATTCCAATCCCAACACTATTCACTGTGCCTTCTAACTGCCTTATCATAGCAATGAATTCCGTATATTTTACGGTTTGCAGATCATGAAATATATACATATATATATAAAGGTATGTGTATCTGTTATACATATGTATTTACACGTGTGTATGTCATGTGGGTACACATGTATATACATATATTCTTTGTCAAATATTGTGGTGGAATGCATTCATTTAAGATGATTAAGGAACATAATTTTTTTAAATTACTGTTTCATGTATAATTTGTCTGCTAGTTAATTTCATACTGTTAGACTCAAAAATGGCATTCTAAATTTCCAGTTTAAGTATACCCATCTCCTTTTCAAGACTACTGGGGTTAACTCTTTTGCCTTTGACATATAATTCATTATTGGCTATAATTTCTGTAGTTGCATTGTGAAGATTTTCAATGACCATTGGTTCTTCAGTTTTTCTCCATTCAGATTTTAGTAATTTCTTGTTTCCATGTCTTCCTTTCCTAGTTTTAGGAATGAATTTATTACTTTATGATTACCTTGTACTGATTCGTAATACATTTTTATGTTATCAGAGCTGAGGGTGCCACTAACAAAAAGCAGTATGAAGACCTGTTGTATACCTGTTAAGATATGTCTCTGAACTTGTTATGATAATGAACTGGCACATAATAAAAGCATTCTTGTGTTCAGTTCATTTCATGCACTCTCAGGGTTTGTCTACTTTGTACCATTTGTACTGAATTATTTCCAGCAGGTGGGATATTTGTCTTTTCTGATTTTGCTTGCTATATCTTTCCTTCTTATGGTACCAGATAAGAAAAGAACATCATTTGCCCAGCTGTACTATATGTAAAGCTGAACACCTTATGAAGTCCCATATTTTTTTTTGGATTTTTAGGAGAGTCATACTCTGGGGTATGAACCCAATAAGTTGTGTCACCAGAACTCAATAGGCCAGAATATCTGGGTTCCTACCAGGTACATGGAGTCCCAGATATACATCACATTTACCAAGGTATAGCCTTCTTTGATACAAGGAATATCCATGTGGATGAAATCCACATGAATCTTATAATACTGAGTTGGAGAAATGGAATCTAACTTTAAAAAATGGAATTTTAAATGTTGAATTGAAGACCTGGCAATCAATATTATGGCTCACACTTCCATTTTGGTATACTTTGAATTTCCAAAAGTTTTCATTCTCACAGGAGTGAGAGGAAGGAAGCTAAGTTTCATATGCCAAATTAACACCTCTATGTCTGATGCTAACATGAACATTAAAGGAAATTCAACAAAATCTACTTTCTTGGGGTTCCCTAGCACACAGGCACCTAAACCATATATTTTGGATTGATTCTAATGTCCTTGAAACTGATCTAAGCAAAGGGTATATGGGAATGATATCTAAAAGACTTTCATGAACTGAAAATTAATATAGTATATTTATCTTGTAATATATTTATATTATAATATAAATATTATAGCAGGTGGCACCCAACAACATAGTTCTCATGATCATCACTGTGAAAAAGGGGAAAAAAAAGCTATGGTGTGCAGTTATATCACAGATCCATTCATAATGAAAGAACACCATTTTCCCTTGAGTGACAAACTTAAATTCGTATATGTGTTCACATGATCGGTTATTTGATTCTATTCTTCCTTTAATAAGTCTGCTGCCAAAGTATCATGGTGGTTTATAACTCAAAGAGGAAATTAAACTAATAACAAAGAGCCAGCTTCCACTTCCAATTGTTCTCCCTCTCCCTCTCTCTCTCTGTCTCTCTCTCTGTCTCTCTCTCTGTCTCTCCGTCTCTGTCTCTGTCTGTCTGACTGTCTGTCTGTCTGTCTGTCTGTCTGTCTCTCTCTCTCTCACACACACACACACACACACACAGACTCATGCAACAAAATCTTTGAATTCCAGGGAGTTTTGTTTCAGTAAATTTAGTTTATGATGTATTTTAGAAAATTTAAAAAAAACTGAAAGCTCTTTCTGTTCTGAATTCTTGAATGCAAGATAAAACCTTGGCATCTCTGCTAAAAGGTGGAACCTGCTGTCTGATTCCTAATGTGAAGAATGCAGCTGTAGGGAAGGAACACTAAACACTGCTCTATTATTTCTGTATTGTGTAAAATTTTATATAAACCTTGTGGAGGCCCACAAAGGGAAGACTGTTCATTTCCAAGGGGCTGGCCTTGATTTTCTTCTCGGGATAGTGAAGAACAGGAATCCATCTCTAATTAAAAGCAAACAAAAAAATGCCACTTTTTTTTACATACATTCTTGACATACTTGTATTTGAACGTACTCTATGTACAGTGTTTTTTTCACATTGAGGCTGCATTAAAGGGTGTGCACAGGAAGGACTCATCTGGAGGAGTGGGAATAACAATCACTGGAACTTAACCCTTCTGTTGCTTTTTGAGTTTGTCCTTACACACGACAACCCCTGTACCTTTTCTTGAAATACTGTCCAGATGAGAATGCAGGCTCCAGCCAAACCAATCATGCTTGGTCGTTCATAAGAAGACAGTGATTGTCATTTATTGATGGTGCATTTAATGTGCTAAACCTAAACATTATAAACATTGCATCACATGTTCATGAATCTGAATATGTATGTGTGCCTGTACTACTGCATGTAATAATAACAATAATGGCTACCATTTACATAGTACATTTTATGTGCCAGGCACTGTGCTAAGGATTTTTATAATTATCATCTCATTTAATCCCATCCACAACCCCCAGAGGTAGATGCTATTGTAATCCTCATTTTACAGATGAGGAAACTGAGGCAAACCTGACTTTAGACCCAGATCCGTATGGTGCTATCTAACCGGGTTTTTGTACTTATATATGCAAAGATAATTTCGTCCTTGTACGTATGCTATTTGATTAAATCTATAGCTTCAATTAATTGTGTTTGTTTTGTGACAAAGATGTTTCCAATTATCTCAAGAGATTTTAGGATTTAGAGTTGGATGGAACCTGGGGATCACTTAGTCCAACACTTAGTGATTGGATTAAGTCCAATCACTTAGGCCAAAGCACAGGTCTGACCACACCACCACCCCCCCCCCCCGTCCCTTTACAATGAAGTCTAATGGCTCCCTATTAAACCCAAATCAAACATAAAACTTCCTGTTGAGCTTTTAAAGTCCTTCATAATCTTTCCAGTCTTCTAAGAAAACTTCCCAGTCATATTAATCCTTACTACTCCCCCCCATATGTTCTATGGTCCAGTGACTGACCTCTTTGCTATCCCAAGTGCACAACACTCCATCTCTTAATTCTGAATATTTTTCCCTGGCTATCCCCCATGTCCTACTTTCTTCAGCTTCTTTCAGGTCTCAGCAAAAGTTCCACCTCAGGAAGAAGCCTTTCCTAGGCCTCCTTAATATTAGTGCCTTCTCTCTGGGATAATCCTCCAGTTTATCCTGTATATAATTTGTTTGTATGTAGTTGTTTGCAAGTTGTCTCCTTTCACTGGACACTGAATTGCTTGAAAGCAGGGATTGTTTCTTTTTCCTTTCTTTGTATCCTCAGCACTTGGCACTATGCCTAACATAGAATAGGTATATAGTAAATGCTTGTTGACTTGATTTGACTCACTAAGTGATGTTGGTAGTATATAGCAGAGGTAAAATAAGAACCCAAGTCCTCCAGTCCCAAATCCATCATTCATTCTATTGTTTTAAACTGGATGAAAGAATCAGGATCCAACAATATCTTTCCATTCAAGAATAGCTGCACTCAACTCAATATAAAGGTAAAATTTAAGAAGAATAATTGTAAAGTTCTGTAGTTGGATTTTTTATAAATAACTGCACTTGAACAGGATATAGGGAAACATGACTAGTCAATAGTTCATGTGAAAAAAAAAGAACCTAAAGTCTTAGCAGGTTGGGAGGCCACTGTATAAAGAGTCTGATGGGGCAGTTCAACAAGCTAACTCAGTCTTAGGCCACATAAAGAGAGGTGGAGTATCAAGAACAAGAGTGAACAGTCCTATGGTGCTCTGCGAGTTACAACTGAAGCATTGTGTTAATTTCCAGATGGTACATTTTAAGGAACACAATGACAAGTCCGTGCACATTTAAAGGAAGGTGATCTGCATGGTGGGGTACTTAAGTCCTGGAAAGTTGGGGATGTTAAACCTGGAGAATGGAAAACTTCAAAGAGAGGAGGCAAAATAGATGTGTCCGAATATTTGAAGGGCTATTCAGTGGGAAAAAAGAATGAACTTGATCTGTTTGGTTTCTAAGGATAGAATTAGAAACCTTTAGGTAGAAGTTGAAGAAAGGTAGGTTTGGGCTCCAAATATTTTTAATGAATAATCGTTAACAATCAGAGTTGCTTAAAAGTAGAATGTGCTTCTTCAGTAGGTAATAGAGGTCTTCAAATGGAGCCTGGGAGTATTTTTTGAGAATGTTTTGAGATGTCAACACACACACACACACACACACACACACACACACACACACACCACCCCTCAAATATAGAGAAGTTCTGATTGAGTTGGAACACAATTATTTATTAAAAGGGAAAAACAGGCATGCATGTTGGGGCTCCAAAACCAAAGTTAGGATGGAGCCCCCAGCCCAGGAGACACAAGGATAATTTATGCTTGAAAAACACAAAGGGGAGGGGTTGTGGTTGAGATTGGACAGGTAGGTCACAGAAGTGGGATGTTTTGCAGCTGGTTTGAAGCATGCAGATCAGCAAGGTCAGCCAGTGAGCACCAGCAAAGGTGTCTGGGAGTATGCATAGCTTTTGATTCACTGCAGGCTCCTCATTGGCTCCTTCTGACAAATAGGCTTACTCTATGTTCCCTACATCTGTATAATAAGGTAAATCATGAAAAATATACCTGTCAGTTTCAGAAGCACTTTCACAGGGAATATTACCTCTCTAGATATAGATTGACTAGATGGTCTCTTACAATCCTGACAACTCTGAGGTATTTGATTCTATGAACATTCTTGTCAGAAACATAATACAGATTTTCTTCTGGGGTCTGGTTTTCTTAGTTCAATCTCAAGTTTTTTATTGAGAAAAGTTTTATATTCATACTTTGATGGTTTGTTTTTAATGTGTGATAATTTTTTAATTCATTTCCTTCTTGTATATGGCACACTATTTCTAAGATATCTTGAATTAGACTTCTTATCACCTGGTAGAAAGCAAGCTTCTCATTTTGCCTCTATATTTCTGACCTATTTCCAGTTTCCTCATCATTTTCCTCCTAAGCAAAACTTTTATTTCCCATTAGTATGCTTTCTGTCACTACAATCTAGTAGTTGAGCTATGAGAAAAGGAAGGCAGCAAATACTGACAATAGTCCTAATGAGGGCATCCATTTTTTCCTACTCTAAGGATGCTTGCATATTCAGAGGTTCCTAAACTGGATAATACCGCCCCCCAGAAGGCGTTAGAATGATTCAGGTGAAACTGGGGGGCATTGAATAAAAAATAAAGGGGTGGTGGAAGTGTAAGGAAAAAAGAGAAGAAAAATTTGAAAAACCATTCATACATATTTCATCCGTTATGTAACAGAGTTAAAATCATAGTGATTATATCATTTTCCAAATAAACACAAAAACACACTTTATAAGTGATCAGTGGTCAAGTCTGCCAACAGGTCTTAACAAGGACCTGTTGACAGGTGAACATGTTGCTCATTGTCAGGAAGTCAATCATGCATCAGCAAGAATATGTGTATGTATAATGACTTGTTTATAATACAATACAATTACATGAGGTAATATTGCATCAACAAAATTTCAATGCAGGAAGAACTTCAGAAATTTACAATAAATTACTAAATTTAAGGTGCATCTTTTTAATATATATTTTGAAAATGATGCAATTTTTTAAAAATCACCATTAAAGGGTTTAAGAAAGTAGATTTCCAGGGGGGCACTGAGTCATTTTTTAAAGGGGGCAGTAGGCCAAATAAATTTGGTAACCTTTGGCATATAAAAAGGCTCCTGGACTGGTGTTCCCCAAAATGATCCTCATGTTGTCACCGTAGAACTGACTGTAGAGAAAGGAGGAAAAACAGCAGAGCCAAGTGAATCCTTTCCATCAATCAACCATTTTGTGCCAAACTCTGTATTAGGCACAAAGGATACTAAAACAAAGACTGAAATGTTTGTGTTCTTTTGTGGGTTGTCTCTTTGTGTCTTGCATATGTCCTTGTAATGGTAATTTGAATATCTTCCCTGCCCCTTAACATGCCTAAGGTAATTCTAAGACCTTCCCTGCTTTTAAAATATACTCTGCTCCCAATAGGCTGAATGTAGTCACATGGAGCCTGTGGCAGAAAGAGTTTGCCAAAGGGTGGAGCAGAGCCCACAGGAAGCTGGGAGTCAGAGCCTGCTAGATGGTTGGGAGGAGAGTTTGCTTCTGAGGGAGACAGATAGTCTTGTGAGTAAATATTGTCAAATATCGGTTTGTGGGAAGGCTAAAGGATGCTGTACTCTCTGCTACATTGTGTTACATTAACTGCTATATTGCTATGATGAGTTCAGTTTCCTTGTGTTGGGATTTGGTTTTTCTGGTACCTAAAAACATGTTTTGCTACTGTTTTCTCTATGGAAAGTCTGTTATATTTTGTAATTGAGTACCGTGCAAGTATATTTATACTGATTGTGGGCACTGTAAGTATTGCATTAGCACAACAGTCCCTAGGGCACTGAATCAGGCATTCTAGGATTTATGCAAAGAAGACACCAAAGGGCTGTTTAGTGGTGACCCTGTGTCACAAAATAAGCAGTAACTATGTTTTGTTCAAAAAAATTTATTGGTAGGTTTTGTTTTTTATATTGCAAACATTTACAGGTTGCTCCCACTCCTTGAGAGTTCTTTTGTAAGAAAGAAAAACAATGAAGCAAAACTAACAATGAAGTGCATCTGAAAGTGCATTCCACATTCCACATTGGTAGCACCCCCCAGTTCTCTATTTTTTATTATTTTAACATAAATCTATTTCTTCTCCCTTTCCCCCAAAAAATTAGTAAAAGAAATTCCTTGCAATAAATATGCATGGTCAAGCAAAACTAGTTCTCTCATTTTGCACCCTAAATCTAATCTAGCATCTAGGTGGCCCAGTGAATAGATCATGGGACTTGGAATGAGGAAGACTGAGTTCAAATATTACTTCAGGCACTTACTAGCCTAATGACTCCAGCCGAGTAAGTCACTTAATCTCTCTGTGCCTCAGTTTCTTCATATGTATAATATAATATAATATAATATAATATAATATAACATAACATAACATAACATAACATAATATAATATAATATAACATAATATATTTAGTTATATATTACAATAATAACAATAACTATCTCATAGAGTTGTGATTCAAATGATTTAACATATATAAAGTACTTTGTAAAACTTAAAGCACTGCATAAAACCTAGCTCTTAGTATTAGTATTTTACTTCTGTGTTAGCTATGTTCTTTAACCACCTTCTGAAAGACCCCATAGACATCAAAATACTTATGGCAGCACTTTGTATAGTAGCCAAGAACTGGAAACACCAAATAGATATCCATCTGTTGATGAATAGATTAATAAGGTGTAGTATATGAATGCAATATAATTTGTTTATAATGCTATCAGAAACAAGGAACATAATCAATACAGAGAAGTATTAGAAAAATCATGTGAACCAATGGAAAGTGAAAATAGCAGAACCAGGAAAGCAACCTAAATATAACTACAGCAGCATAAATGGAAAGAACAGCAAAGCAATCTCATACATGATGATATTAAAATGAATAGGCTTGTCCTCAAATAAGACAAATAAGAACACACCTTCCCACCAGCTTTTTCCTCTTTTATAACAAAAGAAGAAAGGGAGAAAAATAGTTCTGCAAAACTAAAATATCTCGGAATAATGTAGAATGCTACAAATCATGTTAGGCAGTTTTGAAGCATTGGTTACTTCTGTTGAAGTGCCTGCACCCCATCCCTACTTTTTCCCCTTTATTATTGAAGATTACTTTCTGGCAGTAGGAGTAGGAAGAGATTCTTTAGGATATATGAGTGATATAAAAACAAAAGAAAGCAAAACAATTTTTCTTTTTCTTTTAAAAATTTTTATTTAGTTAGTCTTAGATTTCAACATTCATTTTTATAAAATTTTGAGTTTTAAATTTTCTCCTCCTCCTTTCCCCCCAAGACAACATGCAATCTGATATAGGCTATACATATACTTATATAAGTATAGGCTATGCATATACATATATTTCCACATTAGTCATGTTGTAAAGAAGTATTAGTACTAAAGGGAAGACTCACAAGAAAGGAAAAAAAAGAAAGAGGGAGAGGGAGTGAGAGAAAGAGAATAGTATGCTTTGATCTGCATTCAGACTTCGTAATTCTTTCTCTGTATATGGATAGCATTTTCCATCATGAGTCTTCTGGAATTGTCTTAGCTCATTGCAATCAACAAAAATTTTCAACAAAACTAGAAAACAAATTGCCTTTATTATGCTTAACAATATGGTGGGGTGGGGGGTAACCGAATACCTGAGTTCAGTACTATCTGTTTTAGAAGTCTTGAGTTTGTATGACCTGTACAATGAAGACAATTAATTTAGGAAGATAAGAGATATATTTGTGATGTCTTAAGCTTCCCTTAGTAAGGAATAAAGCTATATCATCCATGGATTTCTCTGAACCATTCAAAATTTTAAGCTTAGCCTTTGTGGTAGGGCATTCATAATCTTATAACATAATAACTTCCTAGTCATTTCTGCTGATATATATTTCATAAAGGAAGGGATACCAAAAATACCAAACACTATAGGAAACAGAATTTTGTTACCCTAAGGCTGACATAAGAACAGAACAGTTTTATTTATTGCATCCCTTTTTGCAAACTCTTTTAAGTTTCTGATTTTTTTTTAATTAAGGGGGTTTTTCCTAAAAATTTGTCAAATACTCCATTTCTCATCCCTTTTGGTGACTCCTCTTGACATATATAATTTCTCTAAGAACAAAACTATTCCCATAGAAATTTTATGATTTGGTATGTGTGGCCATGAAAGCTATAGAATAGTTGAACTGAATTCAATGAGTTAAGAGATGGTAATTGGGCTAGCTTCTCTTTCTCAAATAGCATGACTTAGTTACACATCTGCCTCAGGGCCTCTTTCTCAGAAGAACTACATTGACATCATCTAATTTTCTTCATTTACTGTCTATGATATACACTGTTCCTTAAATTGGAGAATAAAGCCTCATAAACACCAAGCTTGTTGAGAGATATCAGATGTTACTCAATAGAATGGCAAATAAATGCTCATCTTTAAGCTCTTTGTATATTTTGTTATACTTAAGAGGTTAAGTGAATTTGGACCATTGTGATAGACTGCAACTATTGCCAAGTTGAAGGCCACCTTCCCAGAATGGCTGATGAACCCCAACACTGCAGATTTTCCCAGGCATAGTTCCATAGTCATTGTTCTCTTCAGAATGATTTTAGAAAGAGACTAGTCTCTATTCACAACTCGTTGCTATAACAAGAACAAAACTGGAATAAAAAGTAAACAATTTTTTTTTTTTAAAGCAATTGGGGTTAAGTAACTTGCTCAAGGTTACACGCTAGTCATTTGATTTATGCGTGGGTGCTCATTTCCTGAGGCCGGATCTGATCTCGGGTCATCCAAACTCCAAGGCCGGCACTCTTACTCACTGCGCCACCTAGCCGCCCCTTTAGGGCAATTGGGGTTAAGTAACTTGCCCAAGGTTACACGGCTAGGTTTTTTTGTTTGTGTGGATTAAGTGTCGGAGGAGGCCGGCTCCGAACTCAGGTCCTTCTGATTCCAGGGCCAGCGCTCTATTCACTGCGCCACCTAGCCGCCCCAAAAGTAAACAATTTTGATGTGGAAAAAATAAAGTATCTTTTTATTAGGGCAAAATTCCTTGAACACTCAAAAATTCAGCTCTATGCTCCGTGAAACACTTTTAGGACTCAAATTGTGAGCAGTCATTCTCAAATTTTTCATGCTTTACTGATTTTATCGTCTATGGATATATCACAGACCACATTTGTCAATTGTTCTCATTGTGAGAGAGCAAAGGTCAGACAGATGTACCTGCCTTTAGCTGGTAAAAGGGCAGTAGTATTATTGTGAATGGGAAGTTTTATTTAATCCTTTTAAAACTAAAACCCTGCTCATTGACATTGTCTCTCCCACCTATTAATCTTATATATAGGATAGATTTTCCACAGGGAATTATTGGAATAAATGTGCATGTGTAGCTTTAAGTCACTTAACCATTCTGAGCTTCATTGTCCTCATCTGTAAAGTTACAATAACAACATTATGCATACTGAGTTTTATGTCTTTACCTCACAGGGTTGTTGTAAGAATCAAATGAGATGATTCCTCAAAAATGCTTTGCAAACTTTAAAGCACTATGTATAGAATTGCCAGATATTGTGATAGAGGAACAGACTATGGAAGGAGATTTCAGTCTTCAAGATGTGATGAGGGATTATAGAATTATACAATGTTAGAGCAAGAAGGGATTTTCTTATCTAAATCCCTCATTGTACATTAGAAGAAGGTGAAATGTCCTGCCCAAGACCACAGGACTAGTGAATAATAGAAGTAGGACCAGAGGTCAAGTTTCCTGGGTCTATTTTTAATCCTATACCATGCTGCTCTTTCTGAAAGCAGCACTGTATAGTTTCCATAGATTTGAGTGACACATTTGCCATACAAAATAGAGTAGAGAAGGGAATGCATAAATTGCTGTAACCAGGTTATAAGTTCAAAGGTGTCTATAGCAAGGCACATGGAAGCCATGTCTAGAGACCTTGATTTATTTAAAGATTCAGGTTCATTTATGTCATCAGAAATATCTTAGGATAAAAAATCCATCTTATTTATGTTATAGATGAAAAATAACTAGACTCAGAGGGAATAAATGACTTGCCTCCACTCATCCAGGTAGAAAATAACAAAGGTGTCTCCAAATACCTGTTCTTTCCATTATGTCCTACTGGTCTGTTGACACTCTTGAGCTAGAGCTCAATGTAACAGAGGGAGAAGAAGCCTTGTAAGACAGCTTGGTCAGAGGCAAGTAAAGTTGTGTGGTGGGTGAAGTTGTTACCAAGGCCATAAACTTCTGAGTCTCTACTTGGTGATTTTCTAAGTTTATCAAAAGATAAAACAAAAGCCTCAAAACAGTTTTTGTCAACTGGAAAAAAAGTGATTCTTTTCTAAGACAACAATAAGCTAATCTACTCTATATACTAAGAGGGTTATAATCTTTGATCAGCCCCCCAAAACAGTCATAACCTCTAACAGAAACATGCTCTGAAAGGGAATAGCTGAGAAAGGCATTGCTTTTGAGGATTTTTGATGCAATACAATCACATTCCTTTGATGTACTTTGTTCCCAAGATGTTAGACAGCTCAGTAGCATGGATCAATATAAAAGGTTCTTGAAGATGCTCCAAGAACTAGATAAACATGGTCACAAGACAAAAAAAAAAAAAAAGACCACATTATATCTATCTCCTTCAGTTGTGCTACATGGTCTCCTGCTTATCTCCTATTTTCTTTCTCCTTTTTTTCTCCAAGGATCTGTAAGAGCAGCTTAGGTAGCATGGTAGATTTAGGACTGGACTTAGAGTCAGGAAGATCTGAATTTGAATACTGCTTCAGACACTGTCTGTGTGATATTGGACAAGTCACATGACATCTCTCAGCTTCATTTTCCTTATCTTCAATTCAATTCAATTCCATAAATATTTATTTTTTACTTTGGGCCAGACACTGTGCTAAACACTAGGAATACAAAAAGAGACAAAAAATACTGTCTCCATTGTAACTCCTTATATTGCCACTATCATACCCATAGCAGCTTCTATGAATATGCAGGCATATTTTTAGGGTTAAATCTCAAAATATAACAAACTCTCTTCTTCAAAGACAAAACCAAGATATTTATTCAGATACCAGAAAGACAATTCCATCATGGTAACAAATAAGTTTATACATATCACCAATACAGGGAGCACCAGCATCCCCAAACCTTCCCTCCATTAGGTCTCCCCACAAACAAGCTCCCCTAGGCAAAATTCCTCCCTCTCTCCCTCATACTAGCTGCTCTCCCTCAGCTCTCTCCCACAATCCCTCACTTTTTCTGCTCCACCCATTTAGCAAGCTCCTCCCACCATGTGCTCCATGTGATGTGGGCTGGGCCAGATCTCAAAGCAGGTCATATAGGCCTGTTAAGGGATAGGAATGATCTTCAAATTCCCTTAACATTACACTTGTGACCCCTCAAGGATGTTACAGTCTAAGGAGGAGAGGGGCAGAGGCAACATCATAAAGACAGAAAGCACTGGAATTAAGAGGGATTAGGGAAGGCTTCCTGCAGAAGATGGGATTTTAGTTGGGAAGCCAGGGAATGGGAAGCCATTCTGAAGGGAAGCCAGTGAGGTCAGTAGTCAGGGCAGAGAAAGGAGAACATTCCAGGCATGGGAGAAAACCAGAGAAACTGCCCAGAGCTTAGAAATGGAGTATTCTCTTAGTGGAACAGTCAGGAGGCCAGTGTCACTGAATTGAAGACTTAGTCAGGGAGTAAAGTATAAGTATACTGGGAAGATAAGACAGGCTAAGTTATGAAGGGTAACAACAGGACCTCCTTCACAGGGCTGTTGTGAGGAACAAATGAAATACTGTATGTAAAGCACCTTGTAAAGCTTAAAGTGCCCCATATGTGCTAACTATTGTTATTGTCATTATGGAAGCTGGATGCCAAGTAAAAGGAAAAGTTCCCCACGTGTGTTCTTTGTACAAGCAGCACCACCATGAGAGAAAGCCAAATGCACTCCAAGAACTTCTGCCTTCCTGCCACACACTCCTCCTTGATGTGTTAGCACACAACTAAACTGCTTAATTAATTGGTTATTTATGAGCTAATTGATTTTTCTCCTGAACTCACCAAATCAATCTGCTATTTATATCTTCAGCCCTTGCACTCCACTCTTTTCCTATCACAATCCTCAATTCAAAATCCTTCCTTGACTCCCCACTGCCTTTATCCTTTTATTAGCAGTCCTTGATAATCTGTGTCCACCTTTCTGGCTTAATCCATGCTGCTTCCCTCCACCTATTCTATGGTCCAGCCAAAATGAATGACATTGACGTCCTTTCTTGTGTGTCTTCTTCCATTTCCCTACCTTTGCTCTCACAATCTACCATGACTAGCGTGAATTCTCTTCTCATTTTGCCTTTTGAAATCCTCCCCTTTTCTTCAAATACCAACCAGTGACCATGTCTTCTGAGAGGCCTTGCCTGAGCTCTTCAGGGGAAAGTTGCTGTTGTTCGTCCTTCCTTTTCAAAGAGCACTGGTGACATAACAAGGGGATGCCTTGCCCTGTGCGAGAACTGGATTTGAGTGGGGCAGAGTTGCACAAAATCATCATCCTCACTCTCTCTTCTAAAGTCCAGTGCCAAGACAAAAGTCAGAACAATTATCAATGGCCCAGGAGGCAGTGGGTGACTCTGGTGTTGTTGAGGTCTAAGCAAGCTCTAAGTGCTCCCCAGTGCCTGCTTTAGCCACCTTCATGGCTGTTGAAACAAATTGTTCCCATCCCACCTATTCTGGCAGAGGTAGTTATCATATGCTTGTGGTACACATTACCCTAACTCATCCACAAATTTTAAGCCTCTCAGTTACCCTCAAACTGGTTTGGTCCACCTACCAGGATAGTTTTAGTGGCATGTGGCCACTGAACATGCCACAGCTTCTTGGAGCCACATGTGAGAGTTGAGTGACAGGTGGATAAGAAAAAAGCATAAGCCATCCTGAAAAAGGCCTGGCAAGCTCTAACAGCAGAGGTGTTAGTCCTCATATACCCCTCAGATAAAAATAATGTCCCATCAGAGGTACTACTAAGCTGAGCTGGGAAATTCTATGCAGGGAAAAAATCCTCACTAAGTCTGGTGTCAACACAGTGAACACCTAGCTGTGAGGGGGTGGGGGAAGAGGAGTCTCCCATCAGGCTGCCTAAGGAGGGGAATACCAGCCCAAGTCAAAAAAAGAACAAGTCAAAGCCATCATGCTTTTATGGGATTTTCTGTCTCCTGTGAGTGGCCACTGCACTTTCAGCCTCTGCAATATATGGAGACCAATGTCTCTCCCTTTCCCTGTAGAATAATTTCTCTTTACTTGTGAGACAAAATTGAAAAAAAAAACATTAGTTCTTACCAACTTGTGAAGGAACTCAATGCCAAGCTACAGAGTTTGAATTTTGTTACTTGACAATTGTAATGGGAATGGGAATTTGAAGACCTTCCCTGCCCCTTAATAGACCTGGGGTGAGTCTGAAGACCTCCTCTGATGTGAACATAACTTCTGCCCCCGATAGGCTGAATGTAGTCACATGGAGCATGTGATGGGAGGAGTTTGCTGAAGGGAAGCAGATCCCACAGGAAGCTGGTGTTCAGAGCTAGCCAAACATTGGGGAGAGAGGGGACACTCATTAAGGAGACAGAGTTTTGTGAGTTAATATTGAGCTCATATTGGTTTCTGGGAAGGCTGAAGCATGCTGTGGCTCTCAGCATTATTATGGCTTCTGAATATCTTTAGTACTATGATGGAATCAGCTTATTGGTTTTGGGATTTGGGATTTGGTTTTCTGTTGTCTAAACAAATGCTTCAGTTCTATCCTCTATCTGGAGAATCTGGTATATTTTGCAATGAACCGTCATGCGATACTTATAGTCACGGTCTTTACTGTGATCATGGGTGCTGTGAATATTGCATTGGTGCTACAACAATAAACAGTACAGTTTGGTACATAAAAAGTATACTGAATTTGGAATCAAAGGCTCTGGGGCCCTGTTACCTTCTAACAAAGTACCCTCAAGCAAGTTATTCTTGTCATGTTTCCTTATCTATGAAATAATAGGGTTGAACTATATGATTTCTAAGGTCTCTTCTATTTTCAAATCTATGATCCTTTCAGGTTCTGGATGAAATTAAAAAGAACAATATACTTGTAAATCAGAATGAAATCAATCACACAAATAACCAAATTAAACTTAAAAAAAAATATTTACACCATTATGCAGTAGGGATCTAAAACAATTTGAAATTCTTAATTAAGCAATCATACAAGCTTTGGGTATTTAAAACAAACCCAGGGGATAGTAAATACAGACAGATACATCCAGATCTTTATCAAATTGTTTTTCAGTTTTTATTTCACAAGGGACAAGGAGAATCTAATTGGGATGGGGTAGAAAAAGTGCTGAGTTCTTCTATATAATCGAAATAATCAACCTTGTTAAAAGACAGAACCAGAAGAGAAATTCAAGGTATTTCAAAGAGTCTCAAAGAATATAATTAGATTGGGGGAGGGCAGAAAGGTGGGGAGAAAATTGCTAGGATTCAGGAAAGGTTCAAGGACCACAGATTTGTCTGTGACCTCACTAAGTAAATAGCTAAGGAATTGTAAATCATATCTTGATGCTTGGGGATTTGTTAGAGAGCAGAGTATTTCTCTCCTACATGTGTTTCCCAGAGGACCCTGGACTTCATTGAATTTTTATTCATATTATTTATCACAGATTCTATTCATAGTTTTCACCTAGTTGTTCACTGCAGAGAGTTGGTGTGACTTTAATTTTAATAGGACTTTGAGATAAGCTTCTTTACTGACATTAAGACCTCTTCTTTATGGGATGTCACTCAGCAAGACACTAGGCGATTTAGGGTGGTCATACCCATCTTTACCCTATCTCCTTCCTGATGGTCAGTTCAGAGAATTCCTGGACTGAGGAAATGGAGGCAATGCCCCGGGTGGATGGTTCCTACTGTCATGGTGGGAGGTAAAATGTTAATAGTCAGAAACTGTGGCCAAGCTGAGGTGGGGGCCCATGCAGTTCTACCTTTGAGCCTTGAGGAAATCTGTGATCTTTTCCATGGGGATACATATTCCATCTATGCATATTACAATCCATTTATGTCTTCTCATTTCGTGTGATTCTTGCCTGTGTCTTCCCCCTCAATCTTCTTCACCCAGGTCATTCTTCACCCTGGCAGTCCTAATGTTATTGGGAACAGAACATAAGATTTTCAGAAAACCACGTTCACAGGGTAGAAATCATGCTGTACTCCTCCCCGACCTGCCATCATTTTTTTATCTCTTTCTCTAATTAACCTTTGCCTTTGAAAAGGGTGTGTTAATAGACTGCTCCATTGTTCCACTTAAAATCTCCATAGCTTCTCAGACCATAAATCTATTTCCTGACTATCATTCTTCCTATGATTGCCACGCTGTTAAGAATGTAAGCTCTCTGAAGGCAGAGATTCTTTTGTGGATAGCCTGTTTTTTCATGAATTCCTCTTGAATTGTAGTTGGTCATTGTGTTGTTCAGGGTTTCTAAATCTTTCAAAGTTATGTTTCTGTTCAATATTGTTGCTATTGCATAAATTGTTCTACTAGTTCTGTTCACTTCACTTTTTATCAGTTCATATAAGTCTTCCAAAGCTTCTCTAAAACTGTCCTCTTCATCATTTATTAAAGCAAAACAGTATCCTATTATGTTCATAGACCATAGCTTGGCTATCCAATCACCAATTGGTGGGCAGCCTTTCAGTTTCCAATTCTTTGTTACCATGAAAAGAGCTGCTATAAATGTTTTGTACATATGGGTCCTTTATCCTCTATGATCTCTTTGGGTATAGATCTTATAAAGGGACTGCTGAGTCAAAAAGTTTTAGCTTTTGAACTATAGTTCTAAATTTCCAGAATTGGATCTGCTTTCCAGAACTGCTAAACAAGATCATAGTTCTAGTACTTTAAGGTATGTGTTTTCCCTTTGCCCCTCCAGCATTTGCCATTTATTTATACTTTACTGTTAATTATGTTTTTTGGAGTGTTCACCTCCTAATACTTATCAAAATGTGCCAAACTTAGAGAACAGACCTTTTAAAATCTAATTTCGACTGATTTTATTGAATGGGATTTTGAGGAGGACTATGCTGGCAGTCTTAGTAGAATATTTGGGCAAAAAATGACATGACTATGCCAGGAACCCACTGAGTGGAAGACAGAAATAGAAAAGGCAGAAGGGTATTCTCTCATTAGAAATTTCCTTCAGGGTGAACACTACCATTTCAGCATTAAACCTTCATTTTTTTCCTTCTACAGGCTCTGTACTCTCCTAAAGTTTGACCAATCACTCTCTATGTCCTAACCGCTTTCTGTCATCACCAATCGAATAATTGTCAAATTATTTTTTACCTCCTTTATTTTGATCTTTTCCTCCATGATTTCCTGCTCTCATTTTCCTTCACTTAATTCTATTAGGTTCAATTGCTAATTAACAGTATCCTCTATGTTCCAGACATTGTTCTAGGAGGTGCCAGGAACACAAAGATAAAATAAAATTGTCCTTGCTCTCAAGGAGTTTCCATTCTACTAGAGGAGATATATGTACACATACCTATAATGTATTTGTGTGTGTATGTATATATTAAATTAATTTTCTTCTCACTAACCTGACAATAGTCTCCTGTGCTTAGTCTTCTACTATTTTTTTTTCCTGGAGGTGCGGGAGAGAGACAATATGATAATAAAATTCCCCAATCAATCTGTTTATACAACCTGATTCCTGATGAAGAGTATTGTGAACCATCAGAAATTAAATCTGTAGAAATGAACAGAAATATGAATGCTTGAATTCTTAAGTCAGCAACCAGGCTCACCAAAATCTGCTTTTCTCAGAACAGAATGTTAGATTTGGAGGGAAACTTTGGGCAATCGTTCTATTCTAACATGGGTATCTGGAGCCAGAAAGATATTCTTATTTTTCACACATAGAATATCCATTCCTTAACATGAAGAGTAGTTTACTTTTGCCAGTGTTTTGTAATATCCTCTTCTTAATAATTCTATCTTCCATATCTAGTCAGAGTGTTAAGTATAAGGTAATTTTGAGTATTCTTAAGCCATGGACAAAAGCTGTGCCTTGACTATCACAAACTGTTTTAAAACTTCAGAAGTCACCTAAACAACAGGTTGTTTGTGGGGGTATGATGTGGAAAAAGGGACTGATAAAGTTGAGCTACAGGATGCTAAAAACATGGTTTGAATAATTCACACAGATACACACACACACACACACACACACACACACACACACACTTACACATTGCATGCATGCCCACACATACCCATGCAATGACTGGTTGTTTGACTTTTGATGCTTTGCTATTTCTATCAGTTATTCTATCAGATATTCTATCAGATATTCCTGCCATTGAAGTCAACTAGAAATTATACCCACTTTCTCACCCTACTTTATTCTTGCTTGAATTTTCCCTGAAAGCACTGTTCTAGAAGACCATCACCGATAGAATGTTGGTATTAAACAGATGAGTATTGGTGACAATGGACTATCTGTGACCACTGAAAGCAGTTTCCCAAAGGAAAGCCCAGCTGATTTCTCTTTCCTACTCAATTCCACACCTAGGTCATTACACATCTACTAAGCTTGTCCAGTTGGATGTCAGAGCCTGGAACAGTGGATGTTCTTTTTTTTTTCTTTTTGGAGGGGTTAGGCAAGACAAGTGGGGTTAAGTGACTTGCCCAAGGTTACACAGCTAGTTTTTGTGTTAAGTATCTGAGGCCTGATTTGAATTCAGGTCCTCCTGACTCCAGGGTTGGTGCTCTATTCACTGCACCACCTTTCTGCCCCCAGTCCATTTTTTCTAGAGGATGGAAAGACAGATCTCTTCCCTCAAAGTTATAAATTTCACTGAAAAAGGTTTTGTATTGTTGGACTAAAGTGATTAAATCCTATGATTTATCTTGATGAGTATCAGTAAATATACTACTTGAAATCAATTTATCTTTTGGATAATTCGTAAACTTTTGTGATAGAAATGAAATCAGGTACTGACAAGCTTCGACAATGTATTTCTAATGCAAATGTCTGAAATGGGAAGAACATAGGTATTAGGAGGCCTAGGTTTTGTTCCTATCCCTGTTGTAGATAAGATGTGTGTTCTTAATTAATAAAAGCTAGTGGATTTATGTAATACTTACTATGTACCAGGTATTATGCTAAGTACTTTGTAATTATGAGCTCATTTGATCCTTACAACAACTCTAGGAGACAGGTGCTATTATTATCCCCATTTTATAACAGGAAATTTGGGCAAACAGAGATTAGTTGCCCAGGGTCACACAGCTACTAAGTGTCAGAGACAGACTTTGAACTCAGGTCTTCCTGATACCAGGCCTGGTGCTCTATCCACTGTGCCAAACCTCTATGGACCTCAGTGTCCTCACCTGTAAGGAAAAAAAAGGTGTGTGTGTGTGTGTGTGTGTGTGTGTGTGTGTGTGTGTGTGTGTGGTTGTGTGTCTGTGTGTCTGTGTGCCTGTGTGTCTGTGTGTGTATGTATATAAAATGGATTAGAGTTAGGTAGAAAAGTGGATACAGTATTAGCCTTATAGTCAGGAATATAGTACTTTTGAATCCAGCCTAAGACATATCCAAGTTCTGTATCCCTGGGAATGTCAAACTTCTCTGTACTTTGTGTTTCTCATCTTGTTAGAGGGGGTTAGATTTGATGACCTCTAGGTTCCCTTCCAGTACTAACCCTGTGACTCTATGCTTCTGTGACTCTAATAACATTTCCTTTGAAACATCAGATCCAGGAAATAGGAAAGCTACAAGCAATAGCTAGAAACAAAAAATGAAACCTAAGATACTTTTATTAATGTGGTGTTATGATCAAATTACTAATTTAATTTTATGTCAGCATTTTCCCAAATTTCTGGGCAAGGTTTAATGTTCAGTCTTCTGCAACTTCTGTCTTGTTTAATATGAATGTATATGAAGAGGCTATATCAGATTGCATGAGTGAATAAGATCAGACAATAAAAAACCACCCATTCTACTCTGAGGATAAATTCAGCTTATTTGTGAATATCTATTTCCCATAAGACAGCAATTTCAGTAAGCAGAAAAGTATTCGATTATTAAAAGAAAACTGAAAGTGTTTAACATATAATGGAAATTAAAAATAAAATTTCACACTCATATAATTAGATGGATTTGTAATCTCATTAGTTTGAGAATTCCCTTCAATGATGTGATCCATCCATTCCTGCCCATCTTGTGTGACTCTTCCATGTTTTCTAATGAATTCATTATAGGGAGCCCATCCAAAGTGCTAAGAGCCTTTTTTTTCAGTTTCTCCTTATATTCAAAGGACACCAGTGGCATTTGTAGGCTAGCAATCAATTGTTTATGGTTCACTCTCACAATGTGAAGAAGGAAGAAAGGAAGGAAGGAGAGAGACAGAGAGACAGAGACAGAGAGAAAGAAAGAGAGAGAGAGAACACACCTTCATTCTTGAAGAGGACCCAAATGACATCATATTTTAGGCTCAGGTTAGTGTGTCCTACTATGGCTGATTAGAGCGATATGAGCTCAGAATCTCTGTCACAGGTGGGGCACCAATAATCAATGTGCATATTTGGGATGGATTCTCTAAATTTGTGCATCTCCTGTTTCTTTTGAGCTACTTCAATTCTGCTTTGCTCATAAAACACAGCATCTTCTCTTATGAGGGCATGCCATGCTGGGTGATCCTATGACATTGTCTCCCATGTCACACAATCAATTCCAAAGTTAAGAGGACCTTGAGAGTGTCCTTGTACTGCTTTTCTGACCACTATGTGAGTGCTTGGCCTGTGTGAGTTCTCTATAAAATAGTCTTAGGAAGATTCTGAAGATCACCTGGCAGGATAAAGTACCAGGCACTGAGGCCCTTTCTCAAATTCAACTGCAAAGCATTCAAACTCTACTGAAGAGTGCAGCTCAAATGGGCTGGCCACGTTTGAATGCCAATTGTATGCTTGCCAAATATAATGTGTGGGTGTGTATATTCCTGCATGTATGTATGTGTATGTATATGTATATTTGTAAAATCATAAATTTGGTTGTTGGAATCCATCTGATTCAACTTCCTTGTTTTATAGATGAGGGAACTAAGACCCAGAGAGTAGAGTGATTTTCCCAAGAGTTGAGATACAAACCCCGGCCATCTGATTATAAAGCTAGTGCTTTTTCCTCTGTACCTCCTTGCCTCACAACTTTTCTTTGATGATATCCTTTACCTTGATTTTCCTTCATAACTCCCTGTTTGTACTCCATTCCACCTTCTTTTAAAAATGCTCCCTTCTGAAGCAGAAAGCTGGGAAACAATTTTTATAGCCAGTGTTTCTGATAAAGGCTTCATTTCTAAAATATAGATAATTGAGTTAAATTTATAAGAAAGCAAGTCATTCTCCAACTGATAAATGGTCAGAGGATATAAACAGACAATTTTCAGATGAATAAATTGAAAGCTATCTATAGTCATATGAAAAATGCTCTAAATCACTATTGATTAGAGAAACATAAATTAAAACAACTCTGAAGTACGACATCACACCTATTACATTGGCTAATATGACAGAAAAGGAAAATGATAAATGTTGGAGAAGATGTAAGAAAATTGGAACACTAATGCATTGTTGGTGGAGTTGTGAACTGATCCAACCATTCTGGAGAGCAATTTGTAACTATGTCCAAAATGCTATACAACTATACATACTCTTAGACCCAGCAATACCACTTCTAGGTCTGTATCCAAAAGATATCATAAAAATGGGGAAAGGACATGTACAAAAATATTTATAGAAGCTCTTTTTGTGGTGATCAAGAATTGGGACTTGAGGGAATGGCCATCAATTGTCAAATGGCTGAACAAGTTGTCGTATATGGTATACTATAGTGAAATGATGAGCAGGTAGACTTCAGAAAAACCTGGAAAGACTTTTATGAACTGATGCTGAGTGAAGTAAGCAGAACCAGGAGAACATAGTACATAGAAACAGTCACATGTTTACAACATGACTAATGTGAAAATATGCTTAATATGAATGTATATATAGAGCCTATATCAGACTGTATGCCCACTTGTGGAAGACAGAGGAGAGTGAAGGGGAGAAAATTGAAAACTCTAAAGTTTATGGAAGTGAATATTGAAAACTAAAAATAAATTAGAAAAATTTTCTTAAAATATGGCTATTTTAGAAAAAAACACTTTATAAAAAAAACATAATGCAAAAAAGTGCTCCCTTCTGTACCTTTTCCTTAATTTCATTTTTTTGTAAATATAACATTTAATAACAACATTGTAATAATACTGCAGGCATATATTGAATTGGATCTTTGTTTCAGAGACAACTCAGAGTCATTAAAAGAAATTTTCCGTAAGCTAAATGTAATTCACCCAGGTATCCTCCTTCTTTTCACATCTGGACCCAGGTCAAGAATGTGTGGGTGTCTCAGCAAGTTGGCATTCTTCATCTACCTTTTTTTTCTCCTATATGGATAATTAGGAATTTTTTCTGCATGACTAACGATTTCTTCAGGAAGAGTTTACAATGTTGGTGTGTTTGATATAATCAGAAAAAAATATCATTCTCAAACAATAATGTATTCAGGTCTTCACCACCTCTGAGGCATTCCTTTTTACTTTAACTTTGCTTGATCTTATCCATAAGACTTCTAAGTAACTAGGGTCAATCTATATCTTCCTAGTTATGATTTGCCTTAATGATTATATGGTTGTTGAAGATATGTCTCCATTATATCTTTCTAGAGATAGAGTCTAATTTGAATTTAATGACACATTGGTAGCCTTTAAAGAAGCATATTGTTCTACTCAAAACCCTTTATAGAGTCAACAAATAATAAACAGAATGGAATTATATTTTCTTTGCCTTCTGTCAATTATATAATGGTAAACACCTGGTCTACTGTAGAATATCATTTGTGAAAGACTATCCTATTGCCTTTGGATGCCAATGTCAAGATGTTTTCAATGTGTGTGCCTCAGACACTTAACGCACACACAAGCCAAAACCTATCCGTGTGACCTTGGACAAGTTACTTAACCCCAATTGCCCTCCAAAAAGGAAAAAAAATGGTAAAGAAGAAATAGAACCAAACAATGAAAAGAAAAAGATTAATTAGTTTGCTTCCATATGGATTCAAGCTCAATTCTTTTTAGTTATTTCTCTGGATGTAGGCATCTCTCTCCTTCATGGGTCTTTCCAGGTTGACTTATATCATTGCTTTGCTAAGAAGAGTCCGGTCTGTCAAAGTTGGTCATCACACAAATGTTGTGTCTGTGATTGTATACAAATTTCTCCTGGTTCTACTCTTCTCACTCAGCATCAGTTTGTATAAGCCTCTCCAGGTAAATATGAAAACCATCTCCTCCTTGTTTCTTATAGCACAATAGTATTCCATCACATGCATATACCACAACTTGTTTAGCCATTCCCCAATTAATGGGCACCCCTTTAATTTCCAATTCTTTGCAACCACGAAAAGAGCTGCTATAAATATTTTTGTACATATGGGTATTCCTCCCACTTCTATGATCTCTTTGGGATATAACCCTAGAAGTGGTATTGACTTTATAGCCCTTTGGGCATAATTCCAGATTGCTCTCCAGAATGGTTGGATAAGTTCACAACTCCACGAGCAATGCATTAGTATTCCAATTTGCCTACATCCTCTCCAGCATTTGTCATTTTCCTGTTTTGTCATCTTAGCCAATCTGACTGGAGAGATGTGGTACCTCAGAGTTGTTTTGATTTGCATTTCTCTAATCAATACTGACTTAGAGCATTTCTTCATATGCTTATAAATATCTTTAATTTCTTTCTCTGAAAACTGCCTGTTCATTTCCTTTGACCATTTATCAATTGGGGAATGACTTGTATTCTTATAGATTTGACTCTGTTCTCTGTATATTTTAGAAATGAGTCCTATATCAGAGACATAGGTTGTAAAAATTCTTTCCCAATTTCCTACCTCCCTCTTGATCTTTGTTACATTGGCTTTGTTTGTACAGAAGCTTTTCCATTTTCTGTAATCAAAATTATCCATTTTGCATTTTATAATGCTCTCTAATTCTTGTTTCGTCTTAAAGTCTTTCCCTCTCCACAAATCTGACAGGTGAACTATTCCTTGCTTTCCCAGATTGCTTACAGTATCATCCTTTATACCTAGATCATGCACCGATTTAGGCTTGATTTTGGTATATGGTGTCACATAATGGTCTATGCCCAGTTTCTCCCATACTATATTCCAGTTTTCCCAGCAGTTTTTGTCAAATAGTGCATTCTTATCCCCAAAACTGGGGTCGTTGGGTTTATCAAACAATAGATTACTATACTCGTTAACTGCTGGATCTCGTGCACCCAATCTATTCCATTAAACCACTGCTCTATTCCTCAGCCACTACCAAGCAGTTTTGATGAATGCTGCTGTATAATACAGATAAAAATCTGGTATAGCTAGTCTACCTTCCCTAGCATTTGTTTTCATTAATTCCCTTGATATTCTGGACTGTTTGTTCTTCCAAATAAATTTTATTACTATTTTTTCTAACTCTATAAAGTATTTTTTTGGTAAATTGATTGGTATGGCACTAAATATATAATTTATTTTGGGTAAAATTGTTATTTTTATTATATTAGCTCGACCCAGCCACGAGCAATTGATATTTTTCCAATTAGTTAGATCTGACTTTATTTGTGTGAGCAGTGTTTTGTAGTTGTGATCATATAGGTCCTGGGTTTGTTTTGGCAGGTATATTCCCAAATATTTTATAATGTCTACAGTGACTTTAAATGGGATTACTCTTTCTATCTTTTGCTGTTGAATTTCATTAGAGATGTACAGGAATGCAGAGGATTTATGTGGGTTTATTTTATATCCTGCAACTTTGCCAAATTTATTTATTGCCTCAAGTAGTTTTTTACTTGATTCTCTAGAGTTCTCTAAGTATATCATCATATCATCTGCAAAGAGTAATAGCTTGGTCTCTTCTTTGCCTAATTTGATTCCTTTGATTTCCTTTTCTTCTCTAATTGCTACTGCTAATGGAAAACTATGTTTCTAATAAGACCAACCTCGATTTAAATTAGTAACTGGTAGAACCCATTTTGAAGCCTGTGTTTGGATTAATCTTAAGAAAACAGTACGGGATACTAATGAAAAATGTCTCATGCAAATGACTTAGCAAATATGGCCCTGCTTCTGTTATAATTTGATGGTGACTATCCTGAAAGAGTTAAGTGGAGAGTGAGAAGATTATATTGATCATGTGGTCCTATGTTTCCCCCTATCCTCCACACATGCACTACATCATGATCAGCATTTTCCCAAAGTAATATTTTCTAAGGTCTGTGAGCAGTTGTAATTCCTCAAAACTTTGCTCAACTCTCCATTTCGTTTTGCTTTATGAACACAATCTTTATTTGGAATTGTAGATGTGGCCAATTTAAATCTAAGATGTGGCCTAAATGTCAGTTTTTAAAGTTGTTCCTGACATTGCAAAAATAACAGAAAATGTAGCCATACCATTTTTTCTTGGTTAAATTTTGTAGCACCAAATGTTTTATTTTTTTTTAAAGGTTGGTACACAATTTTTCACTCACTAGGTCTTCCCTTTACTAAAATAGCAAAAACATCTGTGGCTCCTCCACTCAATTGGTACAGTCCTTTATGAGTCCCAGATTTACAAACAGTATCAATTACACTCAGTAAACCTCATTCTTGGTCTTATTAATTACTTTCCATCCACTTGTCCCTCAGGCATATGGGTTCCAAAAATATGCTGACAATCAACAGTAATGGGTTTATAGGTTAGTTATTTGATAAGTAGAGTCATTTGCAGAGTTTCACATTATTAAAAAAAACAGTCTTTACAGGGAAGCTATAAACTCTCATGCCATCTCTGGTTTTCTCTGGTTTTCTTTTTTTCCACCTTTTTTTCTCTAATATAGACATATAATTTTCCACCTCTTTTTCTTACCAATTTGAAATTATTCAAGAAAAGTTACTTTCCATCATACTCTGTGTCCTAGCTATCTCACTACTAGAGACATCCCTAAAAGAAGTAAAGGACAGGGGGGGAAAGGTCCAGTATGTATTCTAATTTTCATTGTAGCTCTTTTTTAGCTATCATAAACTGAATACACGGTGGCTTAGCAACTTATAGATGCACTAACAGTCTTGTCTTTTCCTCCCTTCCCCCATCATGGCCCTAAATCACAAATTTCCTTTATGTCTTAAAGAAACTAATTATTTCTGGAGTATGGTTTTTTGTGGGGGATTTTCAATAGCAGCAGTAAAATTAGGATTCTATACAGACATTCAAGATCATCTGACACGATGATGTGTTTTCATTTTCCCAAGAAGTCACTTGCTTCTAGATTCTATAATCCCCAGTCCCTCACTTTCAGCGAAAAAAGATGATTAATGAATCACTAAAATGCAGACAACCTAGTGTTCACTTGGGGAAAAGATACATTGGGGAAGCACTCTGTTCAAAGATTCTAGGCAAATGGTGTGTGAAATTGTTGACAAATTGCCCTCATTAAGTTCTCAAAGTGGATCTTTTTTTCCTTCACAGTTTTGGCTCTATTTCAAATGCAACTGGGCAGAGTTAGGGGACTTGTGTTGGCAAGGTGTGTGCCTTGTCTGTTTTTGACCTTGAATACTTTTACCACTTCTGTAAGTGGATAGTAGATCCTCTCGATAGCATTGACAGAAAAGGCTTTTTTTCCTTCAGAAAAACAGGTGTAAACACAACTCAATGACAACCCGATATCAAAGGTAAACTGGAAATGGGGAGAGGATTGTGTGTTTTGAGAGGCTCTGTGCTGTGAAAAGCAGTTCATTTTGAAGTCATTCATAGAGGACAAAAGGGCTCTTTTAGCTTGGTAGTCCCAACGGTTACTCCATGAGTAGTAGGGCTTTTCTAAAAAGTGTTGCTTTCTCAGTCCTGGAATGGCCTCTTAAGATTCCTCACAAACTCTACCAGACCCATCACAAGGCACATCTCAAGGCAAGTGCCCAATGTTCAGCAATGCATGCTTCTTAATGTCTGCCATTTTTTTTTCCATTAGGCACCTAAAGGGCCTAATGTCAAGGGCTTAATGTCCTTGCTGTTCTGTAAGACTTCTGGAAATGTAAGTAACAAGGATACCTTACACTTGTCTGGCACTTTGAGAACTATATTTTTCTGGAAATTATCTCATTTGTTTCTCACAGTTACTCTGATGAGGGAACCAAGACAGAGATGTGAAGTCACTTGTCCAAAGCCACACAGCCACTCAGTTGCAGAACAGGAACTAGAAACTAATCACTAAGCCACACTCTCCCCCACCTCCCAGCACTACAACCAACTACACAAGGCACCAGTGATAAGGGCCACATAGTACGATGTTTAACAGATACAGTCTATGCTTTCTGATAGTGCAGGTGGGATTCAGCATTGGAAATATTACAGATGGTACTCATGTTTTAGGTAGGAATTGGACTAGATAGTTTCTAAGATCTCTCCCAAACAAGGTTTTATTATTTGGTAAATGGGCTTGATAATCTTGATGATATATCTATGTAAAGAATGTGAAAATAAAGAGAAGAAAAATGTATAAAGTATTTTAATAATTTTATCATATGAGTTGATCTAGAATATTATTTCAGATTTTATCTCAATCATAAAATTGTTCAATGTTGTCATAACATTCAAAAGAAAATGATATAGAAAATAAGATAGCCCCTGAGTGCAGCGGCTATCTCATTTTTACCTTTATATCTCCAGGGCCTACCACATAATTTCTTTACTTTAAAAAAAATGTAGGGGCGGCTAGGTGACACAGTGAGTAGAGCATTGGCCCTGGAGTCAGAAGGACCTGAGTTCAGATCCAGCCTCAGACACTTAACACACACACAAATAAAAAAAAACAAAAACCTAGCCGTGTGACCTTGGGCAAGTTACTTACCCCAATTGCCCTCCAAAAGGCCAAAAAAAAAAGTATTTTCAGTATAATCCCCAAAAGAGGGCATTTACATATCACAAAAAATCTATTCCACATAAAGTTATATTTGTAATGCTTTCTTTAAGTATGTATAAAATGATATATATTATTTTCAAAACTAACTTGCTTGCCTGTTTTTAATTCTTAAATTTGTACTCTTTTCTTCTGTATATTTTTGGAAAAAAAGTAGTACATTAGCATTCTTTTATTTTAACAGCACTATGGTTAATCATACTCTACAAGAACCATTCCCCAACCCCAATTAAAAACTGAAAAAAGAAAAAGAAAAAAGCTACTTGAAACAAATAAGCGTTTTTAAGCAAAACGGATTCCATATAATGACCACTTCTAAAAGTGTATGTCTCTGCATTTTATGATTCTCATCTCTCTAACAGGATTTCGGGAAGATGCTTCATCATAAGTCTTCTGGAGACAGTTTTTCATTGATGATAGTTTTTAAGTCTTTCAAAGTTGTTTTTCTTCATAATGTGGCTGTCCTTGTATAAATCATTCCCCTGGTTCCACTCACTTCCTGATGCGTTAGTTTATACCTCACAGAATTTTTGAAATAGTCTTATCATTTCCCATGATACAATCAAATTCCATTACATTCACATATCCCTATTTTTTCATCCATTCCTCAATTGTCTAACGGCCACCTTAGATTTTAGTTCTTTTCTTCTTTGACCCTTATCATCTCCCTTCAAGATTATAAAATTTGTGTTTTAACTATTGCCTCCCTGGCACAATACTCATAATACTTTTACACCCAATCCTTCTTCTTTCTCTGTTTTGTGTGTGTGCAATTTTCATCTGTCCATTTCAAGTAAGTGAGGTTCATTTGATGCCTACTTCTCCCAAATCTTCCTGAATATTTGCATAATCTCACCCACCCCTTTTATGAGAAATAACAAGTTGTAACTCTTTCTTTCTCAATATTACCCAAATGCATTCAATTTATCCTCCTCTTTCCTCTCTTAAAACCCTCAAAATAGAACCAAATCCCCTCAGAACTTCTGTTTTTTCTTAACTCCACCTTATTTAATAGTATTTTGAAGATATTAAGGTTGTGAAGACACATTTGATTCTTTTCCCCTTAGAATATTAGCATTGTATCATCATACAATTCATTCCAAATGCTTAAATAAATTCATCTGTCCAGATATTTTTGAAATCTTTTGTTTCTATTTCGAATTCTTATTCAGTTTGCATCTTTTCTTTAAAGTCCTCTATTCCATTTTAGTTCCACTTCCCCCCTGTAGGAGGATACTTAGTTTGCAGGATAAGTTATTCTTTGTGGTAAGCCTATCTCTTGCATTTTGAAATATTACATACCAAGACCTCATTTATATCATTTATATTATAAACTGTCCGGCCTCCTATGCCAGTGAATGTAATTTCTTAATACTTTCATTGACTCTTCCTTGTTCCTTGCAGTATTTTTTTTTCTTTGAATTGGGTGCTCTAGATTTGAGCTGACATTATTTGTACTTTTATTTTGGGATTCTTCTGAGAAAAGGATTGGTAGATTATTTCTTTATTTACTCTGCTCTCTGATTTTGACAGATCTGGGCTGTTTTAATTTATGATTTCTTGAAATGTAATGCTCATGCTTCTTTATGGTTTTCAAGTAATTTAATGATTCTTAAATTATTGCTCCTTGAGCTTTTTTTTAGGTTGGTTTTTTTTTTTTTTGGATCACATAGCTTACATTTTCTTCTACTTTTTCATCAATGTTTTGATTTTGCTCTACTTTTTGCTATCTTGTAGAGAAATTTCTTTCTGCTTGCTTTTGGGGGATATTTAGTTTTGTAATGATCTTTGATATTACTCAGTGAGTTTTTTAAAATTTACATATCTCTCCAGGTTTAGTTCATTAAATGGGGCTTTGTAACTAAGGTCAATTTCAGTCCCTGATATGCTCCTGGGGGGAATATTTAGTTGGCTTTGCTTGTTCTCACCCTGCATTCCCTTAGACCTTTTTTGTACCTGCAAGTTTCAGAATATTGAATCTTCAGACGTTCTCTGCATCTCATTTTTCCTGGTTAGAGCAATGCACTACCATGGTAGTTGCTGGTCACCTCCCACTGACACTACTCAGGACTGCCAAATTCCCTACCCTAGAACCTTCTAGCCACCTTGCAGCTTCCTCAGGGGAGCATTTTGAATGTCTTGCCTCTAGACTAAGATACTTGCAAGCTACAGATGTTCCATCTCTGCATGTAGTAGGAGCCTACCATGTTCCACTACTGGATTTGTTATAGTTGTCCCCTTGCCTCTTGCCTGTGAGCTTTTGGCTCCTTATATGGCGCAGCCCTAGAATGGAAAAAGTTATTGTATCTTTGCATTGAATTTCTTTATCATCATTTAGTCTAATGCACACTTTGGGCTTCTGCTGAAGTGGCTATATAGGAGTTGGGCAGGTAAGAAGTCTTATGTAGTACTTTCTTAATAAATGTTGATTGATTGATTGATCACTGTCTAGGTTCAAGGATCAAATGTCTTAGCTGATAGAACAATAAACCAATAAACCATGTTGGATTGTTACTAGGGTATGTAATGGAGCACTAAAATCCAAAGAGCTGAGAAGAGTGAGTCAGTCACTATAGCAGGCATTAGTATTGGGCAGTCCACACTAGATCAAAAAGCCAATATATGGGAAGTTCTGGAAATTAGACTATTAACATAACTCAGCCAGATTCCCCCCAAACTTACTGCTGTTGCTTTTCTCGGGCATGGTCACAGAACCTCTGTTAAACCACCTCCTAAATCTACTGTCAGGGCTCCTATACTGCTATTCTATTCTTGTCTGTGACATAGAACAATTTTATACATAAAATGTAGCAAATTCATGTGCTAAATATATAGTACATATATCTAGCCAATATGTATAGAATACATATGTGTATATTATATATAGAATACATATGTGCATATTATATATATATATATATGCACAAGGGAAGGGAAAGGAATGAGCATTTATATAGTGCCTACTATAAGCATCTTTTACAAATATTATCTCATTTTATACTCAAAACAAACCTTCAAGGTGGGTGTTATTATAATCATTTAACAGTTAAGAAAACTGAGACAGAGGTTAAGCGACTTGTCCAGGGTCACACACAGTTAGTAAGTGTGTATAAGGTCTTCCTGATTCCCTCCCTGTTCAGGGGGTCTATCACTATGCCACCTGGCTGTCAGGTATGCAAAGAATCCATGTTGAAATAGGATCCTAGGCTTATGACTAGAGAGGACTTCACAGGTCATCTTTCCTAGCCCTCACATTTTTACATGCAAGGTTTGAAGAAATGCCATTGTAGGAACTCCCTGTGTCAGTGCAGATAATAACCCATCTATATCTGAATGGATACATCTTAAGGATCAGGGTTAAGTAATTAGTATCATAATGAATATGTCAAAGGTAGGATTTGATCCGAGGTCTTACGGATTCTAAGCCTAGCATTCCCTCCACTACACCATGCTGCATCTGTGTGTATGTGCACAAATATGTCTGTGTTGCTGGACTGCAATGGACTCAATGGACTGCCCATGCAACTGCACATTGTAATCCAGGCAATATGCATTTTCATTCACTTTATTTTCCTTAGTAGAGATAGCTATGCCAAAATTTTTTGAGCAACTATAAATTTTCTTGAGGAAACTTCATAGTATTCACAGATATGGGGTCTATGAATTCTATAGTTTAATACCTTCTGCAAGTAGGTACTAGAAAGGAAGAATATAAAGTCCCTGCCCTGCAGGGATTTAATATTTACTAAAAAAAATATCTACAGGACAAATGTACATGAAAAGAAGAGGAAATCACAGAAATAGGCTAACGTTCAAATTAATAGATTTCAAATTATATGTATATATCTTTGAGGGGTATAGAATGATTATGCTATGGGTCACTTGGTTATATACAATAACAAATTGCAGAGTAGGCTAATTTCTAATGCATTTCCAGGTACAATTTAAAGAGCTGATATGTAGGATTTGGAATTTGGCAATCTTAGAAACAGCTTCACTCTCAAGATACCATCATGATAACAGATAAATGAACAGGTATGAGATTTTTTGCCTCCAAAAGGCTGGAAATCCTAACTTATTACCTACAATATTGGAAATGAATTTTACCTATAGGCATGCAGAAGTAAAAACTGCTTTCCCTGAGGATATGCTACTAAGCAGACTAAGATAGTTAGAAACTGTTTGGAGCCTTTTTTTCCTTACAGTTGAGATGCCTTGATGAAAAAAAGGTATTGGATTAAATACTAAGAAGAAATCAATTTCAAAAAAAAATGTATAAGTTTGAAAATTCTTATGTATTTTATGTATGTACTTATGTTTTCTGTATTTAGGTAGTATTTTATTTATGTATTATGTTATTTAGGTATTTACATATTATTCTTATATATATATACATATTCTTATGCATTTACTAGTTAAGAAAAGGATGTGAACTATTTCTAAGTAACACCTTCTAAATAACCAACCTTCCTTTAGAAATTAAATCAATGAATAGTATTCTTAAAAATGTTGGGTTTTAGGTGGGCACTTATGTGTATATGTATACACATATGCACATACACACATTTATGTATATTAAGCTATTTTCCTTTTTGGCTTTTATTCAGCAGAGCCATAATTAGGATTTTTTTTTTAATCTAAGGGAAGAGCAGAGTGGGATGAGAGTTGCTAACCAGGGGGCGGCTAGGTGGCGCAGTGAATAGAGTGCTGGCCCTGGAGTCAGAAGGACCTGAGTTCAGATGCGGCCTCAGACACTTGATGCACACACAAATAAAAACCTAGCCATGTGACCTTGGGCAAGTTACTTAACCCCAATTGCCCTCCAAAAAAAAAAAGCAAAAAAAAAAAAAGAGAGTTGCTAACCAGGGGTGAAGTCACCGTGAGGAAGGAGGTCTCTGGGGAGAGGACAAACACCTAGGGAGGAGACTTCTATCATTGAGGGTAGAAGCTGGTGGGGGAAAATTCATTTGAAGGATAGTTGCTGATGGAGAGAAAGTATGCCCTGGAACTATGCTTTAGTCTTTCTATCTTAATTATGACTCTTCTAGTCATATATCCACTTTTCTTTTGAAATATGATAAATGATATTTTTGTAAAATTTGATGCATTTTCTTAAAAATGAATATTTAAAATCAAGTCATTTTTCCTGTTTGGGGCTTGGAGTTTTAAAAATATAAAGTAAGGTAGAAACAGCTTTTCCAATGTGCTCTGCCCCACACAAATTTCAAACAATGTGAAAGGGAGCTCCGAACAACTTCTGGAGCCACAGAACCCACAGAACTGCACAGAGAAGCTAATCTCCTGCTGAGGACAGCCGAGCAGCCCTGCAGGGAGCGGCCAGCACAGCGCTCTGAGAGCAGGCAGCACAGCACACTGGGAACCAACAGCCCAGGTCCGCGGTTTTAGCCGCAAGGCGGCCGGACCTTCAGCTGGCTAGTGGAACCCCAGAACACCAGCAATTGTGGCGATTCCAGAATTATCAGCACAGATATGCCTAGGACAAAGTGAGAGGTTAGTGCCCTATGGACATTGGGACCAGTATTTGGGGAACACGTGGCTTCCTCCCCTGGGGGCAAAAAGCTGCTGAAGAAACAGCTGCACAGAAGCCATTTTGCATCGTCAGTAGTGGCTCTAACTCCTGGTCTGCAAACTGTAGGAAGATCCAGCAATCAGTCTGGGGGTTAATCGCTTTTGCTTTAAACTGCCTGGATCTGGATTGTGGTCTGGGGGGGAAGTTTGGGGTGGGTATCCAACTTGCCAGAGTGGGTGGAGGCTTTACAGAGGCCACCCAACTGGTGGAAGTTGTGAAGACCGCACGTTTGGGCGGAAGCTCCCCTGTCTGGTAGTAGAGTCCTACTGTGGCAACAAGCCCAAAAATCAAGTAATTAAGTGGCAATATGCCTAGGCAAACAAAACAAAATAAACAGAAAAGTTCAACGTTGGACTCCTATTTTAGGGGCAAAGAGGCTCAAAGCATGGAGGAGGACTGTGAGGTGAGAACTCCTGCACCAAAAGCCCCAAATGAAAATACAAGCTGGCTACAGGCCATAGAGGACCTTGAGAAGCAGATAAGAGAAGTGGGGGAAAATTTGGGAAGAGAAATGAAAAAGATGCAAGAAAAGTATGACATGACAGTCAACAGCCTGACTGAGGAAAATAACACCTTAAAAAATAGACTAACTCAAATGGCAAAAGAGGCTCAGAAAGGCAATGAGGAGAAGAATGCCTTAAAAAGCCAAATTTGCCAGATGGAAAAGAATCTCAAAAGCTCACTGAGGAGATTCATTCCTTCAGAGTTAGACTGGAGCAAATGGAAGCCAGTGACTTTATGAGAAATCAAGATGCTGTTAAACAGATCCAAACAAATGAAAGAATAGAAGGCAATGTGAAATATCTCATGGAAAAACCACTGACCTGGAAAATAGATCCAGGAGAGATAATTTAAAAATTATTGGACTACCTGAAAGCCATGATCAAAGAAAGAACCTAGAAATCATCCTTCAAGAAATTCTCAAGGAAAATTGCCCTGATGTTTTAGACCCAGAGGGCAAAATAGAGGTTGAAAGAATCCACAGATCACCTCCTGAAAAAGATCCCAAAAAGAAAACTCCCAGGAATATTATAGCCAGGTTCCAGAATCCCCAGATTAAGGAGAAAATACTACAAGTAGCCAGGAAGAAACTATTTCAATATTGTGGAAACACAATCAGAATGGCACAGGACCTGGCAGCTTCTACACTGAGGGATAGAAGGGCATGGAATATGATATTCCAGAGGGCAAAAGAGCTGGGAATGAACCCAAGGGTCACCTACCCAGCAAAACTGAGTATCTTGTTTCAGGGGAAAATATGGTCATTCAGTGGAATAGAGGACTTTCAAGCATTCTTGATGAAAAAACCAGAGTTGAATAGAAAATTTGACATTCAGACACAAGAAGCAAGAGAAGCTTGAGAAGGTAATCAAGGAAAAGAAATCAAAAGGAACTTATCAAAGTTGGACTATTTACATTCCTACAGGGAAAAACAATAACTGTGTTTGATGAAACCTTTCTCATTATGAAAATAATTGAAGAAGGGTACATGGCATTTGTTCGCAGGTATACATGGATAGAGGGCACAGGTTGAATTTGATGGGAAGGGATGATTATTATTTTTTTTTTTTGGAGGGCAATTGGGGTGGGGTGACTTGCCCAGGTTCACATGGCTGGGTTTTTGTTTGTGTGTTGGGTGTCTGGGGTCGGATCCGGGCTTGGGTCCTTCTGGCTCCAGGGCTGGCTCTCTGCTTGCTGTGCCACCTAGCCGCCCCAAGGAAGGGATGATTCTTTTTTTTTCTTTTCTTTTTTTTTTTAGAGCAATTGGGGTTAAGTAACTTGCTCAAGGTTACACAACTAGTCATTATTTATGTGTGGGTGCTCATTTTCCAAGGCCAGATTTGATCTCGGGTCATCCCAACTCCGAGGCCGGCGCTCCTACTCACTGCGCCACCTAGCCGCCCCAGAAGGGATGATTCTTAAGGGGTGAAGTCAAGAGGTGAGAGAGGAAAGTGGCAAGAGGAGATGGAGAGAGACAGGGTAGGGCAAACTATCTCATGTAGAAGAGGCAAGGGGAAGTAGTTGCAGGGGAGGGGAAGAACAGGAAGGCAAAAAGGTAAAAGCATATTCTCATTGAAGTTGGCTCAAGGAGAGAATCACATACATACTAAATGGAATATCTTACCCTCACTCACTCTCCTGAGTAGGGGAAAGGGGGATGAGAGTGGGGATGATGGAGGGGAGGGCATTCTGGGGAGAGGGGAGGTTAGAAGTACCCACTATCAAAGAGGGACAGGATCAAAGTAGGAATGGACCAGGTGGGAGGGGAGACAGGTGGGAGGGAAATATAAGCAGTCTTTTACAATATATCTACTATGGTAATGTTTTGCATAGATATACATGTACAACACATACTGAATTGCTTATCTTCTCAGAGGGAGTGGGTGACAAGGGAGAAAGGGAATGGATCTGATAATCGAAATTTTAAAATTAAATGTTTGATAAGATGTCCAGGCAGTGGGGCTCAGAGATTCACCTTGCCCTAATGGCAAAGTCGAAGGGGGTATGGGAGAAGATATGGGAGAGAGCAGATTGGATGAGGGGATATCTAGTGGGACTGCTATTCTGGGGTGGTGGGTAGGGAAAAATGGGGGAAAAATGTAACTCATAATCTGGTGGAAATGAATGATGTAAACCAGAAGTTAATAAAGCATTTGTTTAATAAAAAAATATATAAAGTAAGATGATGGTCAGCCTAACTACTATACTACTCTGCTCTTTTAAAGTATTAGTGATAATGATTCCTGTCTGGCATAAAAATTTAATACTACCAATCTGATTTGGAGCCACTAAAAGATTAATTTCTATTCTCCTGCTGGAATATAAATAGATTCTGCCAGCTGCTTTCTCTACAGGGGGTGTTCTTACTTTCATGTACCATTTTTAACTCAGAGAAAGGGCATAAAGCAAAGCATTCTCAAATGGGTTAAATAACCACAACAAAAAAGATAGATTCTAAATATATATCCCTCCCAAGGCATTCAATGCTCTAAAGAGAGAACATAAAACCACATGCCTGATTGGAAACCAATAATAATTATTTACAACTTTTGGAAAAGAAATCTTGAATTGATGAATAATTTGTGAGTGTTATAAAAAGAAAAAGAAAAGAATATGAAACCATATTCAAACATGTTTTGGGGTTGTTGGATTTTTTTTTCCAATCTCCCAGTAGCTGACATGACAGACAATCTCTTTTGGATATATTCCCCTTCACCATCAGCAAGAACAGTAGAGATGGATACTACTAAGCTAATTCTTTATCATACAGGATATATAACATTGAGAAAGTTGATTGAATTCAGAAAGTATATTTAATTGGTCAACCATATTTAAGTACTGAACATCTCAAAAGGGAAGTTCAGTGGAATATAACATTTTGAAAGTGACCATCTCCATTCTTATGCTTTGCCTAGATAGAGTCATATCTCATTTAGGAGAGTTATGTATATGTATGGATTACAAGAGTTTAGTATATATATAATTATAAAAGCGTAGTTTAATAAGCATTTTAAAAGGAGGATGTATGTATTGAATAGTAGGCTACATTTCTGGCATGGAAAATGAAATGTCACAACTTCCATGTTTAAGCTATTAATAAATAACTTATTGAAATAAAGTTCTGCATGATATTAAATCAAAGTACTCATTTAAAATACTTCCATAGAAAAAATATCACCAGATCAAATCATCACTATGTCTTAATCATAAAACTGATTTTCTCATAAAATTCCTCCCCTACCTCTCCTATACTGTCACATCTCTATGCCTTTATTCTTGTAGGCTGCTAACCTTGCAATACCTTCCCTAGGTTATGTCAACTTGTTGAAATCTTACCCAACTCAAATATTACTTCCTCTGTGAAGCTTCCCCTGATTCTCAAAGGCAATATTATTCCTACTATGGATAGCCCTTGGTTCCTATCTCTCTTATTTAATTACCAAATATACTTTCAATACCTACTATGTCTCAGGCAATGTGCTAGTGATCTCAAGCACCTACCTATCCAAGTATCATGTGGTATTACAGTTGTTTGTGTATATGTCATTATCTCCCATTAGATTTGATGCTCCATGAGCAGGTTTTTATTAACCTTTACATTTCACTCAGTACCAAGGTCAGTGATCTGCAAACTCCCAGTGCTTAATAAATGGTAAATCTGAAGCTTGCAATGGGCCTGAGACTAATTTTAGAAATCATTAAAGGTTGATAGATATGATATGAATGAAGGACAGAAGTGAGTAAGGGAATTATCCAATTTTTATAGTCTTATCAAGTATTCTAAATTATCATCAAGGGAACAACCTCTTTGAATTATTATGATCTCTTGTGACCAGATTCAATATTGCCCATACTGATGGTTCCTAAAGATAGTATAAAATAAAAATTATTCTCTAGAGGCAAGGATCATAATCAGTCAGTCCTTCAGTCTTTTATACCTAGGATTATGGAGGTAAATTGGAAAATCCATATGGGTTGAGGTTATCCTGTATTATTCTTACCACTGCTACAGAAGGGTCCTGGACTTTGTGTTATGCATTGCCAAAGCTGACCCATCATTTCCAGCTTATTATACCATGGGGGAAAGTAATATTTAGTGCCCATTAAAATCTGATTTTCTTTGTAGTTTCTCTGTATTGGGGGGGGGGGAGGGAGGAAAGATGAGGCAATCCGGGTTAGGTGAATTGCCCAAGGTCACACAGGTTTCTCTCTATTTTTGAGACATGGTTATTGCTGTTTAACTCTTACCAATATAACCAGCATTTGCTTTTTACCAGCTTTATTTTCCTAAGCTCACATCTGCACTGGTACAAGCATTTCAAACAACAAGTTGCTTAAGTAAAAGAAAAAAAGGAGACCTGACTCAAGGGCTTCTTTCTTATTCTCAGGCTCTGGCTCATTGATTTAAGCCTTCCTTAGATATGATGGTTACCCATGTCCCATTGCAGCTGATACAGAAGGTACACTTTTCATAATGGGGATGGGTAGAGGATTAGTCAGAGAGAAAGTATTCTGAGAATCACAACTTAGACTGATTCTTAGTATGTTTTTATTACCACACTTATGTAAAAAATGGGTCACAGCTCCCAAAGAATAACAGCCAGTTTTAACCAATGACAGGCAACTCATCTCCCCTCTTCTGAGTTTCCTTAAAAATACTAGCTAGGGCGGCTAGGTGGCAAAGTGAGTCAGAAGGACCTGAGTTCGGATCCAGCCTCAGACACTTAACCCACACACAAACAAAAACCTAGCTGTGTGACTTTGGGCAAGTTATTTAACCCCAATTGCCCTCCAAAAAGCAAAAAAAAAAAAAATAATAATAGCTAGAGCCACCTCCCAAAAAGGGTTGATTCAACCAGTCAGTCAAGCAACCATCCCAGCTCTCAGTAACCACATAGGAGCTGGGAATATTAAAGAGTCTTCAATGTATATTACTATCTGTGTTCTTTGGCCCCAGTGACTTTATAGGCCTTTTTCTCCCCACTATACTAGTAGTTGTCTATAAGACCTGAAAAAGAGTGGAATGGATCATACGCCACACAGAATTTATTTTTCAGCATTTTTAGATCAGATAACTTACAGTCTAAATAATTCTTTAATTGGATTTCCTCGTACCCCAACCCTGACCCCAGAGCTTCCATAATCTCTCCAGTCCTACCATCATGGAGAGGGGAAAAGATACTAGCTGCTGATTCTAAAACCAGAAATCAGTTTAGCATCAGGGTCTTTGGAGAAGGTTTGGTTGCAGGTATGGAAAGGGAAGCCTGTCTATTATGGCTTTATATAGCTTAGGAGTAGTATAGATTCAGATAAACTGTTCAAAGGAGAATGAACCAGCCATGTTCTCAGACCCTACTCTCTCCCCTCTGACATCGAGAAAAGTGGTAATATTCCTTCCCAATTTCCCATTGAAAACCTATTATTCCCACTTTACAAATATTCATTTTCTTATAAAGGGCTTGATCACTGTAGCAGCAAGCACCCCAGCATCCCCAGGGTGGCTGCTAACACAGGTTCTTAGATCTGCTTTTCTAAAGGAAAGCAACTCAAAATGGGTTAACAATCTTGCTTTAATCAATCAAACATATCATTTACCTAGTTCAGGGGGAAAAGTCAACACCCCGAACTTCAGAGTATACGGAAAGAAACAGATCGAGCAGACTGGCCTCCAACTGTCTGACCATTACATCCATACCAAATCACAGTTACCAGAGAGGGAAGCATCAACATCTGGGTTTTTCAAAGCCAGGGGGCTCTCAAAGGCTGCCCAGAGTCTCATCTGGTCAAATTACACCACACTTCTCAAAGTGAGCCCCAAAACAAAGTATCACATCAGGGATTATATAGCCTTCTCCTGGATCAGAGAATGTAACAACCCTCTTGACCCACTGCCCAATCACAAAGTATCAAGGTGTGGGCTTTCCTGAAAAACAAGCCTCCCACCACAGGCTCCAGGTATACTTAACCTAGGGACAGGAAAGATCTTTAAAATTTACATTCCTACAATAGTCACTCCACTTTTCAAAATTCTTCAGGCTAAGGCAGTCTCATTCACTGATGGAAATTCTCTGAATTTTGCTCTCTCAAGATGACTTTCTATTAGTTTATAATGTGGCATTGTGTCCATTATGTACTTTGAGTGAGGGATTTAAGAAAGACAAAAATTTTTTACTGTTTTCCCAGTTTCAAAAACCTCTGAATATGATAATAAGTATGGATCATTTGTAATTATAAGTAGAACGGAATTTAGATAAAATTATGGAAAGGATGTAGTTTGCTTTCAAGGCCTTTCCATTTCCACTTTGGACTCTTACCCCTATCCTGACATAACCCCAGGCAACTTGCCTGGGCCTACCTCTTTCTGTACCTATAATTCCCAATATGGACCTGTCTTATATCCTCCACTGAAATAGTTTTGTTCTGTCTCTTGGTGCATCAGGGACCAGCTTTCTATTATTCTATTCAACAAAAAATTTTGAAGTCCCTACCTCAAGGTGAGTGATGGGAATCCAAAGATAAAATTAAGACTGTAAATTAAATAGTCTATACTCTATATGCAAAGTACGTGGTACACATATAAATTCTCACAAGGTATTTTGAGGTAAAAAATTAGCAACTAAGGAGATTAGCAAATATTTCACAGAAGTGGCAACACCAGAGCTAAGCCTTAAAGAAAGATGAGTTCCAAAAGGCTAGGTTGAACAGAGGGACATTTTGTACAGTTGCATAGAGAGTTTAATGGTACAGTGAATGGAGCTTCTGGGCCTGGAATCAGGAAGATTCATTTTGCTTAGTTCAAATCTGGCCTCAGACACTTACTAGCTGTGTGACCATGGGGAAGTCACTGTTAAGTGACTTTCTTCATCTGTAAAATGAGCTGGAGAAGGAAATGGCAAACCAAACCAGTATCTTTACCAAGAAAATTCCAAATGGGGTCACGAAGAGCCAGAAAAGACTAAAATGATTCAACAACAAAAGAGATGAATGAGAGAGTCTCTGATGTGGTGAAGAGCTGGTTTTCCAGAATGACTTAAAGGTAAACTATGTGGGAGAAAAAAAGTAAAATGAGACCAGAAAGGTAAGCTGAAGTCAGACTGCAGAGATCCTTTAAACATCAAGTTTGTATTTCAGCCTAGAGGCAATTGTACCCCATTGAATATTTCTTTTTTTTTTAATGCCTTTTGTTCTTACTATTGTAATGATTTCCCTATATATGTTATCACACTTCCGAAGCCCACTTCACTTCTGACACGGAGTCTTTCTTTGGTATCAAAGGAAAAAAAAGTTAAATAAAAATGACATACACTTTGACTGGCAGCATATATAGAGAGAGAGTTTTATGGCCTCTAAATTCCCTTTCTAGTATCTTATGGTTTCTCTGTGAGGAAAGAAGACAAGGTTCATTTCTTCATTTCTTCTCTATCAATCATTTTAATTATACAGTGTTCAGTTTTATTTTATCGATCTTTTTATTCTCAAACTGAGTACTCATTGTTTAGATTGCCTTCCTAGCTGAGTTTACTTCACTTTGAATTAGTTCATATACGTCTTCCCAAGTTTCTCTGAATTTTTCACATCCATTATTTCTTATAGTACAGTAATGTTATATTATATTAAACTCAACAATTTATTTAACTTTTATTCAACTAACAAGCACCCATCTTGTTAATAGTCATTTCAACAAAAGTGCTACAATAAAAATTGTAGCTTATATGTGTTTGTGTATGTGTTATTAGCTACGTATGTTTACACATACATACATTTACACATATATGATATTGTTCTCAGTGAACGGCTGTGGGATCTCTGGCTCAAAGAAAGTGACTAGTTTACTTACTTTTTCTCAGATAACACTGAATTGTTTTCTAGAGTGGACTCACTCACAATTCTAGGAACAATCTCTTGTGTCTATCTTCCCTTAGCCCATCCAACCTTAATTATTTCTGTTTTGGCCACTTTTTGTCAAGTTTCTGGGTGTGGGATGAAAACATGAGGTTTAATTATTATTAGTGTTTCTCTTACCACGTTTTAAAGCAATTTTCCTGCGGTTGCTAATATTTTTTTATTTTGAAAACTGTCCAAAGTTGCTGACTTATTCATTCGGGAAAGACTTATGGTATTATATATTTGTGTAATTTATGGGGATACCCAACCTCCACTAAAGGTTTTGGGTGAGAAAAGTGATATAGACAGATCTGTACTTTAGAAAGACTTTGGCCTATTTTTGGTCCTATTGTGCCCTACTAGTGCTTTCCTAGAGGGCATTTTTGTATTTTCTTCATATTCATTTTTAAAAAATTTCTTTTACAGGTTTCCTGTTCTTTCATCATGCTCTTGATTTTTTATTGACTTGTGGTCAGTGTGCTGGGACAATACTTTGCTACTTGCTGGCTCTGGTTTTATTCTCCATGGACATTCCAGTTTTAGCCCTCTGTTGCTTGGTTTTATCATTGGTTCTGCCCTTGCCTTGTTAGTGATAGCTTGCCCATGTGGTCAACATGCTGACACAGTCATTTGCTACTTTCTCCAGAGCATTTCTACTAGTATACTGCAGAGTTCCCTAACTGATAGCTCTCACCTGGAAGCAAAGAAGTCAAAGGAGGGGTTATCATTTTGTCAAGGAAAAAAAGCAATTTTGAGACATGGAGGGAACTCTCAAAAGAGATAACTGTGGCTTCCCAAGGTGATCACTGATCAATTCATATTTTAAAAGGACATATAGAGAAGATGGAAACAGCATGTAATAGAGGAAAAATATAGGAATATAGCAATAATATACTATATATATAGAAAAATATACTAATATAGCAGAGACACTATAGGAATAATATCAGAAGAGCTGAATCTCCACATAAAACAAACAGAAAAACCACAGCAAGTCAATATCATAGACTTAATATACTTAGACTACAGGGAGGTATTTGATAAACTTCTTCATGTTATCTTTGGGGGGAAATTGGAAGATTGTAGATTAGATGCTAGTTCAATTAGGTTGATTCAAAAAATGACTGAAACGCCAAATTCCAAAAAACAGTATATAATGAGTCAATGTGAGCTTAGGGGAGAGTCCTTAGTAGGGTGATTCAGATATCGATAATGGCTAACAAAGAAGTAAACACCTTGTTTCAGCTATTGAATTAACACCTTGTTTCACCTATTGATTTAACACAGAGGTAGTTAACACCTTGTTTCAGTTCATGATTCTATCAAGTATTAAGATCCAAAACTTGTGAATCCTAGAACTTGTGAACTCTTGTTGCTAACAGGAAGGGGAGAAGATGATGACCACATATAAGGAGAGGCTCAGGCCTGAGAGAGCAGAACTGAGAAGGGAGCTATTGTGGTGGAGAAGGAGAAAACTTGTGGTATCCTGGCACTCTATGTTTGTCTGTTCTCTCTGTGTTAATGTTTGTGCTACTTTGTACAGAAGCCCTGGGACCTTACTGGAAGCCCTGAAAGAGGATTTTTCTGGTTGTCTGTTTACAGAAGTCCTAGAAGAGGGTTTAGGAGGTCCTGGGACTTTACTGATGATTTGTATTGACCTCTTGGACCTCGTTTGTGGGTCTGTGTTGATTTCTATACTGATGATTTGTATTGACTTCTCAGACCTTGTTGGTGGGTCTGTGTTAACTTCACAGGCAGATAGTGAATTGATGATGGTGGCAGCAATGTGGATGAATGTTGTTTTGGCTCTGCTAAGCTTTGCCTTCCCAGAAACAGAAACTGTGAAGGACTTGAGGTGGACTAGACACTGTGAGTTTCAATATGGATTGGGAACTGGACAAGGACCTGGACAAGGACTTGGGAGCTGCCTGCCTTTGAAACTAGGTGACAGCTATATAGATTCAGGCAGGAACTGGGACCATCAAAGAGAAACCATGGAAGCTGAGAGCCAGCCCTTGAGTCAAGATGAAAAGATCTCTTCTTGGGTACCTGATGCTAACTTAGAAGATTATGATTTACTGTGACCTAGGGGTAAAGAACTTTGACCTTTGTACTTTGTGTCCATTAAGGAGACATGCCTCCTTAAGGATGATTGAATTAAGGACTTACCAAATAATTAAGTTACTAAATGATAGAATTACTAAATGATTGTACTTTGTTTAAAACTGTGTGGCTACTTTGGTAAAAACTATGTGGCCATTTTAGTGATAAGTTGTTATGTCATAACATTGTGAATGCTGTACTTTGATTTCTATGGATATTTTGCCTTAATTTACTGCTGAATAAATAAAGAGTTCACTATACTGTTCAATCATAATCTTGAAGCTGTTCACAGCAGCAGTCCTCTGGGAAGCTGCTCTTGCTTGGCTTTACAATATCTAATCCCTGGCTTGTTCTGATCAACATTTTTATCATTTAAATGAAGATGTAGACAGCATGCTTTTCAAATTTACAAATAACAAAGTACTTAAGAGTGGTAAGGAAAGATATCATCTTTCTAGGATAGTAAGAACCATAGATCTAGACTTGGAAGAGATCTTAGAAGTCATATAGATGTACCTGAACAAGGCCTGTAACTGAACTTAATAAACTACCTTAATAAATATAGTTAGGTGATGTAGTAGATAAAGTACTAGACCATGGAATGAGGAAGACTTGAGTTCCAATCCAGCCTCAGACACTTACTAATGCCCCCTGGGCAAGTCACTCTTTGCTTCAATTTCATTCATCTGCAAAACTGGAATAATAATGACACCAACCTTGCAGAGTTGTTATGAGGATCAAATGAGAATACTATAAAGCACTTAGCCCAGTAAGCACTATATAAACATTAGCTATTATTTATTTATTTTTCTATCTATTGACATAGAGGTGAGAATTTTGAGCAAAGTTGTGGAGAGGCAGATTTCAGCTTAATATAAAGTAAAACTTCCTACCAGTTAGAACCATCCCACAGGAGATGGTGTGCCTCAGAAAGTAGTAGGTCCAATGCTGGCTAGAGGTTTCCAAAGAGGTGCTGAATGACCACTTGTTAACAAAGTTGTAGAAAGGATCTTGATTGGGCACAAGACATCCTGGCTGACTGCTAATGTCTCTTCTAACTCAGATATTCACTGTAAATTTGTCCCTTAGGTTATATTGCCCCAAAGAATTTTCTACTCTAAGGACTGACAATTTTAGAAGAGAAATTTATAGAAAAAGGAATGTCCCATGAGGCATATAGTTAAAAAGCTATGTGTGTTGGCAGTGAGCCTTCTGAAAAACTGCAAGTGATTGGGCATTTTGAATAGCAGCTGGGGGGAACAAAGAAAGAAAGAAAAAAAGAGTAAGTCAAGGGAAACACAGTTCATTTTGCCTGGCCAATAAAATCAAAATAATTCTCCTGAATTTTTTACTCTTAAGTAACTCAAAGTGTGCAAAGATGCCAACAACAATTGGCTCTCAGAAAACATCTGCTTTATTAAAAGTTGAGGAGAGTTGGAACTTTGATATGGTTCTGTGAAAAAGAGAGGTATGATTCTGGGAGAAAATTTTGTAGCATTCATTCATTCATTCATCTAACAACCATTTAGTATGTACCTGTTGTGTTCCTGGCACTGGAGATGTAGAAATATAAGTGAAAGTTTTTGCCCTCAAGGAACTTACCAGGGCAGGGGGATAGGGTGGGATGGGATGGATAGCACACACCCAGACAAGGAAATGTATACCTATATGCATATGCACAAGTATATACATGCATAGACATGAATGCATATGTGTATGTATAAACATATGAGTATGTAATATAATGCATATTGTATACAAACACATAATATTAATACAAAGTAATTTGATAGGTAGCATATACTAGCAAGTAGATGGATAATAAGTATACAAGCTGTATAGTAATAAAGGATAGGAGGTGATCCTTAGCTCCATGCAGCCTTGCCTTCCCACTGCCTTAATGTGTAGAGAAACTGCTTTTCCCCTCAATATCTTTTATGTGTCACTAACAGTGACTAGGCTCAGTTCCACGGCTGAATGGAACTTTGCTATTGGGTAAGAAAATTTCTCTATGCCGTGTGCCTTTAAACAAATTAGTGGAGAACTGAACAGAGGGAAACCTTTAGGGTTCTCCTTTGTAGAAGATTTTCTACATATGTCTCTTTTATTATTTCAGTTACTTCTGGAAAGGGTGAAAAAATAGAAGAGAGACCTGCCAGCTTGTGTGGAAGAATATCTCCTACTTGTCAAGATCTCCTTGATTTGTGCTCTTCCTCAGGATTTTCCCAGAGGAAACTTTGCCCTTCTAAATAGGGAAAGGTCAGTCACACTCTCCTTACAGCCCACTGGTTCAGATGCACAGCTCCACCTACTTCCTAAAGTAGGAAACAATCCACGAATCAAAACGTGTTCCCTGTGAACTTCAATTTTCCTTTGTTATGGGGAGGAGGGGATTTGGGGGAGGAAAAAAGAAACCCTATGACATCTTCATATTTAAATTGAAATTGACATACAAACAACTCCAAACAGGAAAAAAGATTGACCTTGTCCCATACCTCATAATTTCATAAAACTTTTTCTTCTCCTAAAGAGATTTCACATGCTACCTGATGCCTATTTTCCATCTTAATGAATTGCATTAATTATATATTTCTCTGTCCATTCATCACTCTTTACAGAAAGAAGATGACTCATATCTCATCAGTACCCACTATCCTTGGGGTGCATACCTTTAATTAAAGGGTAGAGAGTTCCTCCTAGAACTTCCATTTATGGAGAGCTCTCTGACCAACCATCTCTTTATTTCCCACATGGTTGCATACTACTAGACTTCTCTATCAAGTCCCCTTACTGTTTACCTTCCCTTCCCTTTTTAGCTTCCTTTTATGTGTGTTCTTTCTCCCTTAGAATTTGAGTTCCTTGAGGGCAGTTCCTTGTATTCCCAGAACTTAGCATAGTGCATGGCATACACTAAATGCTTAATGTTTGATGGCTGAATTAAATAGCTTTTTAGAAACTGGAATTTCCCAAGGCAGTATAGTGAGAAGAGTGTTTACAAAATGTTTCTCCAAACCAAGAACACACTCTTCCACAACTACAAAAATAGAATCGAGGGGCGGCTAGGTGGCGCAGTGAATAGAGCGCCGGCCCTGGAGTCAGAAGGACCTGAGTTCGGAGCTGGCCTCAGACACTTAATCCACACAAACAAACAAACAAAAAAAAAAACCTAGCCCTGTAACCTTGGGCAAGTTACTTAACCCCAATTGCCCTAAAGGGGCGGCTAGGTGGCGCAGTGAGTAAGAGCGCTGGCCTCGGAGTTGGGATGACCCGAGATCAAATCCGGCCTCAGAAAATGAGCACCCACACATAAATAATGACTAGCCGTGTAACCTTGAGCAAGTTACTTAACCCCAATTGCTTTAAAAAAAAAATAGAATCGAGGGGGAAATGTGCTCAAAATTAGAGATGACATGTGACAAAGAGGTAATTCACAACTCCTATTTGCTAACAGTCCTCTTCTTTGTGGGGTCCTCATAAAATTCCCCACAGACATACATGCAAACATCAGTACATATATTCATGTGAATATATGTGTGCATATGTATCTTTTGATCTTCTTGTAGAGTCCTGTCTTTCTTCAAATCATCCACTTTGTTCCAGGGACACTTACGAATACCTAATTAAACATTCATATCTTCCAACCTTTAAAAGTTCACAAGGTCACTCTGGTAAGGAGTGGGAGAAACATATGCTCTGTCTCCCTCACCTAAGAATTCCCCTCTCATGGACTTAATTAAAGCTACTCTATCACTAGATTGAAATACAACTGGGATAATAGGTGCTATACTAGATTGTTATTTTAAGCTCCAAGGGGAGCACTGTGTGAACAACTCTTCATCTGTCCCAATATATTTCCTGCATTCACACCTATCCTACATCTTCAATTAATTATTTCATTCAGAGAAGGCTGAGCCATTACATGCCACGGATTGATTGATTGAAGCAAGAAGTCTTGGCCTTCTGTGTTCAATTGGAGGGGGATAGACCCATACTCTTAATCCTTACATAAGAATTTACATACTTATTCCTTCTCTAACAAAAAAAAAAAGCAAAATTTTCCAAATCGATAATAAAGAGTAACTAAACAAATTCACTATCAAGAAATACACATAGCTGTTGAAAGTCTTATAGAATGTATGAGAGAGAGAGAGAGAGAGAGAGAGAGACAGAGAGAGACAGAGACAGAGAGAGAGAGAGAGACAGAGACAGAGAGACAGAGAGACAGAGAGAGACAGAGAGACAGAGAGAGAGATGCTTGGAAGAAATTTTCATCATAGTTACACTTCTTCTGTCTCAGAGAACTGGAACATAATATTTTGTTTCCTGATTTTCAAAGATCTTTGACTTAAAGTATAGAGAATTTAATGTAATTACTAAAATTATCTACACATCAACTTTGAATTAGTAATTATTAGATGTTTACAAAAGTGCAAATCTGTCTTAAGAGAATCACTATATTTGTTGGGGGGAGAAGGAAAGAGAATAGCTAGGTGGTGCAATGAGTCAAATGCTGGGGCTAAAATCAGAAACATTCATCTTCCTGAGTTCAAATCTGGCCTCAGACGATTAGTAGCTGTGTGACTCTGAATAAGTCACTTAATTCTGTCTCAGTTTCCTCACCTGTAAAATGAAATGGAAAAGGAAATGACAAACCACTACAGTACCTTTGCCAAGAAAACCCCTAATGGGGTCATGAAGAATCAGACATGACTGAAAAATCACTGAACAACAACATATTCATTCAGCCTTGTTATGTGAAAGGCTATTACAAATAAATGTAACTGAAACTTAGTCCTTTAAGCATACAAATGTTTTTTTATATATATAATTTTAGCTATTTTAGAAAAAATATTTGTCATTACACATTTTCTTTCCTTTTTGGCATAACTTCAGTCCCATATTTCTGACTTTTATCTTCAGCTTAATAGTATACCAACACCCCTAACTCAACATATCACAAATCTTATTCATCTTCTTTCTCCCCAGTCCTACAGTGCTTCTTATCTTACCTATCGCTGTTGACAGCACAATCATTCTCCAAGTCACTATATTTAACAGTTTGGTGATACCTTAGATTCTTTGCTCTCCCTTGCACTTATATTCAATTAACTGTCAAATCCTGACAATTCTAATTCCCCCATCTATCTTTCATCTGTTTCTTCCCTCCTAATCATATTATTATTACCTAGTTCAGACTGTGATTAACTACCATAATAGCTTCCCAACTAATAGTCCTTTTTTCTTGTCTCTCCTTTCTCCCCTCCATCTTTCATTTAAATAATATTCATCTTCCTAGTGTACAGATCTGACCATTATTCTCTATGCTCAAAAGTTTGCAGTGGCTCCCTATTGCCTCCCAAGTAAAATTCATGCTATTTAGGCCAGAGGTTCACGATTATTTGGCCTATTGCCCTCCTTAAAAAAAAATTCTTGGTGGGGGAGAGTCAAGATGGTAGAGTAAAAGCAGAAACTTACTTGAGCTCATACCCAATTACTTCCAATTGCTGTGAAAAATAACTCTAAACAAATTTTAGAGCTACATAACCGACAAAATGACAGAAAAATACAACTTCAGCTGAAATCAGACTGGCAAGACAAAAGGAAGGGTCTATCACACTGGGCTGGGAGTGGAGCACAGTCCCACATGGGCCACACTGGTACAGACCCCTGGCACAGGCCAGGCCAGAGAAGACCTCAAGGAACTGAGTCATTGGCAGCTATGGAAGTTTCCAGACTTTTCAACCCCCTAAATGCCAAAGAGAAAGTAAAAGGTCAGTGGGGAAATTCTGTTGGAGGAGAAGGTGGTCCAGCCCCTGCCCTGAGGGGCAGTAGAGGTGGTAGTGGCTGCAACAGCAGCTGAAACGGTGGCAACAGAGGAAGCAACAGTGGCTACTTCTGGGGTTCCAGGCCCAAAGATAGTGAAGGGACCAAGTGGCTAACCAGAAGGCAATTGCAGGAATCTCTTTTCTGGTGCTGAGGCAGAATTTTCTTGCTTTGTGCTGCCTGGATCTGGGTCACAGTCTTGGGTGGCAGTCCTGAGGTGAGGAGCACTGGCATGGTGGAGCTTGTTGAGGCTGTGGAAAGGCAGACCTCCACACAGTTCTCAGGCAGGTGCCTAGAAGAAGCTCTGACCAACAGCTGCACAAAACCCCAGAAATTTGGGACATAGAACTCTCCACTCTGGAAGCAGAGTTCTACTGTGGCAAAGAGTTCAAAAGTCAAGTAATTGGCTGGCAAAATGAGCAAACAGGGGAAGAGAAATCAGACTATAGAATCATTCAGTGCCAACAAAGATGAAAACATGAAACTAGAAGAAGACAATAAAGTCAAAACTGCTGCTTCACAAGCCTCCAAGAAAAATATGAATTGGTTGAAGACCATGGAGAAACTGAAGAAGTATTTTGAAAATCAAGTAAGAGAAGAGAGGAAAAATTGGGAAGAGAAATGAGAATATTGCAAGAAAATCATGAAAAATAAGTCAACAGCTTGCTAAAGGAGACCCAAAAAAATACTGAAGAAAATAACATTAAAAAATTGACTAACTCAAATGGCAAAAGAGGTTCAAAAAACCAATAAAGAGAAAAATGCCTTAAAAAGCAAAATTAGCCAGATGGAAAAGGAAGTTCAAAAGCTCACTAAAAAAAATAATTCCTTCAAAATTAGATTGAAGCAAATGGAACCTAAGACTATGAGAAATCGAGATGTTATAAAATAGACCCCAAAGAATAAAAAAAATGGATGACAAAGTATAATATCTCATTGGAAAAACTTTGAAAATATATCTGGGAGAGATAATTTAAAAATTATTAAACTACCTGAAAGCCATGCTCAAAAAAATAGCCTAGACACCATCTTTCAAAAATTATCAAGCAAAATACCCTGATATTCTAGAACCACAGGGCAAAGTAGAAATTGAAAGAGCCCCCGATAACCTCTTGAAAAAGATTGCAAAAAGAAAACTCCTAGAACTATTATAGCCAAATTCCAGAGTTCACAGGTCAAGCAGAAAATATTATCAGTAGTCAAGAAGAAACAATTTGAGTTTTGTGGAACTAATCAAGATAACCCAAGATCTAGCAGCTTCTACATTAAGGGATCATGGGACTTAGAATATGATATTCTAGAGGTCAAAAGAGCTAGGATTAAAACCAAGAATCACCTATCCAGAAAAACTGAGTATAATACTTCAGGGAAAAATATGGAAATTCAATGAAATAGAGGACTTTCAAGCATTCTTGATGAAAAGACCAGAGCTCAACAGAAAATTTGACTTTCAAATACAAGAAGCAAGAGATGAATGAAAAAGGAAAAAGAAATCATAAGGAACTTATCAAAGTTGAACTGTTTATATATTCCTATATGGAAAGATATTTGTAACTCATGAGACTTTCCTCGGAATTTTGGAATGTATATGTAGGTATAAATGTATATATACATATATATGTACATATAGATGGGTGTATGTGTGTGTATGTATATATAGAGGGCACAGGATTAGTTGAATCTGAAAGGATATTTAAAAAATAAAATTAAGAGGTGAGAGATGAATATATTGGGAGAAGGTGAAAGGGAGAAATAGAATAGGATAAATTATCTCACATAAAAGACATGAGAGAAAGCTATTACAATGGAGGGAAAGAGCAAGGGGGTGAAAGGGAATGAGTCAACCTTATTCTCATTGGATTTGGCTTAAGGAGGGAATAACAAAGACACAAATTGTTTTTGTTGTTGTTGTTGTTTTTGTTTTTCTTTTAATTAACATTTGTTTTTAAAATTTGAGTTCCAGATTCTTTCCCTTCTTCCCTCCTCACCTTACCCCCACTGGGAAGATAAGCAATTCAACATAGGATGTACATGTATAGTTATGCAAAACATTTCCATACTAGTCATATAGTGAAAGACTAACTATATTTCCCTCCATCCTATCCCACCCTTTACTTGTTCTATTCTCTACTTTGACCCTGTCCCTTTTCAAAAGTGTTTGCTTCTAACTACACTCTCCCCCAATCCTTCCTCCCTTCTATTATCCCCCCTCTTATCTTCTTCCCCCCTACTTTCCAGTAGGGAAAGGTACCAGATTGAATGTGTATGTTGTCCCCTCCTTAAGCCAAATTCAATGAGGGTAAGATTGACCCATTTCCTTTCTCCTTCTTGCTCTTCCCCTACATTGTAACAGTTTTCTATTGACTCTTTTGTATAAAATAATTTACCCTAATCTGTTTCTCCCTTTCTCCTTCTCCCAATATATTCCTTTCTCACCTCTCTATTTTATTTTTTAGATACCATGCCTTCATATTCAAATCATCTTGTGCGCTCTATCTATACACACATATGCACACACTCACATATATATTTATATACACATACACCCTCCTATACATATATATTCCTTTAAACTATCCTCATACTGAGAAAAGTCTCATGAGTTACAATTATTGTTTTTCCATGTAGGAATGTGAATAGTTCAACTTTAATAAGTTCCTTATGATTTCTTGTTCCTATTTACCTTCTCATGATTCTCTTGCTTCTTGTATTTGAAAGGCAAGTTTTCTGTTGAGCTCTGGTCTTTTCAAGATTGCTTGAAAGTCCTCTATTTCATTGAATTTCCATATTTTTCCCTGAAGTATTATACTCAGTTTTTCTGGGTAGGTGATTCTTGGTTTTAATCCTAGATCTTTTGACCTCCAGGATATCATATTCTAAGTCCCATGATCCCTTAATGTAGAAGCTGCTAAATCTTGCATTATCCTGATTGTGTTTCCACAAACCTCAAAATGTTTCTTCCTGACTACTTGTAATATTTTCTCCTTGACCTCGGAACTCCGGAATATGGCTATAATATTACTAGGAGTTTTTCTTTTGGGGATCTTTTTCAAGAGGTGATTGATGAATTCTTTCAATTTCTATTTTTCCCTCTGGTTATAGAATATCAGGGCAATTTTGCTTGATAATTTCTTTTGTTTTTAATTTTTATTGTTTTTTTTTTTGCTTTTTGGAAGGGGGAGAGCAGGGCAATTGGGGTTAAGTGACTTGCTCAAGATCACACAGATAGTAAGTGTTAGATGTCTGAACCAGATTTGAACTCAGATCCTCCTGACTCCAGGGTTGCTGCTCTATGCACTGTGCCACCTAGATGCCCCTTGATAATTTCTTGAAATATGGTGTCTAAGTTCTTTCGTTGATCATGGCTTTCAAGTAGACCAATAATTTTAAAATTGTCTCTCCTGCATCTATTTTCAAAGTCAGTGGTTTTTCTAATGAGATATTTCACTTGTTTTTTCATTTGTTTGGATCTGTTTTATAGTATTTTGATTTCTCATAAAGTCATTAGCTTCTAATTGCTCCAATCTAATTTTGAAGGAATTATTCTCTTCAGTGAGTTTTTGAAATTCCTTTTCCATATAGGCAATTTGACTTTTTGAGGCATTCATCTCCTCATTGGCTTTTTGGGCCTCTTTTGACATTTGAGTTAGTCTATTTTTTAAGGTGTTAGTTTCTGGGATCTCCTTTAGCAGGCTGTTGCCTTGCTTTTCATGATTTTCATAAATCATTCTCATTTCTCTTCCTAATTTTTCCTCCATTTCTCTTATTTGGTTTTCAAAATCCTTCTTGAGCTTTTCCATGGCTCGTAACCAGTCCATAGTTTTCTTGGAAGCTTTTGATACAGGAGTTCTGACTTCATTGTCTTCCTCCCATTCCATGCTTTGATCCCTTTTGTCCCACAAAAAGGAATCTATGGTTTGATTGCTGGGCTTACTTTGTTTCCTTTGCTTACTCATGTTGCCACTCAATTACTTGACTTATTTTTTTTAACAAATGCTTTATTAACTTCTGTTTTACATCATTCATTTCCACTAGATTTTGAGTTACAATTATTTATCCCCCCTGTCTTTCCCCTACCCACTCTCCCAGAATAGCAGTCCCACAAGATATTGCTTCCTCCAATCTGCTCTCTCCCATATCTTCTCCCATACCCCTGTCGACTTTTCCATTAGAGCAAGGTGAATCTCTGTGCCCCAATGCCTGCACATCTTATCTCCCAATTACAAGCAAAATAATATTAATAATAGTATTTATATATATTAGAAACATTTAATTTTAAGACCTTGAATTACAGATCCATTCCCTTCCTCCCTTGTCACCCATTCCCTCTGGGAAGATAAGTAATTCAGTATATGTTGTACATGTCTGGCTATACTAAACATTACCATAGTATATATATTGGACAAGGCTGTTTATAATTCCCTCCCACTCATCCCATCCCCCACCTGGTCCATTCCCTACTTGATCCTGTCCCTCTTCTATAGTGGGTGCTCCCAACCTTCCCTCCCCCCAAGGATGCCCTCCCATCCATCATCCCATCTCTCATCCCCCTTCCCCCTATTCTGCTTCAGGTTGAGATATCCCATTTAGTATGTATGTCATTCTCTCCCTGAACCAAATTCAATGAGAATGTGGTTTTGCCTTTTTGCCTTCCTATTCTTCCTCTCCCTTGCAGCCTCTTCCCCTTGCTTCTTCCACATGAGATAGTTTACCCTACTCTGTCTCTCCCCATCTCCTCTTGCCACTTTCCTCTCTCACCTCATAATTTCACCCCTTCAGTATCCTCCCTTCCCAACAAATTCAACCTATGCCCTCTATCCATTTATAACTGTAAACATATACACACATTCACATATGTATTCATATGACCATACACCCTTCTTCCATTATTTTCATACTGAGAAAGGTTTCATCAGTCACAGTTATTGTTTTTTCCATATAGGAATGTAAATAGTTCAAGTTTGATAAGTTCCTTTTAATTTCTTTTCCCTGATTACCTTCTCAGGCATCTCTTGCTTCTTGTGTCTGGATGTCAAATTTTCTATTCAACTCTGGTTTTTTCCTCAAGAATGCTTGAAAGTCTTCTATTTCACTGAATGACCATATTTTCCCCTGAAACAAAATACTCAGTTTTGCTGGGTATGTGACCCTTGGGTTCATTCCCAGCTCTTTTGCCCTCTGGAATATCATATTTCATGCCCTTCTATCCCTCAGTGTAGAAGCTGCCAGGTCCTGTGCTAATCTGATTGTGTTTCCACAATATTGAAATTGTTTCTTCCTGGCTTCTTGTAGTATTTTCTCCTTGATTTGGGGATTCTGGAACCTGGCTATAATATTCCTGGGAGTTTTCTTTTTGGGATCCTTTTCAGAAGGTGATCAGTGGATTCTTTCAACCTCTATTTTGCCCTCTGGATCTAAAACATCAGGGCAATTTTCCTTGAGAATTTCTTGAAGGGTGATTTCTAGGTTCTTTCTTTGATCATGGCTTTCAGGTAGTCCAATAATTTTTAAATTGTCTGTCCTAGATCAATTTTTCCAGGTCAGTGGTTTTTCCCATGAGATATTTCACATTGCCTTCCAATCTTTTGTTTGTTTGGATCTGCTTAACAGCATCTTGATTTCTCGTAAAGTCATTAGTTTCCAATTGCTCCAGTCTAACTCTGAGGGAATGAATCTCCTCAGTGAACTTTTGAGATTCTTTTTCCATCTGGCAAATTTGACTTTTTAAGACATTCTTCTCCTCCTTTGCCATTTGAGTTAGTCTATTTTTTAAGGTGTTGTTTTCCTCAGTCAGGCTGTTGACCCTCATCTCATACTTTTCCTGCATCCTTCTCATTTCTCTTCCCAATTTTTCCTCCACTTCTCTTATTTGATTTTTCAAGTCCTTCTTAAGGTCCTCTATGGCCTGTAACCCACTCATATTTTCCTTTCGGGCTTTTGGAGCAGGATTTCTGACCTCACAGTCCTCTGGCTGTTCCATGCTTCGATCTTATTTGCCCCCAAAGTAGGAGTCTAAGGTTGCATTTTTCTGTTTCATTTGTTTCCTTTGCCTTGGCATGTTGCCACTTAAGTACTTTACTTTTGGGCTTGTTGCCACACTAAGCTCTGCCCACCAGACAGGGGAATTTTCATCCCAAAGGTGTGGGGAACAACTTCCATTTCTGGCAAGCTGGAAACCCACCCACGATCACCACCCCAGATCACAATCCAGAGGTTAAAGCAAGAGCCATTACCCCCCAAGACTGATCGCTGGATCTCCCTACAGTTTGCAGGCCAGGAACTGGAGCTGCCTCTGAAAACTACAAAATGGCATGTCTCCTCAGAGGCTTCTAGCCCCCAGGGGAGGAAGCCAACATATTCCCCAAATACTTGTCCCAAAGTCCATAGGGCACTAACCTCTCACTTTGTCCTAGGCATGTCTATGTTGATAATTCTGGAATCGCCACAGCTGCTGGTGTTCTGGGGTCTCTCCAGCCAGCTGCTGGCCCTGCTGCACTTGGGCTAAAACCGGGAATCGACTCAGGCAGACCTGGGTTCGGCTCCCCGAGCTCTGCATGCTGCTCTGCCATCTCCCAGACCTCTGTGCTGGTCCTTCCTGCAGGGCTGCTGGGCTGTCCTCAGCGGGAGGTTAGCTTCTCTGTGTCGTTCTGTGGGTCCTGGGGCTCCAGAAGTTGTTCAGAGTCCCCTTTTACATATTTTGGAGGTGATCTGGGGGGAGAGTGGCTTGGCTGTGCTGTTTCTACTCCGCCATCTTGGCTCCGCCCTCAGGGCACATTTTGATGAAGTGTCCCAATTACTTGACTTTTGAGCTCTTTGCCATAGAAGAACTCTGCTTCCAGGGTGGAGAGGCCTTTGTCCCAAATTGCTGGGGTTTTTTAAGCTACCAGAGCTGTTAGGTGCCCTCTCTATAGCCCCTACAAGCTCTGACACACTGGCCACAGACCCCAGTACTTCTACCCAAGACCTTGATCCAGATCCAAGCAGGTCAAAGCAAGAGCAATTACATTCTGAACGGTCCCTTATTCTCCCTATGATCTGCAGGCCAGGAGCTCTGGAGGCAGCCACATGGCAGCTGCTGCTGCCACCATGGCTCCACCCCTTCTAGCACTGGGGCAGGGGCTGGACCATGCTCTTCCTTCACCTCATTCCAACAGAGTTCCTCACTGACTTTTTACTTTCCCTTTGGTGTTTATGGGTTTGAAAAGTCTAGAAACCACGACAGCTGCTGGTGATTAGCTTTCCTGAAGTCTGCTGAGGCTGGTTTGTGCTGCTGGTTGGGGCTGCCCCAGGGCTGGAAACTTGTGGCTCATGTGGGACTGCTCTAGGCTTCAGCTTGGTGCCATAGACCCTTCCTGTCAGCCTGCCAGGCTGCCTTCAGCGGGAGATTTGTTTCTGTCACTTTGTGGGTTCTTTAGCTCTAAAATTTGTTTAGAGTCTTTTTTTTTTACATGTGTTGGAAGTGGTTGGAATGGTAGCTCAAGCCAAGTTCCTGCCTTTACTCTGATATCTTGGCTCTGTCCCTCCTAGAACTTAAAGTTTTAAAAACAAGTGTTAAAAAATTGTTGTTATGTGCAACTGGGAAGTAAGGCACATAGGCAATGGGGTATAGAAATCCATCTTGTCCTAAAAGAAAGGGGGAAAGGGAAAAGGGAAGAGATGGGCTGGGGGATATAAGAGAGGGCAGGTGGGGGGAGAGGTAATCAGTATACTTGCTATCTTGGGGTGGGGGTAGGGGAGAGATGGGGAGAAATTTTGGAACTCAAAATCTTGTGGAAATGAATGTTGAAAACTAAAAATAAATTATGAAAAAATTACTTAACAACCCCCCCTGAAATCTACTTTCTTTAACCCTTTAACATTTTAAAAAATTTGCATATTTCAAAAATTATATTTTTTAAAATGATGCATCTTAAATTTAATAATTTATCATAAATTTGTGTTGTTTCTCCTTCACTGAAATTTTGATGACACAATATTGCATTGTGTATCCATATAGTATCATATTGTAAACAAGCATTACATGCACATATTCCTGTCAATGCATGCTAGACTTCCCTATAATGATTCTCTATTGTCAGGACTTGCTTGTTAAGACCTGTTGGTGGATTTGACCACTGATAAGTTATAATATGTATTTTGGGTTTTTATTTGGAAAATAATGTAATCACTATAACTATAACTTTGTTACATAACAGATGAACCATATATGAATGTTTTCTTTTTCGAAATTTTCTTCTCTTTTCTTTCCTTATGCTTCCACTGCCTCCTTATTTTTATTTAGTGATCCACATTGCACCCAAAGCTACTATTGCCACCCTGGACCATTCCAGCATCCCCAAGGGGTGGTATTATCCACTTTAGGAATGTGTTTTAGGATTTGGGGAGCATAAATTGTTGGAAGTCAATTTCCAAATTTTATATAGTAGTGGCCTCCCCTAAAAAAAACAAACTGTTCTTCCCCAACACTTTTCATACAACAATGTATCCAAGCAAGTTTCCTTGCTCATATTTTATTTATATAAAATTAAGAATCTATTATTTTATGCCACAAATATTAATAAAATAAAATGTTAAGCAATATAATCACTGTGATACATTCACTATCAAAGGATCATAGCCTTAGAGACAGAAGACCTTCTAGTCCAAGTTCCTCATTTTACAGTTGATTAACCTGAGGTCTGGAGGAGTCAAGGGACTTTGTGGCAGATGCAGGATTTGAATTCAAGCTCTCCAATTTCAAATCCAGTACTCTTTCAACTACTCTGTAGTTATTCTGACAGGTAAAGAAGGACAACAGACTAGTCCTAAGTTCCATGATACACGTCCTCTCTCACCACCTTTAAAGCTTTAATTAAAGTCATGCCAGGTACATGGCATTAGAAGTGGAGAAAAGGCATGGTGTTGTTAATCTAATCCTAAAATGGGCACAATAGTGACCTCAGCTTTCAGCAGTCCCTTCTGGCTACAGCAATGGCCTTCACACAATTCATGAATAGCTAACACCAGAGGGAATCACTGAGCATTGACACCCATGTGCCTGACCACAGGAAAACCTTTATAGACCATATGTCCACAAAGATTGGCATGAATTATGGCTTGACCCACAGCATTTCAGGATTGAGGGGTGAAGGCATAGAATATACAATTGCCATTAAGTACCCAACTTCCCTCAAACAGTGGGTTGCAACTTTCTCTACAAGTGTGGAAATGCAAGGTTTTCAATAAGGGACACCCTTCCATGGTTTATCCTCCAGAGATAGTGGGGAGATATGTACCCATAATCCTAAGGGGCAGACCAAACTTTGGTGAAGAAAGGGAGGGTAACTCAAATTTTGCCAGGTCCCAATACCCAAAGTTAAACATATGCCCCTTCTACAAGCCCTATATATTTGAAGCTAATTCATAACATTAATGTTGTTTTTGTTAACTGACCTGAACATGATTTCCACTGAAAAATTATTATATTTTGGAGAGACTTGTATTTGAAGATACCCAAAAATTTTAGTCAGTGATTTGCTGATTTCAGCCACCACCACCATTCACCCATCCAGGGCCTTGTACCCTACAGTTAGTAAAATTCTACCTTGTTTCTCCACAATCTAGCTTTACATATACCTGTTCCTTCATGTACCCAATATGAATTGCTTGCTTTATCCTGAGTTCTTCTTGCTTTTTATTGCCTCCATGCTGTTGTACACACTACCTTGAATGGTATCCCACCTTCATGGTCATATTCTGAAATTTTCTCCACTCTTTAAAGCCCAACTCAGGTCAAGAGATCAAAGGACCTTAGAGGTCATCTTGTGTTCAGTGCTTTCAATTTACTGATTTGAGAGTTGCAGCCATTTGTTTAAAGTCACGTGGGTAGTAAGTGGTAAAGTTGGCATTCAAATCTATATTCTCTGAGTACAAATTCAATATTCTATTCATATCTCACTGCAATTTTTCTTCTGAGACAGTTAACAGAGCTATGTAATTTCATTATTTTACTATTATTTTATCCTTCCCATTAGATGTAATCTCCCTGAGGGGTAGGAATACTGTATTGTATTCAATACATTGAAAAAATAATCTTTAAAAAAGAGTTTGAAACTGAGATGAAAAACATATTAATTTTATGGAAGTCTTGTCAATTATTTTGTTTGCTTTACTATAGTGCCCTCAGATGTTAGTGAGTTTCTTTACCTTTATCCTAAATGATTCTATACCACTAGCCTTTCTCTTTCTTTGTTTCTTCCTTCCTTCCTTCCTTTGTTTCCTTCTTTCTCTCTTTCTTTCTCTTCCTTCCTTCCTCTCTTTCTCCCTCCTTCCATCTTCTGTTCCTTACTATTAGAGTTAGCTGTCACTTTGCACAATTTTCAACATGTTTGACTCAAGCAGGTAAAGTAAAAGTAAATAGCTTCTGAGTGAGGGTCTGAGGGACTCTCTAGTCACACACATTTTGATAGCTCATAGGCCCCCATTTTGGTTTATTTCATGATTTTCATTTATATTAGTTGTATTTTACATAATTGACATCAGATAAAATAATTTTCTAAATGAATTGAGTATCTTATTTTTTTCCTTTTTATTGTAAACTTAATCACTGAAAAACAAAATGAAAAAATGAAAAAAGATTGTATTTTTAAAACTGCAACATTCTGTTATATCTATATATTTTTAAAGAGATGTATACATAAACAAAATAGTGTAAATATATGTCTGTATAATTTAACAAAGTAGTACCAAAATTACTCTATTTGTATCCCATTATGCATGTCTTTTTGTGTTCTTTTATGCATTTAAAAATGTTTCTTTTTTGTCCTCATTTTTCAATTGTACTTACCACTACTCCCTGTTTGGAAACCCTCTCTAGTAACAAATATTTATGATAAACTAAAATAAAATCTCTGACTGCAATAATCATTTCAGTCATGCTTATACAAAGTTTTAAGAATTAAATGTCAAGGAAGAATAGAAGGGGATGGAGATGCAGTAGTTGGGATAAAAGAATGACAATTTAAATCTCAGTTCATTAGGAAAATATTTCAAGACTTGAAATTTTAAAAATTCCAAATAATGACTAGTTTATATTATTAATAATTTTCTTTATAAAATGTCAAAATTCATTAAATTTCTGCCTTTTGCAGTTTTGCAGAAGATCAAATATTTTCTTGTAATTCATATGCTGAGGTCCAGCTGTCCTTATTGATAGTTTTGCCTCAGTCTCCCACTGCATCTTTGCCTTTCTCCAGCTATAATTCACTTTATTCCCCTGCTATCTCTTTATCACTTGCAATACCGACCAATTGTGTATTATTTTCTCCCCCTTTCTGGATGTATGATGATCCAATCAATTCTGTCACTTGTTGCTGGAATGAGTGTGTCAATCATATTATGACTTCTCTTACTATACCTAATGAGGGTCTATTGTATGCATAAACTCCATCAACTGGCTAAGATAGGATAGCATTTCCACATGAAGTACACTTTGAGAGACCTGAGGACCAGAGCTTGTATGAATATTCTGAAACTGGCTCTAGCTGATCTACCTCATGTTTTTGTTTTTGTTTTTAAAATTATTTTTATTTCACTAAATATGTCCCAAAATTTCATGTAAACATTTTAACAATCATTTGTTAAACAATTATTTTTAGAAATTATGAATCAAATTATCAATCCTCTGACCCCTTTCCTCTCCTTCAGAAAACAAATAGTTTGATATCAATTCTACATAATGAAAAACATTTCCATTTTAGCCATGTTTCAAAGGAAGGCACAGACAATAAGAAAAAATGAAAGTAAAAAACGTATGTTTCAATCTGCATTCAGAGTTCATCAGTGCTGTCTCTCTGGAGGTAGACAGCATTTTTCATTATGAGTTTTGGGGAATTGTCTTGAATCACTATCCAGATTAGAGTAGCTAAGTCTTTCACAGTTGATCATCCTTACAATATTGTTGTTACTGTGTACATTGTTCTGGTTCTGTTCACTTCACTTTGCATCAGTGTGTGTGTGAGTCTTCCCAAGTTTTTCTGAAACCATCCCCTTCATCATTTCTTATAGTAAAATCATATGCCATCATATTTATATACCACAACCACATTTACATACAATACCAGCTATTCATCAATTGATCAGATTCTCCACAGTTTCCAATATTTTTGCCACCACAAAATGTTTTTGTACATATGTGTTCTTTTCCCTTTGGTTTGATATTTTTGAGATACAGACCTAGTAGTGGAGGTGCTGAGTCAATGAGTATGCACAGTTTTATAGCCCTTTGGGCATAGTTTTAAATTGTTCTCCAGAATGGTCAGACAAGTTCACAGCTCCATCAAGAATGCATTAGTGTCCCAGTTTTTCTGCATCCCCTCCAGCATTTGTCATTTTCCTTTTGTGTCTGATAGGTGTGAGGTAGTATCTCAAGTTGTTTTAATTTGCAGTTTTCTAATCAATAGTGATTTAGAGAATTCTTTCACGTGATTTTTGATAGCTTTGATTTCTTCTGAAAATTGCCTGTTCATATCCTTTAATCAATTATGAAATAGGAAATGGCTCTTATTTTTATAAATTTGGCTCAAATTCCTATATTAGTAAGAAATTAGGCCTTTATCAGAGAAACTTAATGCAAAAAAAATTTTCCCCAGTTCCCTGTTTTCCATCTAATTTTGATTAAAATTGTTCCATTTGTGGAAAAGCTCTTTAAATATTTATATTCAAAACTATCTCTTTTACTTCATGTAATCTCTTATATATCTTGTTTGGTCAAAAATTCTTCCCTTATTCATAGATCTGAGAGATACATTTTCTATATCCCCTTAATTTACTTATTATACTTTTTAAGTGTAAATCATTTATGCGTTTTGACCTTATCTTGGTATACAGTGTGAGATGTTGGTCTGTGCCTAGTTTTAATCAAAGTGCTTTCCAATTTTCTCAGTAATTTTTGTCAAATAGTGAATTTTTTTTCTTTGTTTGGTTTTTGGGGTTTTTTTGTGTTTTTTTTTCTTTTTTGGAGGGCATTTGGGGTTAAGTAACTTGCCCAAGGTCACACGGCTAGGTTTTTGTTTGTGTGTGTGTTGTGTCTGAGACCGAATCCGAACTCGGGTCCTTCTGACTCCAGGACCGATGCTCTACTCACTGCGCCACCTAGCTACCCCTAAATAGTGAATTCTTACCTCAAAAACATGGATCCTTGGGTTTATCAAATACGAGGCTACTACAGGCATTTACTACTGTGTTTTCTGTATCTAACCTATTATATTGATCCACCACTCTATCTCTTAGCCATTACTAGATTATTTTTTATGATTAGTGTTTTGTAATATAGTTGGAAATCTTGAACTGCTAGGTTGCCTTCCTTGGCACTTTTTTTTCATTGACTCCCTTGATATTCTCAAACTTTTGTTCTTCCAAATGAGTTTTGTTACTATTTTTTCTAGTTCTATAAAATGATTTTTGGGGAGTTGATTGGTATATCACTGAATAAACAAATTTACTTAGGTAGAATTCTCAGTTTAATTATATTGGCTCAGCCTACCCAAGAGCAATTAATATTTCTGCAATTGTTTAGATCTGTATTTGTGTGAAAGTGTTTTGTAATTTTGTTCATATAATCCCTGGGCTTGCCTTCCAGGTATACTCCCAAGTATTTTATATTGTCTGCAGTTATTTTAAATGGGCTTTTTCTATCTCTTCCTGTTTATTTTTCTTTAGCAAACGATTTAATTTATTTACCACAGCATACTTCCCCTCCAACAGTTAAATATAGTACATAAGTAGAAAATTCACATTATTCATTTCATTCACCCTTCATCAGAAAGAACAGGTCACTTGATATAAACACTGCCTCACACCCTAGCCTTACTCCTCAGTAGTTGTACAAGGGAAAGTAGGCTCATCTCCAGCAGAGATTTTTCAAACTGAGTCCAAGTAATTCCAGAACTTTCTCAAAGAACTGCCAGGCCCATAGCTATGCTCTTTGTCCTTAGTAGAATTGAAAATAAACAGAAATGGGGCGGAGCCAAGATGGCAGAATAGAAACAGCTCCTCCAAGCCTCTCTGCCCCCAGATTCCCCCCAAACTATGTAAAAGGGGACTCTGAACAACATCTGGAGCCCCAGCACCCTCAGAATGACACAGAGAAGCTAACCGCCCACTGAGGACAGCCCAGCAGCCCTGCAGGAAGGACCAGCGCAGAGGTCTAGGGAGCCGAGCCGAGCCCAGGTCCCTGTGAGCGGAGGTTTTAGCCCCAGGGCATCAGGGCCAGCAGCCAGCTGGAGGAACCCCAGAACACCAGCAGCTGTGGAGACTCCAGAATTATCAACATAGACATGCCTAGGACAAAGTAAGAGGTTAGTGTCCTATGGACTTTGGGACCTGTATTTGGGGAATGCGTCAGCTCCCTCCCTGGGGGCTAGAAGCCGCTGAGGAGACACGCCATTTTGTAGTTTTCATAGGCATTTCCGGCTCCCAGCCTACAAATCGTGGGGAGATCCAGCGATCAGTCTTGGGGGGTAATCGCTCTTGCTTTAACCTCCCTGGATATGGATTGTGATCTAGGGTGGAAGTTGTGGGTGGGTTTACAGCTTGCCAGAAACAGAAGTTGCCCCCCACACGTTCGGGACGAAAATTCCTCTAGCTGGCCTTAAAGCCATAGTGTGGCAACAAGCCCAAAAGTCAAGCAATTAAGTGGCAACATGCCAAGGCAAAGGAAACAGAAAAATGCAACCCTAGACTCCTATTTTGGGGGCATAGAGCGGGAAAAGGACTGTGAGGTCAGAAGTCCTGCTCCAAAAGCCCCAGGGGAAAACATGAGCAGGTTGCAGGCCATAGAGGACCTTAAGAAGGACTTTAAAAATCAAATAAGAGAAGTGGAGGAAAAATTGGAAAGAGAAATGAGAAGGATGCAGGAAAAGTATGAAATGAGGGTCAACAGCCTGACTGAGGAAAACAACACCTTAAAAAATAGACTAACTCAAATGGCAAAGGAGGCCCAAAAGGGCAATGAGGAGAAGAATGCCTTAAAAAGTCGAATTTGCCAGATGGAAAAAGAATCTCAAAAGTTCACTGAGGAGATTCATTCCTTCAGAGTTAGACTGGAGCAAATGGAAGCTAATGACTTTATGAGAAATCAAGATGCTGTTAAGCAGATCCAAACAAATGAAAGATTAGAAGGCAATGTGAAATATCTCATGGGAAAAACCACTGACCTGGAAAATAGATCCAGGAGAGACAATTTAAAAATTATTGGACTACCTGAAAGCCATGATCAAAGAAAGAACCTAGAAATCACCCTTCAAGAAATTCTCAAGGAAAACTGCCCTGATGTTTTAGATCCAGAGGGCAAAATAGAGGTTGAAAGAATCCACAGATCACCTCCTAAAAAAGATCCCCAAAAGAAAACTCCCAGGAATATTATAGCCAGGTTCCAGAATCCTCAGATCAAGGAGAAAATACTCCAAGCTGCCAGGAAGAAACAATTTCAATATTGTGGAAACACAATCAGAATAGCCCAGGACCTGGCAGCTTCTACACTGAGGGATCGAAGGGCATGGAATATGATATTCCTGAGGGCAAAAGAACTGGGAATGAACCCAAGGTCACCTATCCAGCAAAACTGAGTATGTTGTTTCAGGGAAAAATATGGTCATTCAGTGGAATAGAGGACTTTCAAGCATTCTTGAGGAAAAAACCAGAATTGAATAGAAAATTTGACATCCAGACACAAGAAGGAAGAGATGCCTGAGAAGGTAATCAGGGAAAAGAAATCAAAAGGAACTTATCAAAGTTGAACTATTTACATTCCTATATGGAAAAGCAATAACTGTGACTGATGATATCTTTCTCACTATGAAAATAATGGAAGAAGGGGTGTGGTCATATGAATACATATGTGAATGTGTGTGTATATGGTTACAGTTATATATGGATAGAGGGCATAGGTTGAATTTGTTGGGAAGGGAGAATACTCAAGGGATGAAATTATGAGGTGAGAGAGGAAAGTGGCAAGAGGAGATGGGGAGAGACAGGGTAGGGAAAACTATCCCATGTAAAAGAAGCAAGGGGAAGTGGTTGCAAAGGAGGGGGAGAATAAGGAAGGCTAAAAAGGCAAAACCACATTCACATTGAATTTGGTTAAGGGAGAAAATGACATACATAATAAATGGGATATCTCAACCTGCAGCAGGATAGGGGGAAGGGGGATGAGAGGAGGGATGATGGATGGGAGGGCATCCTTGGGGTGAGGGGAGGTTGGAATTACCCACTATAGAAGAGGGACAGGATCATGTAGGGAATGGACCAGGTGGGGGGTGGGATGAGTGGGAGGGAATTATAAGCAGCCTAGTACAATATATCTACTATGATAATGTTTTGCATAGCTAGACATGTACAACATATACTGAATTACTTATCTCCCCAGAAGGAATGGGTGACAAGGGAGGAAGGAAATGGATCTGAAATTCGAGGTCTTAACATTAAATGTTTCAAATATATATAAATACTATTATTAATACTCTTTTGCTTGTAATTGGGAGATAAGATGTGCAGGCATTGGGACACAAAGATTCACCTTCCTCTAATGGAAAAGTCGATGGGGGTATGGGAGAGAGCAGATTGGAGGAAGCGATATCTTGTGGGACTACTATTCTGGGAGGTTGGGTAGGGGAATAATGGGGGGAAAATGATTGTAACTCAAAATCTGGCAGAAATGAATGATGTAAAACAGAAGTTAATAAAGCATTTGTTTAAAAAAAACAAACAAACAAAAAAAAAGGATGGGGGACCATGGATATAGAACACTGCATATAATGTCAGACTTTTTTATGAATTGGCTAGTTTTACTGAATTTTCCCCTTCTTTTTATTCTTTGTTATAAAGAATAGTTCTGGAAAGTGGAGAGGAGGCTTTATTATAATGGATGGCTCTCTGGTAGGAAGGCTATAAGGGAAGCATAGGTAATGAAAAACAAAAACATTTAATAAAATGTCTATTAAAATTGGAAGAAACCAAAAAAATAAATAAATAAATAAATAAACAGAAATGGAGTGGCTAGGTGGTGCAGTGAGTAGAGCATCAGCCCTGGAGTCAGAAGGACCCAAGTTCGGATGCAGCCTCAGATACTTAAAGCACACACAAATAAAAACCTAGCCTTGTGGCCTTGGGCAAGTTACTTAAATGCCCTCCAAAAACCAAAAATAAATAAATAAATAAACAGAAAGCCCTGCCCTCCATGGTTGGCCCAGTACCCTGGGGCTTGCCATTCTACTGCTCATTGGATTTTTGTTGATAGTATATAGATATTATGATTCATGTGGATTTATTTTACATTCTGCAACTTTGCTGTTGTTTGAAGCTGTTAATTTTTCAATTAACTTTTTAGTTGATTCTTTAGAGGGTTCTCTAACTGTAATACTACGTCATCTGCAAAGAATGATCTTTTTTTCCTCATTGCCTATTCTAATTACTTTTTTATTTTTCTTCTTATATTGCTATAAGCTAACATTTCTTGTACAAAATTGAATAGCAGTGATGATAATGGACATCCTTGCTTCACCACTGTTCTTACTGGGAAGGCTTTTAGTTTATCCCCATTACAGATAATGCTTGCTCATGGTTTTAGATAAAAATTTCTTGTCATTTTAAGAAAGGTTTGATTGATTCATTTGTATTTTTGTGTTTTTAATAGGAATGAGCATTGTATTTTGCAAAGGCTTTTTCTTTTCTTTTTCTATAAAATTATTTTTAATCTATAATAGATTATATCTATTGATATAAACATATGTTTTTGTTATTGTTATTGATATCATCAATTCTGCTGATAGTTTTCCTAATATTGAATCAGTTATATTTTCCTTGTATGAATTCCATCTGATAATAGTGTGTGAATTTTATGGCATATTACTGTAATATCCTTGCTAGTATTTTATTTAAAATTTTTCATCAATATTCATTAAGGAAAGTGTTCTATAGTTTTCTTTCTCTGTTTCTGATCTCTCCCTTGTTCACGTATCAAAACTGTATTTGTGTCATAAGAGGAATTCAGTAGGACTCCTTATTTACAATTTTATTCAAATTAGTTTATAGGGTATTGGGATTAATTTTTCCTCAAATGATTGGTAGAATTCACATGTAAACTTGTCTGGGCCTGAGGATATTTTCTTAGGAAGCTCACTGATGGCTTGTTCAATTTCTTTTACTAAGAGAAGATTATTCAAATATTGTATTTCCTTTTCTGTTAATCTAGGCGGTTTATATTTTTGTAAATAGTCATCCATGTCACTGAGATTGTTAGTTTTACTCAAATATAATTGGGCAAAATAACTCCTAATAATTGCTTTAGTTTCATCTTCATTGGTGGTGCATTCACTCAACCTTTTCATTTTTTTAAACCAGTAAATTGGTTTCTTCTTTCTTTTTTAAAATCACATTAACCAGTGGTTTATCTATTTTATTGTTTGTTTTTGTTTCATAAAACCAGCTCCTAGATTCATTTATTAGTTCACTGGTTTTTCTCCTTTCAGTTTTATTAATCTTTCCTTTGATTTTCAGTATTTCCATTTTGGTGTTTAATTGGAGATTTTTAAAGCATTCATTTTCTAGTCTTTTTTTTTAGTTGCATGACCTAATGCAAGACAGTTGATCTGCTCTTTCTGTCTTTTATTAATGTATGCATTTAAAGGCACAAAATTTTCTCTAATTACCGCTTTGGCTAAATCCCATAAACTTTTGTATATTGTCTCATTGTTGTCATTCTCTGTAATGAAAGTCTTGATTGTTTCTATGATTTGTTCTTTCATTCACTCATCCTTTATGATTAGATTATTTAATCTATGCTTCTATGGTCCTTTATTAAATGTAATTTTTATTACCTTATGATCTGAAAAGATTGTATTTGATATTTCTGCATTTCTTCATTTGGCTGCAAGGTTTTTATGCCCTAATACAGAGTAAATTTTTATAAAATATAAAGCTGAGAAAAAGATATTCTCCTTTCTGTTTCCATTTGGTTTTCTCCAATATTCCATCATATCTAACTTTTCAAAGATTCTATTCATCTCCTTTACATATTTCTTATTTATTTTACAGTTAGATTTATTTAGCTCTGATAATGGGAAGTTGAGACCTCTACTCGCATAGTTTTATGGTATATTTCCTCCTATAATTAATTTAATGCTTCCTTTTAGAATCTGGATTAACATCCAGATTCTAAATATGTCATTTAGTACATGTATGTTTAGTTTTGAAATAACTTCATTGTTTTTAGTACCTTTTAGCAAGATGTAGTTTTCCTTCTTATCCCTTTTAATTAGGTCTGTTTTTGCTTTTGCTTTGTCTGAGATCATGATTGCTACCCTTGTCCTTTTTACGTTAATGGAAGTACAATTGATTCTGCTCTAGCCCCTTATTTTCTCTGTATGTGTCTTTCTGTTTCACGTGTGTTTCTTATAAACAACATATTGTTAGATTCTGGTTTCTAATCCATTCTGCTCTTTGCTTCCATTTTATAGGTGAGTTCATGCCACTCATGTCCACATTCACAGTTTTGATTACTAACTGTGCATTTCCCTCCATTCTATTTTCTTCTGTCAGTCTGTCTCTAACCTGTCTCTCCTTTAAAATCTGTTTTGCTTCTCACCACTGCCTTCTTTTATCTTCCCTCCCTTTTTTCACTTCCCCCAACTTCTCTTATCCCTTTTTTCTCCTTTTAGCTAAGATAGGTTTTTATTATAAGTTGAGTGTATTCATGTGTGTGTATTAACTTTTGGAATCAATTTAGGTATGAGTGAGGTTCAAGAATTCACATACACATACACATGCATGCATGCATGTATGCACTCACACACACACATGTACCATTTCCCCCTTCACCCTACAAGCCCTGCCTTGTGTGCCCCTTTTATGTGAGGTAATTTTTCCCATTTCCCCCCTCCCTTCCCACTTCTCCCAGCACATCCCTCTTTCTCATGTATCCATTTTTTTGTATTATTCAAACATAATCAACCTACTCCTACATCCTCTTTTTATGCAGAATTCTTGTAACTGCTCTAATAATCACAAATTTCTTAGAAGATACATGTGTCATCTTCCCAAATAGAAAGGTAAAGAATTCAAACTTGTAGAGTTTCTTATGATTTCTCTTTCATGTTTACCTTTTTGTGCTTCTATTGAGTCTTCTATTTGAAAGTCAGATTTTCTATTCAGCTCTGATCTTTTCTTCAGAAATTCTTGAAAGTCCTTTATTTCATTAAATATTTATTTGAATAATTCTTTTTAAGGTGTTATTTTATATTTCTTTCTAAGTGAAAAAGAAAAGAAGGTAGTGTTCTCGGGAATCTCCCCTAGATTTGGGAATGGCATATGAGAGCTGGATTCTGGAATTTCCTAGATCATGGGTGGGGAACCTTAAGCCTTGAGGTCACAGTACAAATCCTATTAATAAAAGAATTTCTTCTATAAAACTTGGACTTAGTCAAAAGATTGTACCCTAAGACTTAGAAGGCCACATGTGGCCTAGAGACTGTAGGTTCCCCATTCCTGTCTAGATCTTCCAAGGATACAAACAATGGTTATATTTGTCATACTGGGTGAAGCATTGGACTGTTACGAAGACCTGAATTATAATCTTGCTTCTGATAATTAGCTGTGAGACTCTTGGCAATTTGCTTAAAATCTCTAAGTCTCATGGTTGTTTGTTTGTTTGTTTGTTTTTTTAATTTGTAAATTGGGATACTGCTAGTACTTAGTCTCAAATTAAATAATGTGAAAAGTGTTATTTTTTAAACTTTAAAGTGCCATATCTATGCCAATTATAATTAAAATTACCATCTGGTATTTGAGAGCAATAGTTTACATTTATATTCCAGGTCTGGCTTAGTATTAACAAAACATATTATCAAGGATATGACTTTGTATTTGTACTAATAAGTCTATCCTTTGTTTTGGAATATTGAGTTTTCTCCCTTTGTAAGATGTGCATTTTAAACTTTATCACAGAAAAAAAAATCTGCCAACCATGTATTTCATTATAAAATTTACAATAATTCACCTCAATGTATAAAATTTAAGGCTTGCCAGAATGTGAAAGTAACTGACATTTAAGCATAATGTCCAAATTTTGAGACCAAAGTCATGATATCTAGAAAAATAATCACAGCAACCTACAATAAATTAAAAGCAGATATTTCAATCATACACTAACTTGGCTCAATTTTCTTCTTTTTTTTATAAGCTAATTTTCAATTGTCATTATCAGAGATTCCAACCTTAAATTGTTCCAAACATGGGTTTCATTCTAGGATTTGTTTTGTCTACAGTATTCCCAGAGAAACCAGTGGTTAATGATCTGCTCTTTAACACACTAAGCAGCTAACAAACCAGACGGATAGAAAAAGGCCTAATGACTGGCTTCAGTGGGATTACTGCTTCATTAAGGCCGCTTCTGTCAGCCTGTCAGTCATCAATGCCAATTGGGGCAAGGTCAAGTTAAACTTTATTTGTGTGGCCCCTCCCTCAGAGAAAATGTGGCCCTGTTTTGTTTGCAAGTCAGGTTGACTTTTGAATTCGATATTTTTTTTTCATCAAGTTCTGGAAAGGAACTTATTTTCACTGCTGTTAGTGTTGACACCTTCATCCCAGCAGCTGAAATGCCACTACTTTTAGTCATTTAAAGTGAGAAATTAAGAAGAGTAAAAAATTTGCCTCTCCTCACCCTCCCATTTTAAATCAAGTCTACATAGTACAAGGTGAAGGAGTTATTTACCAAATAATTAGTTCTTTTGATTAATTTAGACAGTTTGAGTAATTTGGGACCAAAGTTTTCTTTTCTATTTTTTTTTTTGTTTTCTCCTGAATTATTCTATTAAGTTAACTTAAAAGGTCTAAACCAGCGATGTACTGCACATTCTCACATTCACCTGATTCTGAAGAAAGGCAATTTGAGTTTCCAGTCATGAGTACAAACTCAATAAGAATTCACTCTATCCTAAGTTAATCAAGAAGAGAATATCCCTTGACATCATGTATTATTAAACATTTGGAGCTTTTGCAGACTTTTGCAATCACTTTAATTATTGTGGCATGGAGGTATCCCTGGACTCTGTGAAGTTATGTCCCAGAAAGCAAGCCCCAGTAGTTCCTATCAAGTTGGAGAGACTGAGTATTAATGTCATTAGATTGTATTGTTGGAGGACCAACCTAGCTTATTTCAAAGACGTTCACCAATGGATGGACTGAAAAGTGATGAATTTGGGGAGCCACAGTTAACTCTCTTTTTTTTTTTTTTTGCTTTTTGGAAGGCAATTGGGGTTAAGTAACTTGCCCAAGGTCACACGGCTAGGTTTTTTTTGTTTGTATGTGTTAAGTGTCTGAGGCTGGATCTGAACTCAGGTCCTTCTGACTCCAGGGCCAGCGCTCTAACTTACTGCGCCACCTAGCCTCTCCCCCCCTCCCCCCCAGTTAACTCTCAAAGACTATTAAGTAACAGAAATGTTGAAAACTCTGTGGGTGGAAGGAGAACTCATACCAATGAAATCATGGGTCCTTGATGTATTGAAACAGGAAGATAGGTTTGAAATGAACATGAGAAATTCAGAGAACTGTGGGAAGACTTTTTATGATGTGATACAGAGCAAAGTAAATAAAACTATATATTATATATATATGTATATGCACATATATACATACACACATATATACATATGTATTCTTCTTGGAGAACAAAATAATGTAGTCAATAAAAACATTAAAAGGCATCTGTACCTTGATTAATTATTTTGATAGAATAAATAATGAATTGGGGTGGCTAGGTGGCCCTAGAGTCAGGAGGACCTGAGTTCAAATCCGGCCTCAGACACTTAACACACACACACACACACACACTAGCTGTGTGACCTCGGGCAAGTCACTTAACCCCAACTGCCCTCCAAAAAAAAAAAGCAAAAAAAAAAAATAATAAATAACGAATCATTCTTCCTTCCTAATCCTACTTGCAAAGAGGACTTTCTTAAAGGGTATAATGGTTTATGTTGTGGGGATGGAATTTGAAAGCTGCTAAATGTGTGTAAGAAAAGTGTAAATATGGGGGAAGGAGTCAAGATGGTGGTGTAGAAGCAGGAAAACTCCCTGCCCTCCTCCCATAACCACCTTAAATACCTATAAAAAATGACTCCAAACAAAATTTAGGTCTACCGAACCCACAAAGTTACAGTGAGACACAAACCTACTGCTGAAGACAGCCTGGTAGGTGGACAGGAAGGGTTCATCACAGTGTGCTGACAGGAGAGCCCAGCCCCAAGTGAGCCCTTGGTTTTAGCTTCAGGGTGGCCCAACCAGCCTTGGTCAGAGGGATGTCAGGAGAGTAGATCACCAGCACCTGTGGTGGTTTCCAGAATTATCAACCCATAAATTCCAAAGACAAAGTGAGAGGTCAATGGACTTTGGGAACAGGGGGTCCGAGAGTGTGTTTGGGCCTCTGACCCCAGAGGGAGAAGCAGCTGAGGCGTGGCAGCCACTGCCACATGGCTACTTCAGGGCTGCTGGCCTGCAGATTGTAGGGGGACCAAGCAACCATTTTGAGCTGTAATCGCTCTTGCTTTAACCTGCTTGGATCTGGATTGCTGTCTAGGGTGGAGGTCCTGGGGTGGGTGACCAGTGAGCCAGAGCATGTGGAGACTTCAGAGAGGGCAGCCAACTAATAGCTCCAGCAGCTGTGAAAACCCTAACAATTTGGAGCAAAACTTTCCTCTCTGGAAGCAGAGTTCTACTGTGGCAAAAAGCTCAAAAGTCAAGTAATTAAGTGGCAACATGAGCAAGCAAAGGAAACAAAGCAAGCACAGCAATCCAACTTTGGATTCCTTTTCTAGGGACAAAAAGGATCAAAACATGGAATAGGAGGAAGAAAACTCAGAACTCCTGCACCAAAAGCTTCCAAGAAAAATATGAACTGGTTATAGGCCATGGAAGAGCTTAAGAAGGATTTTCAAAACCAAATAAGAGAAGTGTAGGAAAAATTGAGAAGAGAAATGAGAATGATGCAAGAAAAGTGCAAATGTCTGCGTATATATATATATATATATATATATGTGTGTGTGTGTGTGTGTGTGTGTGTGTGTGTGTGAGTGTATGTGTGGGTGTATATATGTATGTATGTGTGTATATATATATATATATATATATATATATATATATGTCTTGGAATTTTTATAAATGTTGTTAAGGAAAGATAAATGAAAATATCTCTAGGGATGTAAAAATAATTTATTTTAAAATATGTGGCATAACTTTAAGATATTTTAGACCATCTGACTAATTACAGGCTTTCTTTTATTATCCAGCACTGCTTAACTGCATTTTGTTTGCTATTTAAGATGCTATCTTTTCTAGTCATTTTGGTTGCTTATGTTCCACTAGAAAATGGACTTAGTACAGAGGTGTAAAACAAAGATACAATTACTTGTTGATAACTGTTTGGGTGGAATATTTGGGACTTAGGCAAGAAAATTGGTTCTTTTAGCTAAAATAAAGTTTTACATCACCCAAAGATTTCAAATATAATGCTAGCATTGTGTTTTCACATTTGCTGGAAAGTTGGCAATATCAAATAAATCCTTCTTTACAGTTAAATTCAGATTGGATTGCTTAACATTAATCGCTAAAAGTTGCTAAAATTCACCCACTTCTTTCTCTCTTCTGACTTTCATTTTATATCCCAAATGACAACTTGTCTTTGACCAATAAGGTCAGTTATAAGTTAATCAAAATACAAAAGGTAGCATATTCTCTCATATAACAACCATAATATGCATTGAATAGTTAATAATCTAATGTAATATGAACCAGTTCAAGAGACTAAACAGTGAAGATAATCTATTTTTTTTTTACATTTTCAATGTCCTTGTCTCCCAGTAATAAATATCAGATCACTGTATGTCTTATAGATCTATTTTTCTCACTACAGGGCTCAAAATATTTCTTCAGAGATTCTCTTGCCAACTGGGTAAAGTTCCAATTCCTTTCTTTGTCTACATTCAGGGCTATCCACAAGCACCTGCCTAGTCTTAAATCACAGTGGATAGAATGGAAGTCAGAGTCAGGAAAACCTGATTTCAAATCCATCCCCAGATACTTACTAGCTATATGACAATGGACAAATCACTCAATGTCTGTTTGCCTCAGTTTCTGCATATCTAGAATGGGGATAATAATAGCAAATTTGTTAGGAAAATCAAATGAGATAATTGTAAAGTGATTAGCACATTGCTTGGCATGTAGCACGTATTTCATAAATGTTAACTATTTATTATTGTTATAATTATTATTGTGATTTAGCTGGATTATTTTTTGTTACCCAAAAATGGACTTTGTTTTTCCTGCCTAACTCTATTCCTTTGCTTATGCTTTTCTTTGTCCCCCAAATTACTTCACTGTCTTAGTCTACTGAATTTCCTACCCATCCTTTAAAGCATAACCCAAATGCCACTTTTTCTAGAAAGGCTTCCCTACTCTACCCAAGGTAGTAGCCACCTTTTCCCTCACAAGAACTTCACCTAGCTCTTTACTATGAGTGAATAAAGTATGAATTGGAAGTGATAAAAAGATGCAAAGAACACTGACATGCCTCAGAGGCTTAAAATCTAGGATCTAATCTTAGAATATATGGACATATAAACTATAATAATCATAGTGATGGGGATGGGATTCACAATGGACCCCTAAAAGGAAAAGACCATGTCTTTGGGACCTGGACTCCAAACCCAGATCTCTCACATCACCTGAGGCACTTGGCCCATCCCCAACAATAATCCTTTTAACTGTCCTTTCACTAGGACTCTCTGGCCACTTAACTGTTAACAGTTGTCTACACCTGGCCCACTTCAGGCAACTTGTCACTCTTAAATCCCACCCAGATCATCTCACAGTCTTTCTGTATAAAATAGCATTCTTGCCCCCATTAAATTGCTCAGATTCTTAAAATCTGGCCTGCTTGTATTGGTGTCACAAATACTGCAAATTTACTAGGAACCTCTCCAGTGTTTTGATAAACTAGTTAGATTGAAAGAAGGCTTGAGTGGTCAAATTCTTTTGAGGCATACATACCTGCACCCTTTGCCCTTGCATTTCAGGACTCCCAAGACCCATAAACCACAATAGAACTACCCTAATTTAGGCTTTTCTTACCTCTTCTATTCCTTAATGTCTTTCTAACCAATCTCTCCCCAGTGGCAACCCATCTTCCATTTGACACCAAAGAGATTCTCTTAAAGCAGAGGTCTGATCTCTAACTCTGTCCTTCCCTCCCAATAAATTCTGGTGGCTTCCTATGATCTCCAGGATCAAATACAAAATCTTCTGTTTGGCATTGAAAATTTTTCATAACTTGGCCCCTTCCAACCTTTCCAGTCTTATACTTTATTCCTCTCAATTCATTCTACGATTAAATTATGCTGGCCTATTTGTTGGTCCTCTTACACAGTATTCCATCTCTCATCTCCATTCTTTGCCCTGGCTATTCCCAATGCTTTAGCAGCAAGCACCCCAGTATCTCCAGGGTGGCTGCCAACACAAGTTCTTAGATCTGCTTTTCTAAAGGAAAGCAACTCAAAATGGCTTAACAATCTTGCTTTAATCAATCAAACATATCATTTACCTAGTTCAGGGGAAAAAAGTCAGCACTCCAAACTTCAGAGTATACAGACAGAAGTTACAAGAAGACAGAGAAACAAACAGATCAAGCAGACAGGCCTCCAACTCTCCAACCATTACATCCATACCTAGTCAGTTACCAGAGAGGAAAGCATCAACATCTGGGTTTTTCAAAGGGGGGGTCGGTTTCTCAATGGCTGTCCATAGTCTCCACTGGTCAAATCACACAACACTTCTCAAAGTGAGCCCAAAGCAAAACCTCACATTAGGGTTTTATATAGACTTATCCTGGCTCAGAGAATGTCACAACCTTCTCAGTCCAATCACAGAGTATCTCCTGAAAAACAAGCCTCCCACCAGACTCTAGATACATTTAAGTCTATCAAAGGGCCTAGGGGCAGGGAAGATCTTATACAATACAATCTTAGAAAGATGGGAACAACATAAATTTACATTCCCATTACAAATGCCAAGAATCCTGCCCCTCCCACCTTTGCCTCAGTTTTCCCAGTTTCTTTCAAAATTCAGTTCATATCCAGTCTTCTGAAAGAGGTCTTTCTAATCTACTCCTTCCTCCCCAGCTTTCCCCTCAGAGATTACTTTCTATGTACTCTGTTTATATCTTGTATATACCTAATGATTTGCATGTTATTTGCATGACCTATAGTCAAATGGGAACTCCTAGAGGGCAGTGACTGCCTTTCCCTATCTTAGAATGCCCCATGCTTATCACAGGGCCAAGTCTATGTCAATTGCTAATAAATGTTTTGACTGATGGAGAATCAGTTACTATAAATATTGGAATAAAAAGTAGTATGGGATCAATAAACATGCAGGAAAAAATGTTGTTTCAATTAAAGGAAATTGTACAGAAAAATCATATTGCAGCACCATAGCTTCGGAGCTGAGGTCACATAGTCCCACAATAGAAATATGTATTATTTAAATGCAAAATGTTCCTTAAATAATAAAGTAAATACTACATGCTTTTGTTCAACATTTAAAAATAAATATGTAAGACCCTGTTAAAAAATCATTTTCTTTTTGCTCTTTTAAAATCTTCACTGGAATCCATATAACTCTATCTTCACCCTGAAATATCTGAAATTATAAATGAATATATTTACCATGGGCTTTCCAGTTTAAAGTTATCCTAAAATAAAAAATCTATTGAGGGTTTATTTCATGCATTTTAAATACATAATTTTGAAACAACAAATAGGTATTTTAATATTCCTAAGTTTTCAGATTAATTTGAGGAACATTTGAATCCAAAGATGATGGAGATTTTTTTTTTATGTTAGAAATATCTGGCAGTTTTATAGTTCTGGAAACTGCATGTTAATTTTAAATATCAGCTGTTGCATTAAACAAAGGATAATGCAAACTTCAAGGGAAAAAAAAAATTCTGAGTAAGGAGGGGGAAAAAAATGCATTTCCTGGCTAGGAAGCTATTGAAAGTTCAGAGCCAGGAAACATACTTTAGAAGGGTGGGGGAGAACTTCCTTGGCTCTCATATGACTCCCTCCTAATTTTCTCAATATTCTTTCTACCATCCAATATTCTTTTCTTCTTTAAATGTCCATGCCTTAAAAAAAAATAATAATAATGGGGGAGCCACAGGAAAACTCTCAGGATAGGTTGTCAAGAGATGGCAAACTGAGTAAGATTGCCATACAAATATTTATTTTAAAGATGTTAAGTAATGTAGAGGAAAGTTCACCCCTTCTTTATCTCTGGAAGAACAGAAAGAGGCAGCTATGTGAGGTCACACCACTGATCAGTAAGGTCCTTAGCTCAGGTCATCTAACTAACTCTGAACCCAGCACCAACTGATCTTGTGTCCATAGACTTCTCCTCTGCATAGGAAGAAGTGCTGGGCCCAGAGTCAGATGATCTGGGTTGAGTCTTACTGATTAGTGTTTTTACCTCAAGATCTAACAAAACTTCAGAATTCATTTATTTATTTGCTTGCTTTTTGAAGGGCAGTTGGGGTTAAGTGACTTGCCCAAAGTCACATGGCTAGTGTGTCAAGTGTCTGAGGCCGAATTTGAACTCAGGTCCTCTGGATTCCAGGGCAGGTATTCTATACACTGGGGCACCTATCCGCCCCTACACCGCCCCCCCCCCCCACCCAATCTATTTTATACATCAGAAGATTAGGGCCCAGGTGGGGTAAGAAGAATGCAAAAATAGCATCAGAGGCACATCTGACCCCGGGTCTGGAAATCTGCAGCCAGTAATTTTCCATTGTATCTTTCCATCATTTTATTTCTATGAGCTTCGGCTGTCACACCTGGAGAGTCAAGGAGCTGGATGGAATTATAGAGATGATGTCCCTTTCCTTTCTAAATCTAATGGCGTTCCAGATTTGTGGAGAACACAGGGGCAAGTTACATAGAGAGGCTACTGCCTGACTGTGGAAGAAAGCGAACTGATCCATAAGAGAACTGCCCAGGAGATAACTGATCCATCCACAGGTGAAATCTATAATGTTGTTGTTTTTTTTTGTCCTTCCTTTGCGAAGAGAACCCTGACATAAGGAAGGTCATCACCATCATGGCTTGCCAGTGAATTGGATTTAAGTGAGGAGGGCTGTGTAAAGTCACTAGCCTCACTCTCTCTGTGTACCCATTATATAAATAGGTGTATATTATTTCAGATGCTCCCCTAAAAGCTTCTTTTACAACTAAGTAGTCAGGACCACAAAATAATCATAAAACAAAGTCTATCGAAATATCCCTTCTCCCAAAATGTTGCAGGGCCCTCAAGGGGAGACTTGTTAAAAGCCGAGTGCGCCCAAGGTTCTGACCAAGGCAGGGAGTTAAAAGCGCGCGGCTCCTTTAAAAGGCTGCCTCTCCAGGCTCGGCTCCCTCCTCCAGCCACCCTCCTTGCCGGGGCTCCCGCTGTGATTGACACAGAAAGAGAGGAGGCGCCTGGTGCTAACAAAAGTCTGAGCCACTGGAGAGCAGCGTAGGGCCGTGGGTCTTCTCTCTGGGAACCAGCAACAAGTGGCTTGCCGCGGCACTTTCCCTTAGGAAGAAGTGGATCGCGAGCGCTTGGACCAAAGGAGCCAGGCAGCTCCTCCTCTCTTCCCTCTCTGCAGCCCTAGGACGCGGATGGGGACCCGGAGGGGATGCCCGTTCCTGCCTGGTCCTGGGATGCTGGAAGCTGCATCTACGGATTGTCCTAGTACTGCTGCCTAACCCGGCTTGTGGATTATTAAGTGGAGTTGCGGCCCCTCGGGTTACCTTTCTTGCCAAAAAAAAAAAAAAAAAAGTGAAAGAAAGGGGGGAAAAAGCAAGGGGTGGAAGGAAAAGAGCAAGCCCATCTGGAGAACCTGGGGGGAGGGGGCGCACTGCCCTCCCGGAGATGGTCCTTGTTTAGGGGTTCTGAAGTATGTCAAAGTAATCGTCCAGGATAGGAGGGTTCCTTTGCCCGCTTTCCTCAACCCCTGGTTGCCTAAGAGCCCGGTCTTGGCTGGTTAGACATGGTGTGTATGGGGAGAAGGAGAGTATGAAGCCTACAGAATGGGAGCAAACAATGGCAAACAGTACGGCAGTGAGGGTGAGTGAGATTAATCTATCTACTAAACAGTACGGGAACCGAGCTCACTCCGCCTCCTCTGTCTCTCCCTCCTCTCCCCCTCCCTGCTTCTTCTTTTCCTCCCCTTCACTTCTCAGGATGGAAAGTTCAGCCCTTTTTCTCTTTGATTTGGCTCACTGCATAAAGGACTTGGGAACGTTACCTTTTCTCCTTTACCAGGAAAAAAATGGGGAAAAAATCGGGGGAGGGGAGAAGGGGAGCAATTAGTTAAGTTCCCAGAGGAATTTTTTCTTTCTTTTATGATTCATACCTTTACAGCTGTCACAGCGGGTTTTCCTTAAGGCACTTCCTGGATTGTCATTAGAATTTATGAAGTTTTATCTTTGCACTATTTCTGAACACTCTGGTAACCTCCTGCTTGGCCCAGCTTGGTCCAGGCAGCAATTGATGCCCTGTTCTTTGACATGCTGGGGGCAGGGGGATGGGGGTGGCGGGTTGTTGTTAAAGGAGTGAAAACTTCCTAAGTCTGAGAGGAACGGTCTTGTTTTGGTGAAGTTTTGAAAGGAACATTGTTTCCGTTCTCTTTTAACTGCCCCTTTTCCTGATTGCTTCAAACAAACAAACAAAAAAGGACCAACTATCAGTCCTGTGAAAGGAAGAATGTGTGAATGTTTTGTCTGCTCTCTCAGGACTCAAGACTGGCAAGGGACCATCTGTTATGGAGGGATGGAGATTGCATAGAAATATTGCCTGTCAAGTGGAAACTTGCAAATAGGGATAAACTTAAAATTCCTCCTTTACTTAATGGGGATGTGGATGTGTAGTGGGTTTTTCCCCCTTTCTCCTTAAAAATGACGATTGTTCATATAAGAGATTAACAGCCAGCATCCCCTCCTCATTTTGTTTGCAGAGTATGTTTACAAACTTTGAAAAGTTCTCTTAGGTCTGCCTCTGGTAAACTTGGCCTGGCAAAGCAGGTCAGTTTCACATCATCCCTTTCTTGTAGTTCAGCCTGTTACAAACTGTGAGTGAGAGCACACAAACTTGCAGGCATATTAAATCTTGTAACCAGGACCGTGTGTGTACACACTCAGACCAGGCTATTTGCTTCTTTGCTTCTCAACATGCTTGTAAGATTGAAGTTTTAACCTATAGTATGGACTACCTCTAATTAAGTTTTTATTTTCTAAATACTCATAAAACTTCAAGTTTTCTCATATTGCTTTCTTTTCATTTTTTCTTTCTTTTGTTTTTCACATAAGTAGAGTGACTCAGGAAGAGATGGCTTTCTTTTCCCCTTGGAGAGACACTTGAGACTTTATTTTTTAAGGGAGTTTCACAATTGACTTTTTAGAGAGCAAATGGTTGGGGGAAGTTTGTAAATATACCTTGGTGAATGCAGATTATCCCATGCAATATTATAAATATAATTTTATAAAAACTGCAGAAAAATAAATGAATAAGCAACTTCTTGCCATTAGTAAATCTTAAAATTTTCCATAACCAAAATTTGGGAGAGAAGACAGAATATATAGACTGTATGTGAATACCATCAGTGAGATATAGTGAATAAGAGGGAGGAAGTTAGAATGAGAGGGTTGCAAGTTCTTTAGTGAAACTTCTATTCACTCCTCCCCATCCTCGGCAACTTGTTCTGGTATCCCAGAATTCTCCTATCATACAGTGTGTGGTATATGACTGCTTCCTGTCTGAACAGCAGAATTTTCAACCCTAGGGAGAAAAAAAAAAGAGAGAGAGACAGGGAACTAATGTTCTCCAGCTGTTATCCGTAAATGCTACCTCTGCATTTTCACTTCAGCTAAAGTGAAATTTTACTGGGATCAGATTTAGATACATTGTGTAGATTTTATAGGCAAAACCCCTTTTTGTGCTGTGCTGGTTAAAGAGAACCAATGGGAACTTCAAGAGGCAACTCTGTTTTTTGGTTGTAAGAATACATTGTGTTCAGTTTTGTCAGTTCCTTCCTTTTTCATAAAGATATATTGATAGACTGTGACTAACGAGGTAGGGAAATAGGAATAATAATTGTCCTCTTTTGTAAACATGTACTGTGACTTTTGCCTATAGAGCTGTAAAATATGAGTTTACTTTTAAAAATTATTATGCTGAATTAAATTATTGTGCTAATTACAAATGCTAAGCATTTGATTGCACACACACACACACACACACACACACACACACACACACACACACACACTTCTCCACCCGCCAAAAAAAAGTCCCTTAACTGTATATACTACCAGTAGCAAAAAATATTCTCTTTCCCATCTCTTCTTAATTTTTTTTCATGGTTTAAAATGTAATTATACATTGAGAGACAGTGTAGTATGATGAAAAGAATTCAGAACTATAAAGTAGATGTCTGTTTTAGGCCTGGCTCCTCAATGATTTAAAAAAAAAATAACCCAGCAACATCTTTAAGCACCAGCTGTATGCAAAGGTGCTAGATTTCTTCTTATCTATGTGTTAACTAGCTGTGTTAATCCAGGCAAGTCACATTGCATCTTTGAGCCTCAGTTTCCTCATCTCTCAAATAAGTGAATTAGACTAGAATCACTAGATTCCCTAATCTCTTAAAAAATTTATGATCTTTATTATAAGCCCAAAGATAAGAAAAATAAAAGGATTTAAAACTTTTGTTGCACCAAACTGTTTGACTCAGATAAAGTAAATTATGGCTCCCCTTGCCCCCTTCCTTTTTAGGTTTTTTGCTGTGAGGTGAAACATAGCCCATCCATCATTTTTATTCTCCCATAACACAACACTATTTAAGCTGTAGTAAAAGAAATAGGATCTGGGTTCAAGTTCTCCTTTGCTACATTCTAGATGTTTGACCTTGGGCAAGTCACATAACCTCTTAAAGGATCATGGCTCCAAATTGCAGAGCAGGCATTAATCTGCATTGATAGAAGAAATACCTTACCAGTAACTCCTTACACCAATGAAATCACAGGTTTGGGGTCGGGGGGAATGCATACTCTTTTTCTTCCAGGTCCATATTAATTGGGAGGGATCTGACAATCCTACCAAGAATATAACATTGGAATTCTTTAGGTCAGGTCATTGACAAAGGCTGATAGACTGGAGCTGTTCAAACCTTGGAGCAGACACCATGCAGGGTTAGTCTATTCAGTAGTTCTAGAACAGAAATGAAGAAGAATAATCTGGCGTATAATGCTGATCTCTTCAGCTCTACATACTATGTATGACACAGTAACTTAGTCTGAGGCTTGCCTCATGAGAGAGTTTTAAATAATATGCAGTTTATAGCATTTTAGTCCTTAGATATCATTTTTTATTATTTATAAAGTAAACTGTGTTGATAACGTGGCTGAAGTTTATTTCCAAAGATAAAGTCTTTACTGGGTTAATATAAGGAGAAATAATATGAAGAATATCCAGCCACAATTGTTTCTCCTCCTTCTCTTTCTCCCACCTCTTCATCCTCTTCTTCTACTTCCTTTTCCTCTTTCTCCCTTTCTTATCTAAAGAAAAATGTAATGTCTTTCCTCTTTCCTCCAGATAGAAGGGATCTTGTTGAAATAGGGGAAGGGATATGCCCATTAAGTTGTCCACAGTGAGGATATTTGGGTAGTTGGACTATATTTCTTTTCTTACTCTTTGTTTCTTTGTTTCATTGTTTCTTTCTTTTCTTCCTTCCTTCCTTTCTCTTCCTTCCTTCTTTTCTCTTTCTTTCTTTCTTTCTTTTTCAAAAATTGGGGTTAAGTGAAAGTGATTTGCTCAGGATCACACAACTAGTAAGTGTCTGAGACCAAATTTGAGCTCAGGTTCTCCTGACTCCAGGGCTGATGCTCTATTCACTGCACCACTTTGCTGTTCCTGGACTACAATTTTTTTTGGTCTTTTTAGAGGGGAAAGGCAGGGCAATTGGGGTTAAATGACTTGCCCAAGGTCACAGGGCTAGTAAGTGTCAAGAGTCTGAGGCTGGATTTGAACTCAGTTCCTCCTGACTCCAGGGCTGGTGCTCTATTCACTGTACCACCTAGACTACATTTCTTTAAGAAAAGTTAACAGTTCATCTTTATAATCTTTCCCATTTTCAAAGCAGGGGACTGTGTTTTTTAGGTAGCTAATATGGAATAGCAAGTGTAAGAAATTGCTTCTCCATAAGAGGGACCAGTATTTGGTCCTTGGTTCTGATTCCTTCAGTTCATTCTTCTTGCCTCTCAGCTAGTTTAAAGAATCATATAACATGTTCTTTGTGAAATATCTAATGTGAAATATCTTTGTGAAATAAACTAGGGAAGGAAGCACTAAATTCAAATGAAATCAAACACAAAACTGCCTTTGCTATCATTGATTCCCACCTCTGGTTATTCCCATTTCCTTCTCCCTACCCAGGGCTTTCCCACCCATCTTCTCTATAGATTTCCACCAGATATATTTCTGTGTAGCTGATTGATGTCATATGAGGACAGCTGGACTTGGAGTCAGAAGACATGAGCTCAATTTTGCCCCCAAATTTTACTATTCTTTAAGGAAGTAGATCAGGGCAAATCACTTATTCTTTCTCTTCCTTATTTTTTATTTGTAAATTTTGACAATAATAGAACCTACCTCACAGGGTTATTGAGAGGTTCAAATGTAAATATGTGTGTGTTTATACATACATATATGTTATGTCTTTGAAAATCTTAAAACAGTATATCAATGTTAGCAATATTATTAAAAGCATAAAATAGATGGTTCTGATTTTTTTCTCCGGAAAAAAAATAGTAGGTTCTAAAAGATATCATGAGAATATTCATTATTGTCCCATTTTTCTTCAGTTTATTTGACCTTTCATCCTTTTAAAAGGATATGTTCATTTGACTATTATGTCTATTTAAATTCCCTTAAGTCCACTTTTATCCCTATTTACAGGGGATGCGAATGTTACCAGAACATATCTGTGTCTTCAGATAGATGGAGAAGTGTCATTAGAAGATATCTATGTGTCTTCAGATATATGGAGAAGTAGACCACCATTTGGGGCCATTCGACACCATTAGAACTATTGGTCTTGACCAGTTATGCCTCATGAACCAACATTAGCACAAATGGGAATCCATTTTGTGGTCTTTCTCTGCCTTTGAAGTATTCATGGCTGAGTTTTCCAAGACTTGGATGTTCACAAGTGCCTATTAATAGATTCATCGCTCTGTTTATTTTACTAACCTGAGTCTGAATTAAGAATGCCATATTCACATAGCTTGTTGCAAATAGAATTGATACTCCTGGAAGACACAGATGTGTTCTGGAGGATAGGATCATGGGTTGGATCTCCATTCCAAGGGTATAGACTATACTGTTAACCTATAAAGTCAACATAGATGGGTATTGTTGGATAAAGGAATGAGAGAGAGAGAGAGAGAGAGAGAGAGAGAGAGAGAGAGAGAGAGAGAGAGAGAGAGTTTGTGAATGAACATAATGCCCTTATGTTGACTAGGAGATCAATTCAAACAGAACATCCTACATTGTAAGTGTGTAGTAGAACCACTAAACCATAGGATTTCAGTGATGAAGGGATCTTAAAGGTCACTTAGCTCAACCTTTTCATTTGACAAATGAAATTGCTATCTGGAAAGAAGTGACTTTCCTTAAACCACACTGTATCATCTATTATATCAATAAAATAATTCAACCATCTTATAACAATAATTAGGAACTCAACTTAATTCAACAAACATTTAAATACTTAAATAGAGTACTCAAGGAACTGTACTATATATTGAACATGAAACATAATTATATCATCTCAGCTGAAGAGGCCTGAACACAGAAAAACATTGCAACTTGGAATATAAGCACATGGGAAAATCAAGCAAAGAGACATGAGAAATTTAAGAAGGAAGGGAATCACTTTTTAGATAGGGGCAAAAAAGTAACCTACATAAGAGAATATCACACCTTATATGGTCCTTTAAAGATGGAAAGAAATTCAGAAGGTGTGTGACTATGTGTGTGTTCAAACATATGTATGTCTAGGTGAGGGTTTCTTTTTTCAGTCATCGGAGATAGCATGTAAAAATTAATGGAGGCAAGAAAGATGAGTTGGACAATAGCAGGTATTCAATTTTATCTGGACTACAGAGGGGATGAAAGACAGTTATTTGAAATGAAGCTGTAGGTTGGACTTAGATTGTGAAAACTTTGAATGCTAGGAGGAGGAATTTGTATTTCATTAATTAGGAAATGGTAAGACCCTTGAATCTTTTTGAGTATGGTAGTGAAGACCTATGCATTAGAACAGTTACTTTGGTCTCTCTGTGAAGGATGAGTTAGAGAGGGGAGAGATTAGAGGAAAGAAAGGCATTTAGGAAGGCATCATCATACTTCAAGTAAGAAGAAATCCAGGTCAGATATGATGACATGGACCTGAGCTAGGATGGTATTGATCAGTATAAATGAAAAGGAGACAGATGGAAAATTATAGAGGTAGAATTCTTAGTCTTTGGCAGCTGATTGAATGTATGAAAGGAATTAAAGATGACTACATTTTTAAGTCTGTGTGACTGCAAAAAATTATGGTACCGTTAATGGATACAAATAATTTGGGAAGGGCAGATATTACCACTTTTTAACATTTTTGTTTAAAGTTTTCAGTTCCAAATTCTATCCCTCCCTCCCTCCCCTCCATCTTTCCTGACACAGTAAGCAATCAGATATAGGTTATACATGTGCAATTATGTAAAATATTTCCATATAAGTCATTTTTGTATAAAAAGATTCAAATGAAAGAAAGTGAAAAATAGCATGCCTCAGTTTGTATTTGATCAATATCAGTTCTGCTGAGAATAACTAAGTCATTCACAGTTCTGCATCAAACAATATTGCTGTGTATAATGTTCTCTTCATTTTATTCACTTCATTATGAATCAGTTCAAGTAAGTCTTTCCAGTTTTTTTTTCCTGAAATCCTGTTTGTCATTTCTTATAACCCAGTAATATTCTGTTACAATCCTATACCACAGTTTGTTTAGTCATCCCCCAACTGATGGGCATCCAATCAATTTCTAATTTTTAGTTACCACATAAAGAGCTGCTATAGATGTTTTTGTACAAATAGATCATTTTCCCCCCTTTTTTGTATGTCTTTGGGATATAGACCTAGAAATGGTATTGCTGGATCAAAGGGCATGTACAATTTAATAGCCCTTTGGGCATAGTTCCACATTGCTCTCCAGAATGGTTAAATCAGTTCAGAACTCCACTAAGAGTGCATTAGGGGGGTGGCTAGGTGGCGCAGTGAGTAGAGCGTCGGCCCTGGAGTCAGAAAGACCTGAGTTCGGATCCGGCCTCAGATACTTAATGCACACACAAATAAAAACTTAACTGTGTGGCCTTGGGCGAGTTACTTAACCCCAATTGCCCTCCAAAAACCAAAAAAAAAAGAGTGCATTAGGATCCTGGTTTTTCCATATGCCCTCCAAAATCCAACATTTTCCTTTTTTGTCATATTAGCCACTCTGTTAAGTATGAAATAGTATCTCAGAGTTGTTTTAATTTACATTTCTCTAATAAATAGTTATTTAGAGCATTTTTTCATATGACTATAGATAACTTTGAGTTTTTCATCTGAAAACTGCCTCTTTGTGTCCTTTGACCATTTATCAATTGGGGGATGACTTCTGTTTTTATAAATTTGACTAAGTTCTCTATATATTTGAGAAATGAGGTCTTTATCAGAGATACTTGTTGAATTTTTTTTTTCTGTTTTCTGCTTTCCTTACAATTTTGATTGTATTAGTTTTGGTTTTGTTTGTGCAAAACCTTTTTTAATTTTATATAATCAAAATCATCAGTTTTGCATTTTGTAATGCTCTCTGTATATTCTCACATATTACATCTTGAAGGACTCTAGAAATTAAAATTGATTTGATCATTTGAAGTACAAAGGAGAATATTTCTGGTTACTGGACTGAATATATATGTTAATCAAATATATTTGATAGTTATCTCACAAAGTCATTACAACTCTGGCTTAAATCCTTTTATCATTTGCCTCTCCTACTTTTCTTTATCATTTGCTCCTCATGAATAGTTTTATTCTGATAGAAATCAGAAGGAAAATTAAAATTAATCCACTTTCTATTTGATATATATCTAGCTTTCATCTTTTGTCTTAAAGTGAATAGTTTCATGGTTGGAAGGAATCTTATAACCTATCTTGACAAATCCATAGTTGAACAACTGTTCCCTCTACAATAGGTCACATAAGTGGTCATACAGACTGTGTTTGAAGACCTCAGGTGGGGGTTAATCCATTACCTCCTGTGGCAGCCAATTATACTTTGGGCCAATTGCTAGCATTGGGATTTTCCCTTATGTCCTGTTTAAACTTAAATTTTTTTCTTTTCAACTTCTCCTACTTACTCTTTGTTCTTCATTGATTAAACATATCATGAGTCTTTTTTGTTTTTTTAATAGTGGGAGCTTTGTTGCCTAACCTAACTATGTCTCCATGTGTGTTTAAGTTAAGGCAATTGAATTAATGTTATTTGATAAGGATGTTAGCCAATGAATAAAATGACTGTTCTCTCTCTCTCTCTCTCTCTCTCCCTCTCTCTCTCTCTCTCTCTCTCTCTCTCTCTCTCTCTCTCTCTCTCTCTCTCTGTCTCTTTCTCTCTTTCTTTCTTTCCCCAAATAGACTTATCTGAAAGTCTTTTATATATTAAAAGTATACTTTGCACTGGCATTGAATAACAACACTAATCATTTCATATGATAAAGTAGTGAACATCATAGGATCATCCCCTCCCTTTTGAGAAGCACTGAGCTGGTGAAATAAGACTTTCCCCCTTTTAGCTACAGGAGTTTTTATATTTTTTTAATTTACAAGTTTCTTTCTTTTTTTTTTTTTTTGGTTTGTTTTGTTTTTTTTTTTTGGAGGGCAATTGGGGTTAAGTAACTTGCCCAAGGCCACACGGCTAGGTTTTTATTTGTGTGTGCATTAAGTGTCTGAGGCCGGATCCGAACTCAGGTCCTTCTGACTCCAGGGCCGGCCGACGCTCTACTCACTGTGCCACCTAGACGCCCCAATTTACAAGTTTCAATAATGCTAATCACATTTGTAAATCATTAGGATGCCAGAGAGCCTTTCAGTCTGATTTATACAGGCCAGGACTTTAACACTGTAATCACACATAAGAGCAAAAGATCTTGCTGTGAGTGAAAAGCAGCAGCAAGGCACTTAAGTGAAAGGTAGGCTGGAGATAACTTTCCTGAAAGAAATTTACCTGAAGTCATTCCATAACCATTTTCCTCCAAATGAAAATAGAAGGTCAAGGAGAAGTGCCATTTCTAAGGATGCTTAATGCACTTCCTTGAGACAATCATCTCTGAGCCTCAGCCCCTTCATCTGGAAAATGAAAGGATTGCACTAGAAAACTTTTAAGGTCCCTTCCACATCAAAACCTATGACCCTATGATTTTATTAGCATCTTAAGAAATGTCTCTTCCTTTTGTCTTTCTATTTTCATTTGGAGGAAAATGGGTAGGGCTTATGACTCCAAATCCATATGTTTGTTTTTTCCCCCATGAAACATGCTAGATTAGATAACATAGATTCTTTATAAAAATCAAAATAGTTTATTGGACTCCACTTTTAAGTTAATTTTGAAAACTTGGCTAACTTTTGGTTATCATAAAGTATATCATATTTACCCCAAATAGGACTGGACTGCATAGATTCTGACATATGTATTCTCTTCTGCCCATTACACTGTTTAATTTTTATGTTTTACTTTTACTAGAGTACTCTTTTTCTGTACACTGATTTTGTCCTTGGGTTACAAAAGAATCATTCTAAATGCTTAATTGTGTTTCACTTTAGAAAATGATGCTGTTATTTTAGAGTTAAAAAGAGAGTTCATGGTAAAAATAAAAATGAAATCTAAGCAACTTGTTTGACTAATTTTGTTTGAGCCTTTGGAAAAAAGATTTAGACATTCTCAGAGCTTAGTGCTGTACCAATAAAATAGTGGGCAGCAATTGAAAGCTGAATGGTAGAGGTGCTCAAATGAAGGAAAGCATCTATTAAGCAGGAAAAAGGGATTCAAGTGCTTAATGTATAAACTCTCTGCTATCATAGCCTTCGGATTTATGGGAAAATGGGGTCTTTGTTATTTATAAAAAACATATTGTTATATTTGATTGATATTTATGTGATGACCTTGCCAACTCATTTTGGCCAACTTTATTCTCCTAGCAACTCAAAAATGGATACTATGGTTCTTCATACAAATGAAAGCTGCTACTATGCAAATAAGTTTCTAGGCTTTAGCAATGTGTTTATTGAAGGCTATTAAAATAAAACATTCTCACAATCTAGGTCTACCAAATCATCCAATAGATACTAAATCTATATAAAATATTCATTTTAAGCATAAATATATTAAATTTGTTTTCTTTTTTCCATTTGGAAGGAAATATGCCATCAGCTACTTGAGTATGAAAGTAGCTACTTTGCATTCTGATTGAAATACCTAATATGGCATATTAAGTAAGGGTCAGTATGATTTGGTGGGCCTCTCTAAGTGCTTGAGTTGCTAAAAAACACCTAGAAAGAATTTGACTTTGTGTCTGTGAGTAGAGGTTTGTGAAATTCTACTACATTCACTAAAGTTCATATCTAATGTTTCTTGTGGGATCAAGGTGACCATGTAATGTGCAAACTGAGCACAGACTTTGGTTTATGATACATACCCTCAAACATGGCTTATATATAATATTATATATTATATATATCTAGGGCTTATATCTATAGTTTTATATCTACATCTATAACTGTATCAAGGTCTAGGGATAGTTTATATATCAATCATGTCTCCTTTCTTCTCCTCTCTTATCTCCCTTATATTTATATCTATATATATATTTCTATCTCTATTTATTGTAGATATTATATACCTATATCAATCTATCTACCTTCAGGGACTCCTCAAATTATATGTATATATAATATGCATATTATATATACATTTATATGTATATGTGTGAATATGTATATATGTATGTGGAGACAGAGAGAGAGAGAGAGAGAGAGAATATAACATTTTATTTCAACCATAGCAACCCTCAAAGATAAACTACTAAATTAGAAGGGTATTACAATCAATGACAGTGGAATGTGTCTCTTTGCCTCAGTTTCTTTAATTGCTAAATGATGGAGTTAGACTCAATGAAATCAAAAGCCTGTTCTACCTCTAAATCTAAGATTCTGACTAAAACTGAATTATTAAATAATTAACTGACTCCCAATTTTTCCTATATAATTAAACATAAATATTTTATACATAATCAAAAAGGATAACATTTGTAAAGTCCTCTGAAACTCTTGAACCACTATATAAATATCAGCAATTAAATATAACCTTCAAGTAGAAACAGTGTATTCTGGAAAGATGGTCCTGATTTAGACTGAGTATTAGATGTGCTCATTCTATCAATTCCTATTTAAGTTCATAAAATGGAACAAAATGAAAAACAGTTGTTAACACTGCATGAACTCATAATTGTAACTTTAGAAGGCTTGAGCAATGTGTAGAAATGTTATTATAACATTTTTTTTTGTTTGCTACCCTTTCTGTGGTAAATTCCTTTACTACATTTTTTTAGCAGATGTAGCAGTGGAAAATAAAAGAATCAACATCTACAATAAAAACTGCAGTAATTTCCCTTATCCTTTGTAATTGATTTCTAGATGGTCAAGCTTATTTGGGTAGGTTGGAATAAAATTACATATAATCAATTCAACCGTTTTAAGCAAATTAATCACACCATTGAAGTAAACATTTAATTTGTCTCAGAGTTAGAAGTGAACAAAAGTCTTCAAATAATTGTCTTCCCCCTACACTCACATATTGAGGAGTTGTAACCAATCTCTTCTATTCACATATGTGTTACTGTCTAGGATGATCCTTCAACCACCAACAACTAACTCCCAGTGTGTTGATATGGACAAAGCAACGGGTCCAGAGCCTGGCATCCACTAGCCCCACTTAAGCTTCCAGGGATGGAAGTAGCTAGTAGAAAATCATGTAGTACACCTGAGAAGTACCCAAGGTCATAGGGAGAGTCAGAGAAAATAAATGAAATATATGAGAGCAAAAAAAATAATCAAAGGGGAAAAGAAGGAAGCCTTAAAATGTTAGAGATGAAAGAAACCATCTAGTTTATAGTCAATAAAATTGAGGCTTAAGGAGATGAATTGACTTTCCCAGGGTCACACAGTTTGTAACAGACCTGGGATTTGAATTCAGATCTCTGCAAATCTAGGTCAGTACTTTTTTCCGTTACTTAAAGGAACAATGCTGATGATGCATGAAATCACAGATCATTAAAGTAAAGAAGTGGAATTCTCAGTATCTTATTGAATGTCAAAAACAACAAAAGCTTTTAAACCGAGTGATTGTTTGGTGACAAGTAGATACAAAAGTTGATATGCATACCTTCATCAAAACCTGACTGTAGTCATATAAGAATTTCATCAATAATTTTTTCATATTTTTAACTTCTGATAAGCAGTACAAAAAATTTCAGAAGCTTCAGAAGTAAAGAAAATATGATAATAATAGTTAACATTTATATAGTTCTTATTATGTTGGTAGATGCTCTGCAAATCTCATATGATCCTTAAAACAACCTTTTGAGTTAGGTACTACTATTATCCCTATTTTACAGATGAAATAAGGTAAACCGAGGTTAAGTGACTAGTCCAGTGTCACACAACCAGTGAATATCTGAGGCCAAATTTAAACTCAGGTCTTCCTCACTTCAGGCCTAGCACTCTATCCACTATGATACCAGTTTCACTTGATAGAAGTTCTAAAAATTATACTAATATTTTTTTCTTGTCTGGGTAAAAGAATATAGTTTTTAAATGTCTATCATGTTTGTCCATTGCAGAGTACTATTACAAATCCTAGTCTGAGCCCTGAAGATAGCCACAAAACACAAAAATGAAGTCTAAAAAGTTCAAATGTGACTTTTAAATCCTAATTTATTAATAATTCTCAGATATTTGATCAATATGCGTGATACTATTTTGTTTATACTGTATTCCACATATGAAATTAATCACAGATTGAAATACACAAAAGTACATTATACAGAATCACAGAACCAGAAGGGTCTTTGAAAGTGGTTTTCTCCAACCCATTCCTGAACAAAGGTATCCTCCATAATCTAATTGACAAGGGGCTTTCCCCACTGTGCTTGAAAAGCTCTACTAAGGGCAAATCTACCACTTCCCATCACAGCCTATGCAAAGAAGACCTAATTCTGAAAGTATTTCTCTTCTCATCTTGCCTAAATTTGCCACTATCATTTCTCCCTATTTCTCCTACTTCTGCTTTCTAGGTTCAAGCAAAACAAATTCCTCTTCCATTTGAATATCTGAAGACAGCTATTGCCTCCTCCTGTCTTTTCTTTTCGAAGCTAAAACCCTGCTTCTTTATCCAATCATCATATGGCATGCACTTGAGGCCCTTTATCATCCTGGTCACCTCCCCTCTGGAGAGTCTCCAACTTATCAATTTCCTTCTTAAAATGTGGTGCCCAGAAGTAGATACAAAACTCCAGATGTGGTCTGATTAAGGCACAATACAGTGGAGCTATCTATCACCTCTCTAGTCAGGGACACTACAATATCTCTTTCTTCATGCAGCCCAAGACTGTTAAGTTTGAAGTCCAATAAATCCCTGAGATATTTATCCAGCATTTAACCCTCTAGCCATTTCCCGCCTGTGAAGGAAATTTTTTTTTAAATCTCAAAACATGAACTTTCATAATTATCCCTATTGATTTTCTTATTAAGAATTTCAAAGTTTTGAATTGTGAATTCAAAGATGTGTTAAGATCTGTTTTCAATATGTGGCTCTATTTTGGGATCCTGTATCCCATTTCACTGATACATACCCACATGTTTGTATACATATATGTGTATATATATGTATATATATATATATTCAATTTTTCCTATAACAGATTTTTATAATTCCCACTTTTTAATATATTCTGAAACCTGAGCGGGATAAGTTTCTCTTCATCAATTTTTTTCATAGTTTCTCTTGCTAGTCTTATTTTTCTACTTTTGGCTATACTATTATTGCTAATTTCAGATTTTATCACAATGTGGTTGATAAACATATCATTTAAAAGTTAACCTTTTCTAAATTTATCTAGGAAATATCTATGGCTGAAACAATGATCATTTTTGCCATTCATTGCTTAATTAAAATCTATTTTCTCGTGTTCTAGTCATTTTTTTAACAAATATAAGTATATTGAATCCAACTAAATGAACATTTTTATAAACTCAATTTATTTCTTATTCTTTTTGTTTACTTTATAATATCTGCACAGTGGAATAGAATACTAGTTTTGTTTTGTTTTGTTTGCTATTTATTTGTGCAGTGCTGTAAGCTTTTTGTTTAAAACTTTCTTGCTATATATACTGCTTGCTATATGTGATTTCAAAATCCATATGCTCATTTTCAGTTATGTCTTTAAGTATGATATAATTTAACTGGTTATCGCTTAGATCATTCTGGTTTGACTATGATTTTGTCAAATATTATCAATCCAACTCTAGATTTTCTTATATTATTTGTAGCATGATAAATCTTAGCTCAGACTTTCTTTTCTTTTTTTCTTTATTTTTTTTCTTTTTGGAGGGGGAAAGGCCAGGCAATTGGGATTAAGTGACTTGCCCAAGGTCACACTGCTAATAAGTATTAAGTGTCTGGGGCTGGATTTGAACTCAGGTACTCCTGACTCCCTCTGGTGTTCTATTCACTGCGGGATTTAACCACCCCTTAGCTCATTCCTTTTAAAAAAAAAATTAATCTTTTACTTATTTATTTTTAGTTTTCAACATTCATTTCCACTAGGTTTTGAGTTACAAATTTTCTCCCCGTCATTCCCCTACCCCCACCCCAAGATAGTAAGCCTACTGGATACCCCTTCCCCCAGTCTGTTCTTTCTTATATCTTCCTCTACCCCCCACCCAACGTTCTAGTAGGGCAAGATAGATTTCTGTACCACAGTGCCTATATATCTTGTTTCCCAGTTGCATATTTTAAAAAAATGTTTTAAAGCATTCATTTTTAAAAATTTGATTTCCAGATTCTTTCCCCTCTTCCCTCCTCACCCACTGGGAAGACAAGAAATTCAATATAGCTTGTACATGTGTAGTTAGACAAAACGTTTTCATAGTAGTTACATTGTGAAAAATTAACTATATTTCCCTCCATCCTATCCTGCTCCCCATTTATTCTGTTTTCTCCTTTGACCCTGTCCCTTTTCAAAAGTGTTTGCTTCTAACTACCCTCTCCCCTAATCTTTCCTCGCTTCTATCATCCTTCCTCTTACCCCTTTCCCTCTGCTTTCCTGTAGGGTAAGGTACCCACTTGAGTGTGTATGCTATTCCCTCCTTAAGCCAAATTCAGTGAGAGTAAGGTTGACCTATCCCCTTTCACCTTCCTGCTCTTCCCCTTAATTGTAACAGTTTTCTCTTGCCTCTTTTATATGAGATAATTTATCCTATTCTATGTCTCCCTTTCTCCTTTTCCCATTATATTTCTCTCTCACCTCTTAATTTTATTTTTTAAATATCATCCCTTCCTATTCAACTGATCCTGTACCCTCTGTCTATATCTATGTGTACACACATCTATACATACTCACATATGTATTTATATACAAATATACCCTCCTATATGTATATGTATACATACATATATACATACATATCTATATATGTATACTTACATATCTATCTATATACATATATGCACACATATATACATATATAAGTATACACACACACACATATATTCCCTTCAACTATTCTCATACTGAGAAATGTCTCATGAGTTACAATGATAATTTTTCCATATAGGAATGTAAATAGTTCAGCTTAAATAAGTTCCTTATGATTTCTTTTTTCCTGTTTACCTTCTCATGTTTTTCTTGCTTTTTGTATTTGAAAGTCAAATTTTCTGTTCAGCTCTAGTCTTTTCATCAAGCATACTTGAAAATCCTCTATTTCATTGAATGACCATATTTTCCCCTGGAGCATTATACTCAGTTTTGCTAGGTAGGTTATTCTTGGTTTTAATCCTAGCTCCTTTGACCTCCAGAATATCATATTCCAAGCCCTTAGATCCCTTAATGTAGAAGCTGCTAGTTGTTGTGTTATCCTGATTGTGTTTCCATAATACTCAAATTGTTTCTTCCTGACAGCTTGTAATATTTTCTCCTTGACCTGAGAACTCTGGAATTTGGCTATGATATTCCTAGCAGTTTTCTTATGGGGATCTTTTCTCAAGAGGTAATTGGTGAATTCTTTCCATTTCTATTTTGACCTCTGGTTCTAGAATATCAGGGAAATTTTCCTTGAGAATTTCTTGAAGGGTGATTTCTTTTTTTGACCTTGGCTTTCAGGTTGTCCAATAATCTTTAAATTATCTCTCCTGGATCTATTTTCCAGGTCAGTGTTTTTTCCAATGAGATATTTCACATTGCCTTCTATTTTTTTTTTCATTTGTTTGGATCTGTTTTATAGTATCTTGATTTCTCACAAAGTTACTAGGTTCCATTTGCTCCAATCTAATTTTGAAGGAATTATTCTCTTCAGTGAGTCTTTGAAATTATTTTTCCATCTGGCCAATTCAGCTTTTTAAGGCATTCTTCTCATTGGCTTTTTGGACCTCTTTTGCCATTTGAGTTAGTCTATTTTTTTCTCATTAAACTGTTTTAATGGTCTCAAAATTCTGTGACAGATTATTGGTCAAGTTGTTTCCATTTAAAAATTACTGATTTTAAAAACTAATAACTTAAAACTGCCACAAAACAAATGGTCCACAAAAATGTTCCTTTCCTCCTGAAGCTTTTACAATGCATTGTAATCATTAACCAGTCTTTTCCTATTAAACTTAAATGGCTAGGGGTGGCTAGGTGGCCCAGTGAGTAGAGTGCCGGCCCTGGAGTCAGAAGGACCTGAGTTCAGATCCGGCCTCAGACACTTAACCCACACAAACAAATCCTAGCCTGTGACCTTGGGCAAGTTACTTAACCCCAATTGCCCTAAAAGGGGCAGCTAGGTGGCGCAGTGAGTAAGAGCGCCGGCCTTGGAGTTGGGATGACCCGAGATCAAATCTGGCCTCAGAAAATGAGCACCCACACATAAATAATGACTAGCCATGTAACCTTGAGCAAGTTACTTAACCCCAATTGCTTAAAAAAAAAAAAAAAACTTAAATGGCCAATTGAAACAAACAGTTCTGAGACTGGCTTTCCACAACTGATTAAGACTGGGGTGGCAGGTGTTGTACAGAATATTCATTTAGCCTTCTGGGCCTTCTGGGCAGATTTTGTGATCATGCCAGCTCCAGCAGCTTTCTTGTCAACTGCCCTGATAACACCAACTGCAACAGTCTGCCTCATATCACTGACAGCAAAACAATCCAGAGGAGAAGCAGAGAAGCTCTCCACACACATGGGCTTGCATGGAACCATGTCAATGATGGCATCATCACAAAATTTCAGAAACTTAGGACCATCTTTCAACTTCTTATCAGAGCTGCGATTGATCTTTTCCTTCAGTTCAGCAAACATGCAAGCTATGTGAGTAGTGTGACAATTCAAAACAGGTGCATAGCCAGCACTGATTTGGCCTGGATGGTTCAGGATAATAACCTGTGCAGTGAAACCAGCTTCTTCCATAGGTGGGTCATTCTTGCTATCACCAGCCACATTACCACCATGCACATCTTTGACAGAAACGTTCTTCACGTTGAAACCAACGTTATTGCCTAGCAGAGGCTCACTGGGGCAAAGGTGAACACCATGCCTGGTTTTAGAACACCAGTTTCCACTTGTCCAACAGGTACAATACCAATACCACCAATCTTGTAGATATCTTGGAAGGGTAGACAAAGGGGCTTGTCAGTTGGACGAGTTGGCTGCAGAATGCAATCCAAAGCTTCAAACAGTGTAGTTCCATTAGTGTTGCTGTCCTTACGAGTGATTTTCCATCCCTTGAACCAAGGCCTGTTAGAGCTTGGCTCCAGCATGTTGTCACCATTCCAACCTGAAATTGGCACAAAAGCTACTGTGTCAGGGTTGTAGCCAATCTTCTTAACATAGGTATTGACTTCCTTGATGATTTCCTCATATCTCTTCTGGCTGTAGGGCGGCTCGGTGGAATCCATATTGTTTATGCCAACAATCATTTGTTTTACACCTAGTGTATATGCCAGAAGGGCATGCTCACTGGTCTGCCCATTCTTTGACATACCAGCTTCAAATTCGCCAACACCAGCAGCAACAATCAGGTCAGCACAGTTAGCCTGAAACGTGCCTGTAAGCATGTTCTTGATAAAGTCTCTGTGCCCTGGAACATCAATAATGGTCACATAGTACTTGCTGGTCTCAAATTTCCACAGGGAGATATCAATAGTGATACCACGCTCATGTTCGGCCTTCAGTTTATCCAAGACCCAAGCATACTTGAAGGAGCCCTTTCCCATCTCAGCAGCCTCCTTCTCGAACTTCTCAATGGTTCTCTTATCAGTTCCAACACATTTGTAGATAAGGTGGTCTGTAGTGGTGGACTTGCCCGAATCTGTGTGTCCAATGATGACAATGTTAATGTGAATCTTTTCCTTGCCCATTTTTGTGGAGGTTTAGCAATGGTTTTCACAATACCTCTTTTCTGGAAGCAAACCCATTGCAAAAAAGCGAGTTAGTCTATTTTTTTGGTGTCATTTTCTTCAATATGTTTTGGATCTCCTTTAGCAGGTTGTTGACTTGCTTTTCATGCTTTTCTTGCATCATTCTCATTTCTCGTCTCAATCTTTCTTCCACTTCGCTTACTTGATTTTCAAAATCCTTCCTGAGCTCTGCCATGGCCTGTGACCAATTTATATTTCTCTTGGAATATTTTGAGGCAGGAGTTTTGACTTTGCTGTCTTCTTCTGGTTCCATGTTTTGATCCTTTTGTCCCCCCAAAAAGATTCTATGGTCTGATTGCATTTCCTCTACTTGCTCATATTGCCAGGCAATTACTTGACTTTTGAACTCTTTGCCACAGTTGAACTCTGCTTCTAGAGTGGAGGGAGCTGTGTCCCAAATTGCTTGGGTTTTTGCAAATGTTATCAGAGATCTGAGGGGGGTGCCCTCTCTACATCCACCAGAATGTTTCCCACCCCAGAACCACCCCAAGACTGCAACCCATATCCAAGCAGGTAAAAGCAAAAGAGATTACTCTGAATGGTGGTTTAGTCCCCCTAAGATCTGCAGGCCAGGAGCTCCAGAGGCAGCCACATGGCAGCCCCTGCAGCCACCCTGCCTCCTTCACCTCTCACCCTGGGGACAGGAACTGGACCACACTCTTCCATCATGGGTTCCAACAGAGTTACCCACTGACTTTTTACTTTGTTTGGTGTTTATGGGTTGAGAAGTCTGGAAATCACCACAGCTGCTGGTGATTCACTCCCATGAAATCTGCTCTGGCCAATCTGGGCCGCTGGTCAGGGCTTCCCAGATCCAGGCCCACGCAGCTCGCACAGGACTGTGTTTGGCAAACAGCCCACTTCAATAGACCCTTCCTGCCAGTCTGCCAGGCTGCTTTCAGTGGAAGATTTGTTTCTCTATGTCACTTTGTGGGTTCTATAGCTCTAAAATTTGTTTAGAGTCAGCCATATTTTACAGGTATTGGAGGTGGTTGGAGTGGAAGCTTAAGCAGGTTCCTGCTTTTACTCTGCCATCTTGGCTCCACCCCCTTAGCTCATTCTTTCAATTTAATTCTGTGTGTATCTTACATTAGACATGTTTCCTATAGATTACATATTGTTGGAATTATTTTTAATTTATTTAGTAAACATTTTTATTTTTATGTGGGAAGTCAATCCATTTACATTGGATATTTCCATTATTCTGCATAACCTACACTCTACAATTCTTTATTAAATAAAGATTCAATTTTGTCATAAGGGAATAAATACTATGATATTTATATTAATAAAACCAATTACAGAAAAGTTCAGTAACCAATATTACTTTTTTTTATGCTTTTAAACTCCATAAGTATCTCCAAAATTCAACCTTCTTTCAACTGCCTGCACTGCTTTTATGAAATGTGGGGTGTTCAGTCTGGGATCTTCTTCTTTCATCTTCTTTTTCTTCATATATAAAGCCTTTTAAATTATATGCGTTTATTTTAATTTTTTGTGTCATTCTGCTTATCTCTATGCCAGCCGCTATATTTGTCCCAACCATAGTATGGAGTTGAAGGAACAAAAGATCAGAACTGGAAAAACCTTTACTAGTTATCTTATACCTGAAAATAATTTTTGCTATAGTTTATCTGATAAATTCTCTGCCTATCCAGCCTTTGCTTGAAGCTGCTAATAAAGAAGAATATACTTCCTCATAAAAAAGTCTATCTAATTTTAGGATAAATATAATTGATTGGAAGGGTTTTTTAAATTTTTATATCAAGCTTACATTTTGTTTTTGCTACTTCTACCCATACTTTCTTGTACTCCCCACTCCTCCAATGCAGAACAAATCTAATCCATGACAGCACTTCATATATTTGATGATAGCCATCAGTCAGTCCCTCTCCCTGCTCCCCACCCCATTTTGTCTAATTCAACCAAACTATTGTGTGTTCTGATAATCAGTCCTCATTTTAAACCACCTAGTTTCAGTGTTCTATATGATCTCCGCAATGTGCCTCCTAAAACATAGTGCCCAGAACTTAACATAGTATTAAAGACATGATTTGATCAGAGCAGATTACTGTGGGACCATCACCTCCTCATTTCTAGAAACTATGTCTCTCAATGCAACTCAAGATTACAGTGACTTTTTTGACTAGACCATGATATGAAACTCTTGACTTATAAATACCATATGTACAACTAAAACTTTGTGATCTCTTTTAAAATTAACTACTGCATTCATATGCAGACTCAGACACTTATTAGCTGTGTGGGAAAATCATTTTACCGCACTTGCCTTAGTTTCCTCATCTGTAAAATGAGCTGGAGAAGGAAATGGCAAAGCATTTCAGTATCTTTGCCAAGAAGACTCAAATGGGGTGAAGAAGAGTTGGGCATGACTGAAATGACTGAAAAATAATTCATTTGACTTCTCTTTGCTTCAGTTTCTTCAACTATAAAATGAAGATATAATAGCACATACCTCTCAGGGTTGTTGTGAGGATTAAATGAGATTGTAAAATGCTTGGCATAGTGCTAGTGCCTAGTAGGTGCTATATAAATACTTATTCCCTTTTCTTCTCCCTTTCAGACTCTAGTCATATTGTAGTTGTAGTGATGTAAACATAGACACATTTATACATATATGTATTGTATTTGTGCATATGTATCATTCAGTAATTTATCCAATAAATTACTTAAATATTTCAAAGATCTGTGAGTTCATTAGCTTAGGTACTCTCTTTAGTAATTAAAATCATAGTCCTCTAAGAATGAATTGTCTGTCATCATGAATTACTGTGACTGACAATTAATTCACTGCCTCATAGTCAATTTTATACCTTTTGTACTTAGCTAGACAAGCCTTAGATGTGAACATAAAAACTTTCCTGCTTGGTCGAACATTCTAGAACTTAAACTCTGTTGTTATTGACTTCTAGAGCCCAAGTTCACCTCTGGGACATACTAAGGCAGTACCATGCTGGATTTTTTTTTCAATTACCCCATTTAAGTATTCGATATAATATTTACATTTGGTTTATATGTATTCTCACCAACATAGGTACTCCCTGGAAACCCATCCTTTGGAACTCTTGGGTGAATCTTCCATGGATCCAGTCAATATTACTTCTCACAGGTCTCAATATTTCTGTGCAGTATCTATTTCTTATACTTCTGGCTGCATGGAGGGCCCATTTCTTATTCCTACAGTTATTTGATGCTATCTTTTCTCTTCCTGTGTTAAGATAAACAATTAACTTAATTACAGCTGAAAATATTTATCATGTTAAGTACTTAATCCATTTCCACAATCCTTTTGAAACTGATTTTCTATCTCACTTTAGACATTTCCTTTTGAATCCTGCTTGTTTTACATGCCTACCTTATATTGTTGAAAATAAAGCTTAATTTTGGGGATGCATCCCTATGATTTTGAATTTTATAGATATTGTTCCAATTTGGTGAATTTTGAATTTTGTAGACGTGCTTTTTGCCTGGTTATGGTAAGCAATATTTTTATCCACTGGTGGTTTGAAGGATTTTGTTTCCCTAAGGGTTCATAAGCTCCATGAGGGCAGAATTATTTTCCTTTTGCATCGGTATCCCCAGCAACTGATTCAGTGCTCCCCAAGTAGTTGTGTTTAATATATGCTTGTTTAATTGATTTGGTTTTTTTTTTTTTTGTAGTTTCATTTTTTTTATAATGATACTCCTAGATGAGTTCAGTTTTGAAATTCTGCTTTTGGGGGTTCTGTGAATTATTTTTTATTTATTTTTGAAAGCTCTTAGTAGTTTTCTTGTACAATTTCCAGAAATATGGTGATCAGATTCTTTAAAAATTTTTTCCGGAATGCTAGTAATTCTGAGGTTTGTACTCCATGAGCTGTCTTCCAAACCTATCACTTCCATCAGTCTTACTTCCCAATCTTGTTCCACTTGAGTTACTTTCTGATCTTGTTTTTTTCCATTTCAAAGGCTTATCTGTCAGTCTAGCTTCCATTTTATGAATCCTGTTATTTATTTCACCCAGTAATATTTTCAGATTCTCTGTAACATTTTCCAGTGTTTTGAGTTGTCAAAATCACCACCTGATTTTTTTTTTTAATTGCATTCAGTTCTTTTCATTTCTTCTGGATTTTATTTGCTTGTTATTTTGATTACTTATTTCAATTCTTCCTTTATTTTATTGTTTTCAGTTGTGTCTTATTGTTAGCCCATCAGTAAGCATTTACTAAGATCTTACTGTGTTCCAGGGACCATGCTAAGCATGAGGAATACAAAAAAAAGGGCAAACCCATAGTCCCTTCCTTCGATCTATTCTTCATATTTTCATTGTTAACTTTTAAAAATTTTCTATTCCTATGCACTTATTAATTTCTCAAATTACAGTTTCTTGTTCACAAAATGAAGTGTAGTCTTGCCCAAAGAGTAGGTGCTCAATAAATGCTTAAGAGAAGCAATGACAATAAAAATTAGAGCTGAAATATACTTTATATGATCTTCACAAGAAACCTATGTGGCAGAGAGTACAATCATTTTTATTCTCATCCTGTGCTTGGGGACACTGAGGCTCATAGCATAATTAACTTGCTCAAGATTACAGAGTTACTAAGGGGTAGATCTGAGCCCTCTGACCAGAAATCCAATGTTGATTTCACTATCCAACAGCTGCATTTTGTCTTCCGGCTTTAAGATTTTGTGATCTTGAGTTTTTATGATGTTATTAGGGGAGTGTCTGAAGTGGGAAAAATATTGTTTATCATGTATATTTCAGGAAAAAGGAAATGAGAATCATGACTGTGAGTTCCGACCCTTGTTGACTGACAGAAAAACATTGTCAGACTTCAATGTGAATCACAAGACCAGGGTTGATTTAATTTAAAATCCTGCTGTCGATTGTTTATTGAAAATTATGTTGTTTTGTTTCATTTGTATCCACTGGTTTGGAAATTGGATTCGGGCAATTTTACATATCCATTGAGATAAACATTCATCTGGGAAACATCTTTCCATATTCACACTTTAAGCTTATAAAATGCTTCTTCACTCCTTCCCCCCATTTCTGTCTAGGTTAAAGTATCTCATGTGTAACAGTTATGTCTAAATATATTTATTGATCCTATTTGATGTAATTCAGAAGAAACAAATCTTCCTTGTTCTTTATATTGACATCATAAAATGATAAAAACTCATTACATTATACTGTTCTTTCCTGTCCAAATAGAATGGTTCAAATTGTACTTTTCTCACTGGCTATGTGTCAACATTACACAAGTCACCCTAAATCCAAAAATAAAAGATTCTTTGCAAGTCTTATTATATTTATTTTATATAAATATAATATATTTTATATATATTATATATATATTATATTGTATGTAAGTCTACATATATAGGAATGGAGATATGTGTGTATATTAAGTATTTTTGCAATGGTTCTTTCCTATTAAGTAAAATCGTGTCCATTCTTATAACTCTTCTCCTTGAAAGGAAATTCTACATCTTAATGGATGGAATGTGTACATCTACCAACTTTATAAAAGTCAACCTTTGTTTCTTTTTAAAAATGTGGCATCTGTTAACAAAGCTATTCTAAAGATTAGTCCTGGGATGGTTGAACAAAGCAAGAAACAAATAAGCCGCTTTTGGCTACTTTTAAGGTTCATGTGAGTTTCCAAATCAGAAGGGTGTAGCACATGCATGATACCAATTGGTTTGTTTACAATGGATATTAGTTATTTAATTGAGAAAACTAAAGTAATTAGTTTGTTGCCCAAGATGTTTGTAAGAAGTAGAATCATCCTTGGACTGTTTCTCTCTGTGGTGATGATTTTACATAAAAGTATGCTAAGGATGAGATAGATGGCAACAGTGTCTCATACTGAAGTGTGGTCCTAATGTGGATTGTGTTTACTGAGTTTGTCATTGAGCTTAGTTGGCAATTTGTTTTGAAGTGCTGGAATGTAAATTGAGATTTATAGCAAGCATTCATATGCTCATATTTAAATGATGAAATTTGGTAAGAGAAACATAAACAGCTGTTCCAGTGTTTGAAATATTTTTATACACCAACTCTCACTTGAATAATGTATATTGTCCTCTGTGTACTTAGGTCTTTGGTACTACAAAAGAATATAATATCTAATAGCTTCCATTTATATAGCTCTTTAAAGTATGCAAAGAGTTTGGTAAATATTATTTAATTTTATCCTAGCAATAACCCTAGGAGGCAGGTGCTATTAATAATAGCCCCCATTTTACAGAGGAGGAAAACAAGATGTCTGTGACTTGTCCAGGGTCATACAGCTAGTAAATTTCTGAGACTAAAAACTCAGATCTTCCTACCTGCATCACCTAGAAACATTGCTTCCTGGAATAACACATTCCTAAAATTTTGTTTCTCATTTTGGAGTTTTGTGTTTTTCATTGTTTTCCCTTTTGAAATGTCTTAGTTGAATTGTTAAGAGAAATCTTGGTTAGAGCCTCATTCTCATCAGTTAAGATAAATTCAGAAAAATAAGATAAAAGGAGTTTATTAGCACAGGAAGGCAGCTAGCCATTGGAGTGCACTGGTGGAATTATAACTGGGAGCTACTTTTATAGACAGGAGTAAATCAGTTTCTATATAAGGGTAAAACAATCCTGATTGGTTCATGTTTCAATGAGGAGACGGGATTAGTGTTTACCTCAGCTTCCCTCCTATTACTGTGGCATTGGGAGATGGGATTAGAGCTAAAGAGATGGGATTAGAGCTAAAGAGATGGGATTAGCACTAAGGAGCCAGGATTAGCACTAAAGAGACTGTTCCTGCAGACTAATTGCCGACATACCCAAAGGTTAAACAAGGTTAAAACATGTTGTCACTTAATCTGACTGCACTAGGGGCTGACTTTACACAGAGTGATACACAGCCAGCATATTTTGGTAGACAGTATGACTGGGTTACCTTGGGGTTGCTTTTTTATTCGATCCTAGTCATTACATCAGCTGAATTGTAAAAACTCAATTCACTGAAATTAAATGAGCTTCAAGGAGTTACTTCATTGATAACTGCTAATAAAATCAGGGAGTTATTTTTTGCTAGTGTTCCTGTGCCTAAAACAAGAAAATTGCCTCACTAAAAGGCATGAGTGTAATAAAGACACAACTAACTGAATGATTGTACTGTTTGAATGTTTATACATTACCAAATACAAATGCACCCTGCAAATTTAGTCTGTTGTTAGATACCATAGCACACCCATTAAGCATCTCATATTTGGGCTTGCTATTTATTTTGTTTGCTGTATCACTTCAGACTCAGAGGAAGAGGATTTACCAAGCTTTCAAAGACTAGCCAAGTTTCTCTGTTCAATATGATACTGAAAATGTATCTTTATTAGTCAACCTTTATTGTTATACCTTTATTTAACCTTTATTTAAAATGTACCTTTATTATTAGTCAACTATAGAATTAGATAACTTAGGTCCATGGTCAAAGTCATCAATAAAAAATGATCCATGGGTTATGTGATTTTAGAGCTGGGAAGGATTTTGGAGGTCCTTTGATGAAGGTGGGGGAGAAGATGCCTGTGAGAAGGAAGAACTATCATAAAATCAGTAAGGAGGTAGATGCATGTGGACACAGCAATTTGGATAAGGTTTCAATTTTAACGCTTTTATATTGCTGTTTTTGTTATTCAGTCATTTTAGTCATGTTGTCTTGGCAAAGATACTGGAGTAGCTTGCCATTTCCTTCTCCAGCTCGTTTTTATAAATGAGGAACTAAGGCAAACAGGGTTAATGACTTGCCCAGGGAACTTGCCCAGGGTCACACAGCTAGTTTCTGAAGCCAGATTTGAATTTAGGAATCTAAGGTTTTTTTTTTTTTTTTTTTATTCCAGGCCTGGTACTCTATACACTGTGATTCCGCACTGCCCTGTTTTGTTGGGAGAGGAAGATGTTTGGGGGCTGGAAAGGGAAAGACTAGTAACAAAGTAACTAGTAAACAAAGTAAGGCAGATGTTCTCTTCACAACTCTTAGCACAACCTGAACTGCTGAAGCCAGGAAATGTGTTTCATATCCTTAGTAGAATGTGAGCTTGGAGAGGATAAGAGGTAAGGAGGCAGTAGGCATCTCAGGGACATGTGACAGCCTATTCAAAGGGATAGAGGTAGGAGATGAAATTCCCATTATTTTTTTTTTTTGAGGGCAATTGGGGTTAGGTAATTTGCCCAAGGCCACACGGCTAGGTTTTTATTTGTGGGAGCATTAAGTGTCTGAGGTCGGATCCGAACTCAGGTCCTTCTGACTCCAGGGCTGACGCTCTACTCACTGCACCATCTAGCCGCCCCAGAAATTCTCATTCTTTATGCATTATAGAATCCATAAAGACTTTTAGGACATATTATAGAGTCTTTTATGTTTTGCAAAATGGTTTCCTTACAGCAACCCAGTGAGGTAGAAAGAACAAGCATGACCATCCTTATTTTACAGATTAAGAAACAGTCTTTGAGAGATTAATTGTCTTGCTCATGGTCATATATCCCAGAAGTATTTGAGGTAAGATCCAGGTCTTTTGACTTATTTATTGCTACAGTGTAACTATTACGTAGTTACTACAGAGGCCAATATATTATCACCATACTTTCCAGTATTATCAGATATTGGGTTCAATAAATATGATGAATAACTACTCCTTCTTCCTTTGAAATCCAAAGAGCACCAAAGTATAGGTGGGATGAAATTGCTCAAAGTTAAATCCTTAAGCTGAGTTGGATAAACATTATTAACACTTAGCTCCAGTCTGCCTTTGCAGGTCTTCAGACTCCATTGCAGCCAAACTGGCTTGCTTCCTTTGCTATCTAGAGATAGATATCACATCTCTTATCTCCTTGTCACTTTACAGGCTTCCTGCCCCACATCACCCTCACTTCTGGAATGTACTATCTCCTGACCTCTGACTCTTAGAATCCCTAACTCTGGGATTCCTATATGGAGTCCAGCCTGTCTCTTAACCCCCAATTGATGCTACTAGTGCCCTCATAATTATTTTGAAATAATTTATTCTTATTTATATATGTACATATTGTTTTTCCCTCTGTTAATGATAAATGTCTTATAGGCAGGGGCTCTTTATTTATTTTTTGTCTTTGTTTTTAGGCAAAGTAACCAAACATATAGTATATCCTTAAGAAATGCTTATTTTGTTAGTTGATCAATTATTGCTAAGTATTCTTCCTGACCTCTGCCAATTACACATTGTCTTATAGAGATGGGGGTGGGGGTGGGGACTTAAAGAATATCTCATTAAAAACAGTAATTTAAAGATGAGGAAACCAAGGGACAAAAAGATTAAATGCCTTACCCAAGGTCTCATAGGTAATTAGTGGTAGAGTCCAGATTAGAATCAAGGTCCTTGGATTCCAAATCTAACATTCTTTTGGCTACATCCTTTAGCTTTTCCTATTAGCTTTGGGGACAGAGATATGAAAAACTTTGAGATTGTGAAGTCAATCATGAGCAGCTCTCCTTGAAGACTGCTGCTGTGAATAACTTTAAGAGTTTAATCATATAGTATAATAATCTCGCTATTTATTCAGCAGTAAGCTAAAACATAACATTCACAACAACATAACAGCTTATTATTAAGGTGACTACATAGTCTTAAACAAAATATATCACTTAGTATATTCTATATTCATCTTTAAGGGGTAGCAGAAAATACAAACACCATCCACCCCTAAGTTACAGTAAGTTACAATCTCCTCAGTCAATACAGAGTATCTAAATAAAATCCTCTTTCACCTTGACTGAAGGCTGACTTCCAATCATTCTTAAGCCACAATCATCCTTAAGGGGTAGCTAGAAGTACCAACACTATCCATCCCTCGGTCATAATAAGTCACAATCTCATCAGTCAATACAGAGTATCCAAGTAAAACTCCTGACTTTCAAACCCCACAGTTCCTCCCACAAGGACTGACCACTCCCAAATCTTGCCTGGATTCACACATAGGCAGCACTTCTCTCAGCTCACAGGAACTGATCCACTCCAAGGTCTTCTCAGTTTCTGTTTCTAGGAAAACAAAGCTTAACAAGGTTATAACAATATTTACACACATTACCAACACTATTATCTCAATTCACTTTCTGTCTGAGAAACCAATACAGGACAACAGACAGGACTTCTGTCTGAGAAATCAACACAGAACAACAGACAGGGCTTCTGTCTGAGAAAGTAACACAGAACAAAAGACAGAGTGCCAACATCACAAACATTCTTTCTCTTAGCTCTTTGCATTCCAAGCTCTGCTTGTGCTCTTATCTGCTCCTTCCTGTTCCATCCTTTTTGCAAGCTACTCCCACCATGGGCTCCCATGTGATTATATTAGGCCTATTAAGCACTAGGGGAGATCTTCAAATTCTCTTAGGCCTATTAAGGGCCATACAATGTATATTGTTTCTAATCAAAGACTCTTGATATAATCAAAGGCAAGGCTCAAAGGTACTTGATTAGCTAAAACTCAGTCCAGAAAAAACAGCAAAAAATCCTATTTTGCTTGCCATTACAGAGATCTACTGGTAGATTTCATTATCAATATGGCTTGCAACTTACATATTTTTCAAATGAGAACACCATGGTCCAAACTATTTGCTCACATTTTCACATTTAGGTTGCAAAAGCAAAAATAAAGCTATTGTGTTTTCTTTCTTTTAAAGGCAATATACTCATTCAGGCACTATTGTTTATATCACTCTTTACCAATGCAGTGTTCAGATGTCTGCCTGATCTATCTAGCTATGAAATTGCTCATCTTCCCCCTCAATCATCTTAATCCTTTCTTCATTATAAAATTTCCTGATCACTTACCATCTTTTACCCAGTGTCCTTTGAAGCCTAGTAGAGATAGGCATTGAAACAGTTAAGATGTGGTTATCAAGGTAAATAATTATACTTCTAATATCTGAAATAGGTATGTTCCTTTTCATTGATTTCTAGGGGAATTGATAGTTTGATAATACTAATTAGAGCAATGGCCAGTCATTGAAAAAGTAAAACCAAAATTTTTAGTCTTCAAGAAATGTAAGAAAAAAAAATTTGTGGAGAGCTGATTATATGCTAGGTACTGTGCTAAGCATTTCACAGTTATTCTCTCATTTGATCTTCACAATCAACCTGGGAAGTAACTGCTATTATTATCCCCATTTTACAGATGAGGAAAATGAGACAGTTTAAGTCACTTGCCTAGGGTCACACAGCCAGTAAGTAAGCCTGGATTTGAACTCAGGTCTTAATGGATCCAGGCCAGATGTTCTATCCACAGCTACCCCAGAATAAAAGAATGGAGCCTTCTTGTATCCTCCTGCTTCTTTTCTCTGCTGCTAAGGCCATTTCTGCTTCATTCAGGACTTAGAAACCTCCTGTTCTGCTGCCAGTGCTACTGAACTCTGTCTTTGTAGCTACCATCTGCCAAAGTTCTGCCCCTCTTGGCTGCTGCACCAGCTCTCTGACTTTCTAAGTGTCATCTCTCTGCCCTGCTGCTGTTGCTCTCAGTTACCATCTGATGAGGACCCACCCTGCTCCTCCTGCTTCCTGGTGCTGCTGTCGCCACTGCTGCTATGCTAGAAAAATAGCGTGTTCTTTTCAAGTGAGACCAAGAGGCCAGTGTTTCACTGCTGGCCAACACATTTTTAGCTCTTTTGTTAATTAGCCTTACAACTCAGCTGGCCCACAAAAAGGCCTCTTAGGCAGTTATTAGACTTGCAGACTCATGCTTCCAAAATGCCCTAGTCCTTATTCCTAGTTAAGTCAGTGAATATAACTTGGTCATTCTTGACTCAGTAGAGACAGGGTACCTCCAACACAGTTAGCAACCCCCACCTAAGTTTTCATGAAAATAAATATTTGCATCCTTTTTCATCCCAGCACGTAGCACAGTGACAAGCACATAGCACAGTGACAAGCACATAGATATTTCATAAACACTTGTTGGTTTAACTTTAGTTTAATCATTCCCATCATGCCCAAGTTAACTGATGGTTGGTCCTGCAATGGCTTGTAGCCTCTGATAAACCTCTAGAAGGCACTAAAAATACCTCTGGGGAAAAACAAAAAAAGTTGGTGGGTCAGCTGTCATTCTTGCCATCCCAGCAAATCCCATGGTTTCTTACATTATAAAATGTGATATCTCAAAGAATAATAAGATAGTATGAATTAAATAATAGTCATCAATAATTTGTTTCTTAAACTACTTATCTATGCCAGTCATTTTGATGCTTCAACCTAAGTCCTTCCACAGTTAACTATTTTTAATGTTTATGTATGTTTTGTCTCTTCAATTATACTCTGAAGTTGCTTCAAATTAGAGATGAGGTTCTTCACTTTTAAATCCCCATCAGCACCCATCATAGTGCCTTCCAAAAAAGACTTTTAAATTCATAGAAATAGTAGAAAATAAAGGACCCATCCATTTTTTAAAAAATATGAACAGACTGATAATAGTTAAGTGATTTTCTCAGGCATACAAATTGGCTCATTAAAAAAAAAAGTACTTGCTGAATTTCATTGAAAAAAAATAGTGACACACTTTGATTCAGTTTCTTCCTGATTCAGCTTAACTACCATAAACTCTCTGGCAGAGTGGAAAGCATAGGCTACAGTAGTAGATCTCATTCCAAACTACAAACTATATTAGGAATTCACTTTCTTTATGGTCTTGTAACACCTCTGTTTGTCCTATAATCTTCACAACCAACTTAACCCACATGTTTAATATTCTCAGATGTTGAGCTTGGCAGTTTGGTGAAGACTGAAAAGCTAATTCAGATAGAGAGTGGGATATTTTCATCTGCATGCAACTGAACATGAAAGCATTCAATAGAAACTTTCTCATCTTCCTTTCTGTAGGTGAAGATGTAATTGCAAGTTGCTATTAGAAAATTAAAGTCATTGGAATCTTTTTATATTGATTTGAAAAAGGAAAAAAAATATAATGTGGCTGTTGTTTGTTTTTCACTTCTCTAAGAAGACCATACCATCAGGAAGGTGATGCCATAGCTTCTAAGTGAATTGGATTTAAATGAGGGAGGGCTGTGCAATGTCACCAGCCTCACTTTCTACCCCTGAGTCATCTGGATCCAATGGCAAACTATAGATCAGGATTACTGGGGATGGTCCCGATGAAGTTGGAGACCTTGGCTCTATTAAGCTAAGCTCTTTCCTAGCTCTCAGTTTGACTGAGGCAATGCCCATTCAGTTATTAAGGCTAGGTAAGAAATAAGGCAAAGAATGACCTCTTTTACCTACAGTCAAGACAATGAAGGAAGGAATGTATTTATGACTTGATGTCAAGTGGAAGGCTATCTCCAGTACAATGGCCCAGTGATCTGTGGTTGGACCTGTGTTGCCTAACATTTTTGTCAACAATTTGAAGAAAGCCATAGGTAGCATCTTTATTGTATTTACAGATGATGCAAAGCTGGAGAAAATAACTAATCCACCAGATGATAGATGGTCCAAAAATATCCTGAAAGGTTGGACTAAATCCAATGAAATAAAAGGCTTTAGGGATAAACGTAGTCTTATACTTGTGTTAGAATTAATGTCATAAGCACAAGATAAGAAAGGCATAGTAAGGTAATTTTTTTTATGGAAAAAAACTCTGTTGGTTTTAGTGGACCACAGACTAAGAGTTAACATTAATATACAGCAATCAAAAAAGATAAATATTGGGAATGCAATATTGGGAAGGATCATTAGGGAAGGCATATCGTCTAAGAATAAGGAGACATTATCCTAATAAGACACAGAGTTTTGTGTTCAGTTTTAGGCACCAGTGTTTAAGAAGGGCATTTATAAGATGAAAGGTAGAAGAGAGTAGGGGGCATGCACCTAGCAGACACTTAAAAAATGTTGTTTGACTGACTAATGTTCTATTTCATCCCAGAAAGCATAACTAGGAGTAATGGGTTAAAGTTAAAAACAAACAAACATAAACAACTTTAGATTTGATGCAAGGAAAATCTTTACTAAGTAAAATTAAAGCTATTCCAAAATGCAATTAATTGTCTTCTCCCTTATTAGAGGTGAGTAAGCAGAGACTGGATGGCAGCTTACTGTGTATAGTGTAGTATAGAGTCTTTTTTTAAGGTATCGGTTGGACTAAATTGCTGTTAGAGATCTCAGTCAGTTCTGAAATTCTGTGTTTCTGAATGAGCAGGAAAGTTGGAGAAACTAGAAAGAATGGAGTGATGGGGTAGTGATCAGTAACAATAATGGATGTAGGATGACCTAAAGCAATAAAAAAAAAATAGATGCAACAGATATTTTAACTATAGAGCAGAACTGTAAAGTTCAAGATCATGGAAATTGAACTACTTTTAAATAATGGCAGCATCTCAGGTTTGATTATCCTAGTGAAGGCTGAGGTAGAGTAAAGATTTAGTCCATGGGAGTTAGCTAGATGATATGCCAGACTGGCATATTGAAAGAGGCATTGAGAGAAAGTTTTGGGACTACATATATTGAATGAAGCAAATTAATTATTTTTTTAAAAACTCTGAGAGAGAGAGAGAGAGAGAGAGAGAGAGAGAGAGAGAGAGAGAGAGAGAGGAGAGAGAGAAGAGAGAGAGAGAAATCTCCAGGTCAGGAGATAATGATAAGAAATATCTGGATAGTATCATATAAATGAGTGGTGTGAGTTTCAGAGTAGGAGATATTGCTAGACAATGGTTGCTGAAGGTATCTTGGAAGTATCAGTAGGGAACACTACATATATTCCTTCTTCGGGACCATAGAATTAGGGGATAAGTGGAAAGGAACAGTCAAAACTAGAAGTTACGGCAACACATGCATTATTTTCAGGAGAATTCTTGGTTTCTATAAGCACCAGAAGATGGAAGGAATATGGAAAGAATTTAGGTAGGATGAAAAGAGAATTCTGTTCACTAGAAGAGTGGTTTCAAAGGGCACAGTAATCAGAGGGGAAGAGAGGGAGGAGCAGAGCTGCATAGACATGAAAATGCAGGTAGACATAGTAAGAGAAAGGGCTGTTCAGCCTTCAGAGACAGGCTTCAGGAATAAGAGCTATCAATCTGACAGGCATAATATAGGAAAAATATGAAGTATGAAGATGTTTGAAGACAATATAGAGAGATGAGCTAGATACTACAGTAAATTGGATTCGGAAAAGGTTGCATGATCAGACCAAGAGGTCTCAGCCCTCCACATCAATATGAGGTCCTGTAGATTTGGCCAAACCCCTGTGTTGCCCCCAAGGATAGTGTGAAAGATTGGAAGCGCCCTCTAAATGTTGAGCCTAAATCAATTCTCCTTCCCCTTTCTACAAACACATGTACCACTCTTCTTCAACATGCACAAATGTGTGTTTTTTGCATTTTGGCCCAGACCTATAATTTCATCATTGTGTGGAACTCCTTGGTAACAAAAAAAAAAACAAAAAAAAGAACTAAAATAAATCTTCCTCTATCAATGAAGATCAGCACATTTTCTTCAAATTATAGTCTTAGATGATTATATGGGACACTGAAAAATTACTAAAGTTCCTCAGGGTCATACAATCAGCAAGGGTTAGAGGGAGTTTAAATTTATTTCAGTTTGTCTTTAAGATTTTCTCATCTAATATACAATGCCCCCTCTCAGTATCATTTATACAATTAAAGTTAATATTAATTTAAAACACTTTTAATGAAGAAGCATTTTGGCAATTCTTTCTGGTTACTTTTAAAAATCTCTTAGGTTTCTATTGATCAAACTGCTCTCCTTGATTTAGTATCTAAAAATCTTAATTTCTGTACTTTTAAGCTCTAAAAGCCAATGGAAAGTAATCTTCCCTTGAATGTGACCTTGGTATTGAATTAGTAGGGGGAAAGGGGATCATCAATCTCTGTAGGCACTGTATGCGATGTTTAAAAGACCTAATCCCTGTTCTCCATAGAATTCATATACTATGGTATCAAAAAAGACAGATTTCTTTTCAGCTTCCCTCTTGTGAGGAAAAAAAAAGTTCTGGGTCTTTTTTTTTTTTTCTTGAGGAAAGGAAAAAAGTAAAGGAAAGACAGATTCTCACTTGAGTATGTTACTGCTTTTTTCTTGATAGGATAAATCTTTAGTGACAGATTTCTTTTTTCATACTCTGTATATCATGGTCCTAATTTGAACCAGAACTTAACATACTTTCTACTTTTTGGAATTTCCTAAAGAAACTGTTTTACTGTTCATCATTGCACTTATAAACTAAATTGTACCCAAGACCTTTTTACATACAAATTCTCCATGAAGATGTTCAAATAATGTTTGTTGCTTAGATGACTATGCAAGTCTCTAAGCAAGGTTTGGTTTTGTTTTTGTTTTTTACCTTACTTTTCACTTTCATAGTCATTTTTCTATTCTTCTTTCTTTCTGTACTTCCTTTCTTTCTTCAATCTTTTTCTTCCTTTTCTTTTTTCCCCTTTCTTTTCCCTAGTTGTGTTTGTTCATAGTTGGGTTTCTGGGCAGCAAGCCCATTTTGATTCATTTGTTTATCATTATGATGTCCACAGCCTTGGTGACATGTTTCAGATGGATATTTAAAATAACATTTTCCCTCATTTGTGATGCAAGTATATTTTGTAATTTTGTAATGTTTTAAAATATAAATGTTCAATTTACCTCCCCAAAGTACGTTTATAAAGGGAGTCGTCATAGTAAAATAAGTAGGGAAGGGGAGAGTTCCAGAGGTCTCTGGAGGTTTTATTCCCCCATGTCTATGATTAAGCATTGGCAGCATACTACCAATCTGAAGGTGAACCTCACTTTAATTACTTTACATTTACCTTTTCAATATAAGTGACCCATTTGGCTTAGCGTTATGGAAGATATGCCTTGGCAACGAAAGAATTTCAATTCATTCCTTATGATTAAACGTAAGTGAATGTTTGTCTTTTAAAGTCATAATCTTTTGTTTAAAAAGCCTTGCTTTACTTAGCACTCAAACTTCATATCTCTTGAAGGTAAATTGATATTTGATCTAATCTGCTACTCTGGAGTATACAGAAACAACAAACAAACCTCCAGCCTTTAAATAAGGTGTGTCATTTGGTATAATGGTTTCCAAAGGCTTTAAGGCCAGTGAGAATATAAAATATTTGTATTAATTGATATGCTGTGCTAACTGATATTTATGATGAAGCTAAATCAAAACACCTTAGAAGTGCTCAAATTACTAAATTTTATAGTATTCAAGAGTTTTGACGTCTTCATTCCTTACTTTAGAAATAAAAGGAAGTTTCCTTTTTTTACCTTCTCTGTTTTTCTTATTATTCCTCCTCCTCTTCTTCTATTTTAATTTCTTTTCTCTTCTTCTCCTCACCATTTTCTATTTATTGTACTGTTCCTCCCCTTCCTTTCCTCCTCTAAGTCTAATCTTCATTCTCCTACTACTTTTTCCCCTTTCTTCCCTCATTACAATATTCTCAAGTTGAAATTTCTCATTTCTTCACTGCAGGAATCAAAGGAATGCTTTTTCTCTTTTCCTTTTCTTTCTTCTTTTCCCTCTCCCTTATTCACCCTCCTCCTATCATTCATCCAGGGTCAATATTTATATAAGTTTGCATGCATCTGGGGCAGAACAAAGTGACTTTGGTATTGATAATGAAAAGGGAATTTACACATTCTATCCTTGTTTGTTCATTTTCCCAACATCTTTATAAGTTAATTTGAAAAATCTTGGGATATCAGACACCAGGGCTGGATAGCTGTAACATCAGAATATGGAGGTGTGATTTCTAAGTAGATATTTTTTTCTCCAAGTTTTATTTGAAGTACTGCTGCTTCATCGTTGGTACAGATTATAATAAATTTATTTATCCTTGTGACTCTGGTGCTTGATTTACATTCTAGGTCAAACCAAAACAGAACTCCCCATCCGTCCCTCCAAAAAAGATGCCAAAAAAAGAGGATGCAATTCTATATACCTATAGATATAGGGATATAGATATAGATCTTAAAACACAATGGAGAGGGACAGATAGACAGACACTGAGGAGCAAAGTTGTGGTTGCTGTGCAAACTGCAGAGCAATGAAGGTCCTGGCATGTTTCCAGGAATTGTACATCTTTTTTTTTAGAAATACAGGAACCACTTCATTGCCACCACAGCTAGAATTCAATATGAGAAAAATTATAAAACCATTAGAGAACTATGTATTTTATGGAAGGTCATGGTGAATAAATAATCTTTACCTATTGAGACTAAACTACTTTTCGATTTTACTTATGGGTAAGATCTCTGTCAGGAAAGTATAAGAGGTTTTTTTTCAATAATTTGGAAATGATCTTTATTCTCTCTTATTTTTAGTATTAGATTTCTCGTTTGTTTGCTACTGATGTTCCCATTTAGCACATTCATTTGTATGAGATAAAGAGAATGAGGTTCATGTAAGACTTCTGGAAAACCACCTTATTAGTTCATTGTAATAACCAAATTATATAATAATTATTAATACAGTAATTGAGATTTTTTTCATCTCATTCTTTCCCTAATGGTAGGTTGAATTAAAATACCAGAGAATAAGGTCTAGGACACTTGACTTGTTCTTATTCATGAAGCAAATCAGGGGATGAGCTCAGACTAGAATTAAAGTCTTTTCATTCCCAATCCAATGTTTTTGTTTTTCTATAACACAATGATAATATCATCTTTGTTTCTTTTGAAAATCTATATCATTGACAAACTGGGCTTGGAGAGATAATAGAGGGCAAAACTTAGACATCTCTAGAATAAGGGAATGAATGAAATAGTATAAGCTTTATTGAGGAGAATGATCTGAGTAAAAATCATGCTGAGGCTCCTTGTTGGTGTGATGTAATAGAACATTGATTTGAGAACCAGGTGGCCTGATTCTGTCACTGGCTTACTGTTTGACCTAGGGCAAGGCATTTTAACTTTTTGTGCCTCAGTTTCTTCATTTTTAAAATAAGGAAGTTGGATTCAGTGTAGGACAGTGAATGAATGCATAGGTAAAGCATTTATTAAGTTCTTAAAAGAGAAAAGTAAGCCAGGCCCTGCTCTCAAAGATCTCATATTCTAAAGAGCTAAAGAGAGCACATATTGACAGTTTCAGGCAGTGAGATAAAAAGATCCCATATTCTTTAGGGTGCAGCTGCAGATCAGATGCTAGTATTTATTCTTTAATGTCATTTCCATAGATAAAATAACAGTACTTTCTAACATTCGACCAATCAATAGCATCAAGGACTTTGGTGACAAGAACTTTCTTTTCTATGTCTTCAGTAGATATGGCTATAATGCCTTCAGGAGCAGTTGCCAAGCTGCATTTCCCAGGATGAATAGGGGCAGACATTGAGCTGAAAGCATTGATATTTGCAAGCCTTTTGGGTTCATGTTCCTGGGCTGTCTCCATTAGGCCTGAGGAGAAATGGTGATGGTTTGACTTGCTTGGCACATGCTGCCTTGGGTCTCCCTATAAGAATGCCCTGCTACTTGTGCTAGTTTGCTTCCCTATGAGTGGGTATTAGTCGTTGGTCAGAGATGGCTGCTTCCTCCTTCACAAGAGTTGCTTTACCTTGTTGATGGTTGTGAAATGTGGGCTAGAAGCAAGAACAGAAGTCTGAGAGGTACTTCCACTCACACGGCTCTGCTGCCCAGTTGTCTATTGGTGGCAGGTGGTCAACAGTTGTTGCTAGTGATGATAAGAAAAGTATACCCTTTCTCATCAATGATTTCTCTTTTCAATGATACCCGTGGAGACTGGAACAAAAGAAGTCTCAGTGATCTAGAAGACACTGTTATTCTCAAGACTCTTAGGTTTAGGGTCTGTTCACATCAAGGTCTGAGGGGAAATTATGGTTAAGGTAGTGGTGGTAATGATTTGACTTACCTGGCACATCCTCCCTATCTCTCCCATGAAGACCCCTGAGGGTAATAGATTTGCATCTGGAAAGAAAAAAGAGACTGGAAGAAAACATTAGATAACCTTGGTTGATTGGAATGCTAGACCTGTAGCTTGCTACCTCTGTGACCTTAGGCAAGTCACATAAGTTATTCAACCTTAGCTTCTTCATCTTTAAGATGAGTTGTTTAGATCTGATGGCCTCTAAGTTTCTTTCTACCTCTAAATCTATGAAAGTATAATCAGATCACCTCAAAGACCCTTTCTAGCTCTAAAATCATCTGTTCTGTGCCTGCACATATTGCCATCTTTGGCTGAAATCAGACGATATTCCATTGCCTTTAGTCTATAGAATGCTGTAAAGATATTTAAAAGTAGTAGGAGACATTATTCTTGTCTTAAAGGTGCTCATTCTAATATCAGAGACAACACAAATACATTTATTCTTGTTAACTGGTTCTTGATTTGTGTTCTGGGTCAAACTAATCCCGAAGCCAAAACAAGATGAAGAATAGAGGCTAATAAATACAGATGCTCTATATTTATAGATTACCCTCAGGGAAACAAACTACTTGTATGCATTTATCAGTTGACAGTTCTATCTAGTTAGAGAAAGATCCAAGACTGGAGTGAACTTTACAATACATAAATTGGTCTGAGCTGGGTGGAGTTAATCAGAGGAAGCTTCATGGAAGATCAGAATTTTAATCCTTACCTCTGAAGAAAGGAAGGATTTAAGTTAGGCACTTTAGGTAGGGGACATGGAATGTATAGAGATGGAGGCAGAAGTGAGTTAGTCATGCAGGGAATGGCAAGCAGGTATACTTGGCAGGGGCATAGAGCATATGTTATAAAGTATTGAGAAAAGTGGAAGCAGATGATAATGCCAGTTCACTTACTGATTTTTTATAAAAACACCTTCCTCCTATAGGTTATTTGTCATAGTTGCTCACCCACATGCACCTGGTCCAGGAAAAGCATTTGTATAGTATGAGTTTCTGTGAAAAAGAATTTTGGCTAGATGTGGAGTTAGCCTTTTGAGTATTGGTTAACATCCAACCCCGGGAGAAATGATCAAGAATCCATCTAATCAGCATAAAACAAGAAAGGTCTCATGTCAGAATCACAAAGCAATTAGAATTTTTATTCAAAACAGGTGCAAGAGTATCAAAAGAATGCTGTAAAACCTTCCTCTGCCACTAGAGGGGAAATTATCTTGACATCCTCCTTACTCCAAATTATAAAAGAGACTGCAGTTTATATACCTTAAGAACACTAGCCTATTAAATATTCAAAGTGAACTGAAGCCTCTTATAAATGTAAATATCATTTTGAAATTTAGTTTGAGGAATTTTAAGGGCACAAAATCTTATACTTAAAAGCATAATTAGGACTGTAATTTCATGGGGCTTTACAGTCTGTAAAGCACTTCATATATATTATCTCATTTGAGCCTGAATAGCTGAATACAACTAGGATTCTGCTTGTCTTAGAGCTTCTAAAGAAGAAAATAAAAATCTTTAAAGGATCAAGAGCTGTACAGGACCTAGTCCAACCCCTTTATTTTCCTATGTGAGAAAACTGAAGTCTAGAGAAACAATCAATGTTCCTTATATTATCCCAAGATTTGAATCCATGTGTCCAAAGTCATTCCAACTTTAAACCAGTACCTTAAGCTGGTCATCCATACTAATGATCATTTTGGCCAAGATAAAAATGTTGACCAACCTAGAAGCTCTTATATTTTTTGTTCTGAACTGACTGGAGTATTTCCAATGCCCACATTTCAAAGATTATCCCCAATTTCTGTCAAAAATAACCTTTTTTTCTTTCAAGTCTTGGTGATTGTGCTAATTACCACATACTGCAGGCAGTCCTGCAGAAACAGCAGATGTCTACCCCAACATTCGACATGTTGGGTCTTCATCTTTCTAAACGTCAACTTGTCATTTCAGAGTAGCTGCCCATGGAATACGTTGAAGTGTGCCATTTTCCCCTGTATTTTCTAGGCTAAACAAAAGGTTGAAGTATTAAAAATGCTTCATTTTCTCATTGAAATTGCTCTAAAATTAGTTGAATTAAAGTGAATTATATAAGTGAATTAAAATTAAAATATAAGTGAATCAAAATTACTTGAAAAAAAGAGCTAAATAGGGATGTTTGGAAAATTAAGTATCTCTTTACCCATCACATTGTGGTTATTTATTATTTGGCTTTTATTAGAGACAGACCTAACACCAACACTCTGTTGTGTAAAAGGTTTGATGTTGGGACAAAATGAGACACTCAACACAGTCATTGACTAATTAGCAAAAGGAGGTTTACTTTGCCCAAGAACAGCAAAGGTATGAAACAAGGATGCAGTGACATTTAACTTCTTTGGAAGTGCCCCACTACATCTCCATACTGATATATATTTGGTCTGCAGGACAAGGTGTGGTGACTCCCCTAGTCTTCTATCTGCCAAGCCAAAGGGACCCCATCTCCACATGGGTGATACTTTGATGCTGCATGCAGGAAGGGACCAGGGAGGGACAATTATTCAATTTCCAGTGTGAGCATTATATTGTGGGATCCGGAACACTACAAGTTAGGACTTGATTTACTTTTGTGATTGGGTTGTTTAGACTAGCTAGAATTAAGAAAGTGATGGAGAAAATGCTAATAACACAGATTAAATATAAAAGTATGTCTCGCATACATTTTCCTCATGAGGTACTAATTGTTAAACATTTACAAATATACCCCTGTCCTTGGGTGACCAGGAAGCTTATTCAAAGGAGGCCAAGGCCAATCAAGGCACAGAGCACTTTATTGTCTTTTAGGGAAAACTAATCCATTTGGAGGGGAAACTGGGATTCCTGGTTTTATCACAGTCTTGCTACTAATTGAGTAAACAGAATATGAATAGTATTGTTTTAAGCTTCCTCGCTTGTTCCTGAGGATTAAATGTTACTTTTAGTGCCTTTTATCAGTTTGCCATTTGGTCAGTAGACCAAAATGCATAAAATGGGGGGAAGAGGTGGTAGAATGTTTGCATTAAAGTTCTCTTCTATTTAGCATTTGGGGCAGTATACTTTTTTGTTTGTTAATTATTTAGAAGCTCTTCAAAAATATATTCCCAAGAGAAAGAAAATTAGCATAAAACACAATAAGTTATTCATGATTTTTTCCATTCATTCATGAGAGCTTAATCACTGAGCTATATCTATTACTTCATCTCTCCCTAAATATGCCCTTCACTGATACAGATCACATACCTTCCAAACCTAATCCTGCTTGATTTTTGCTTATTTTCTCCTATAAGAGTTTCATGGAGAATCTACTCAACACACTGAAAGCTTTCATTTGTTTCTTTTTGCACTTTAAGGATACCCATGTAGCTAATACTTGGGCTGGTTATCTATTGGATCTCATTCATACTATGGGGTCATTAATTTCCTTGTTGATGTCTTTCGCTTTAGTTAGGATCTCAGTAGTCAACTCAAGTCAACTAACATTTATTAAATGACTACTCTGTTCCAGGCTAAATAACTGGACATAAAAAGAAAGCCAAAAGTAAGTGCCTCCTCTCAAGGAGCAACCAGTCTGGAAGAGGATGAAAAAGTGCGGGACTGAGAATGACTTCAGGGTTTAGAGTCTGTGTATCTGGTAGGATAGTGGTACCCTTGACAGAAGTAGGAAAGAGGAAAGGGATTGGGAAAAAATAATGGGTTTAGTTTGGGATATGTTGAGTTTAAGATGTCTATGGGACATCCAGTTCAAGATGTCTAATAGGCAGTTGGGGATGTGAGCCTGGACATCAGGAGATAGATTAGGACTAGACAAGTAGATCTGAGGGTCATCAACACAGAGAAGATAATTGAAACCGTAGGAGCTGATGAGATCACCAGGAGAAATAGTATAAAGGGAGAAAAGGAAAGTAAATATGTTGTAAGTATGTGCCCAGGAAAGATTTTAAATATGTTCTGGGTTCACTGTCTCAGAACTGGGTCAGCTACATCTCTCCTTTAGGACTCTGGGGGATGGAGGGAGGTGCTGAGGGGTTGGCTACTCCAGGCATTGATGCTGGACTGGCTACAAAACCTAGCATAGACTCAACCCATGGGCTCCCAAGTGACTGGCTCTACTTATCTTTCAAATCTACAAGGATATAGCTTCTGACTTGACCTTTAGAAAAGTTAATTTTGTATTCTTGGGACCTCATGTTTATCTCAAAGAGGAGAAAATCTTAAGTCTCATTATTATATTCTCTTGCCAGATGTTGTCAGTTAAGGTGTCACCAAAAATAAGTAGAGATTCAGTAGATAGAGATAGTGAAGGTAGAGGCCAACTTGGGTCTTTTGAAGGTGACTCTACTTAAGATACTGTAACTGCAACCAGTCAGAGGCTATTTAATTATTACATGCTTAGCAGACCACAACCAGCCACAAAATATCTAAGTAGACTCTATATGGGGAGTTTCATCACTGGTATTCTGGGCATGTTCATAGGGACTAGTATCATTTGCTAGGCCCTTGGTATGGCAGAGGCAGAAGATGTTATAGACATCATCTAGTACAACTCAAAAGTCATTTCTGGCAATAGGTTGTATCCACTATCAAATTTGCATTGCCCATTAGGTCAAAAGAAAAGTTGTGGAATTTAAGTATGTGATTTTAAATGGTGTCTTGGATTAACATTGTCTCTTGCTTTCAAAACAGTAATCTCAGATGAAGATAGATCAGTGTATACCTCCTTCACATAAAGACATATGCTACTCCCTCTCTCCAGCTAGGGCAGATAGGTGGCAAAGTAGACAGAGTGCTGGACCTGGGGTCAGGAAGACTTCTCTTCATGAGTTCAAATATAACCTTAGACACTCATTAGCTGTGTGACCTGGGAAAGTCACTTAACCCTGCTTGCCTCAGTTCTTCAATCTATAAAATGAACTGGAGAAGGAAATGGCAAATCATTCTAGTATCTTTGCCAAGAAAACCCAAAATGGGGTCACAAAGAGTCTATGACTGAAAAAAAAAACAATTAAACAAATCTCCCAAACTAATAACTCTATTTTCAAAAAGCATATGGCTTTCATTGCTTTATTCCATGTATGAATTTAGTGTCATAAAGTCCAATGATAACTTCAACTTAGTAATAACTTTTACCATGTATACTTATACAAAGAATACCAGTGACCTTAGTTTCCAACTCCTTTGTCCATTATTTCTACTGGAGAATTATTAAGTAATCTAACCATTAGCCCTTTCATTTCTGTATATCTCTTCTCAGATATATCTTGCTCTATAGTTTTATTTTGTCATTTTTCTCTCAAAGTTCTATTTGAAAGCCTCCTTATCAGGTTGGTGATTCTCCTGCCAAATTATTTCTTTCAATGCTTTCTGAGGTATGTTCCCCTCTTTGCCTGGAGTACATTATCCTGGTATGTATTATCAGCTGTGGTCCAAGAAACTCAATCCATTTCTTTGCCACCATTGATTTAACTCTAGACATGAAACCCTTCCAAAGTCATGAACTTCCAAGTAGAAAGAAGAAAGAAGTATTCTATTGTTCCTTCGCATTCACTTTTTAAACAGAATTTCAAAGTCTCTAAGGATATATTCCAGATTTCATCTAACAATATAATTCATCAATACATAAATTATTAGAAGTGTTTCATGAGCATTAATTTTTAATTTTGGCCAGGTTTTTTACTATATTTAATTGAATACACACACACACATATATATACACATACATATACACATATATGTGTGTATGTATATATTTATATGGATATGTATGGATATAAATATTGAAAATATATACATGTGTAGTATATATACATAAGTGTACTGTGTATTTATATATGTATACATCTGTATTTATATAGATATGTATATGTGTGTACACACACACACACACACACACACACATATATATATATTTCACCTACTATGCACAAGTATATAAAGAACTTTATTAGTTACGAGGCATAAAAAAATTAATTCCCTGCTCTCAAGGACTTCATATTCTACTAGAATGATATAATATCTGTACAAATAAGTAAATGCAAGATAATATGAAATCTAGAGGATTAGAAAATATTTTTAGTACAAGGTAGTACTTGAATGAGCCTTGAAGGAGATTGAGGATTCTAAGAAGTAGAAAGGAGTATATTCTAGGTCAGTCAGTCAATAAACATTTGTTGATGCCTGCTGTGTGCCAGGCTAAGTTAAGTAGGTTAAATGTTGGTATGAGCCATAAAAAGGCAATGGAATGTTGAGACCAAGTTAAATCTTGGAAGACAGCTCACCTCCATCTCCCAGGTAGGTATAACATGCCTACCATCCACAATATATGTTTTCCTCTCATATGGGGTCTTGTTATTTTTACCATTTATTTATGCCTTTGAATTCTCCTTGTTAGGAACATTCTAAACATTCTGAAGGTGGACTATCTCATGATCTAGCCATCTAATTATAGCCTGCAGGACAAATGGGGATATCTTTCCAAAATGTGGTATGTTATATTCTTTTTTGACTTGGCTGCAGTTGCAGTCTAGGTGGAAGTTCTAATGCAAAGCTCTAATTACTGCCAGATTGGCAGCATTTATGACAACAATAGTTTCTTTCTCTTTCCTTCCTTCTTTCTTTCTTTCTTTCTTTCTTTCTTTCTTTCTTTCTTTCTTTCTTTCTTTCTTTCTTTCTTTCTTTCCTTCCTTCCTTCCTTCCTTCCTTCCTTCCTTCCTTCTTTCTTTCTTTCTCTTTTTTTCTTTTCCTCTTTCTCTCTCTTTCTCTCCTTCTTTCTCTCTCTTTCTTCCTTTCTCTCTCTCTTTCTCCCTTCCTTCCTTCCTCCCTTCCTTCCTTCCTTCCTCCCTTCCTTCCTCCCTCCCTCCCTTTCTTCCTTTCTTTCTTCCTCAGCCTAGAATGGTCCAACTTTAGCACGGTTTGAGTGGGGTAAGTTCCCAGCCTTGTTTACCACAGTGGAGGATAATAGCAGGCAGACAGAGAGGTACTGGTCATGGACATACAGAAGATTAGAGAATTGGAAAAACCTGGATAAAGAAATTGTATCAGGGGCAGCTAGGAAGTGCAGTGAATAGAGCACTGGCCCTGGAGTCAGGAAGACCGAGTTTAAATTCAGCCTCAGACACTCTACACTTACAAGCCATGTGACCTTGGGCAAGTCACTTAACCCCAAATGCCCTGCCTTCCCCCCTCCAAAAAGACAAAAAATTAAAAATTAAAAAACAAACAAACCAACAAGCCTCAAACTATAATATATAAAAAGGTTTTTTTAAAAAAACTGTTTCAGACTTTTGGGCTCAGGGTTTGAGGTGATAATTTAATAGCTAGTATTTACCTAACTTTTTCAGATTTGCAAAGAATTTGGATTGGATTTCATCCTCACAAGATTTGTGCTGTAAGATTTGTGCTCATTTTATTGCAAATTTTGGGTGAGGAAATGAAGGCCCAGAGAGAAAAAGTGACATGATGTTTTAATTCTGGTCTTCTTGACTTCAAACCCAACCCTCCATTCATGGTGACATCAGTCAGTTGCCTTTGGTAAAGTAATTTGGAAGTCTGTGTCAGGGGAACATGAACCAGGAGGCCATAAACTCATTATAAAGACTCTTCAATAAATAGGCATGTTGAAAAAACAAAACAAACAAACCAGAGGACAAGAACCAGGAATGAAGCTAAAATCAAGGAGTTAGGAGTGCCAGTATTTAATGTAAATAAATCCAGGTTTTTTTGACTCCAGGTCTTAGGGTGAGTATAAGTTATGCTCCTTACTACCTACATTGTATTGGACAATCCACTTCCTCTCTCTGAGCTTAAATTTTTTCCATCTATAAAATAAGGATATTGGATAAGAGAACCTTCAAGATCATCTACCTGACAAAGAAGCCAATAGTGTATTATTTAAAGCACTGAACTTAATAGTCAGAAGACCTAGTTTGAACATTATCTCTGTCACTTAATAGCTACAAAACCTGGGTAAGTTGCTGTGTCTTCCTTACACCATTTGTAAAATTGATATAATCATAATTGTAGTGCCTATCTCACATGGCTGTTGTGAGGTTCAGATGAAATAATATATGCAAAGTGATTTGGAAACTTTAAGGTGCTACATACATTTCAGCTGTTACTATTTAAAGCCCCTTACAATTCTGACATTCCACACTTCTGTGAAGTTAGAATCATGCTTTCTTGAAGGACAACAAATCTTGCCAATAGAGGCTTCCTATGAAATATATTCTTTACACGAGTAATCCAAAGCTTTCCAGAAAGTCTAACTTGAATGATGTGGAATCCTTGGTCCTTAAAGTCATCTAGTTCATCAACTTTTCCTCCTTATTCTTAGGAATTCTCCATTTCGGATTTAGGGGGAACTCCTCTATCTTTGGGTTAAGTAGGGACTTTGGTTAGGTCATAATTGGTAATATTCTCAAAATACAGTGTTATCTTGGACTACACTAGGAGACATTGCTTCTAGGAATAAAGAAGTGACAGAGCCATTGTATTGTGCCCAGACCAGACCACATTTTGAGCATTCAGTTCTGAGTCTCACTTTTTGGAAAGGAATTATTAAACTGGAGAATAGCCAGAGAAAAACCACCAGAATAACAAAGGACTTTACATAACTTCCTTAGGGGGCTGATTGAAGGAACTGAAGATGTTTAGCCTAGGAAAGATTTGAGAGTGTTGTGCAGACCTGGTAGCTTTATTTAAATATCTGAAAGACTTATATGGAAGGATTATGCTTATTATATGTAACTATGGGGGCAGAACCAAAAGGAAAGGGTGAAAGTGGAAAGGGGGTTTGACTTCAGGAAAATTTTCCTCACAGCTAGAGCTCTCTATAACAGAGAATGGGTTGGCCCAAAAAGTGGTGGATTCCCTCTCATTGAAGGTCTCTCTCTCTCTCTCTCTCTCTCTCTCTCTCTCTCTCTCTCTCTCTCTCTCTCTCTCTCTCTCTCTCTCTCTCTCTCTCTCTCTCTCTCTCTCTTTTCCCCTCTCTCCTGTCATTAATATCAATGAAACACTTAGGTCATTCATTTTCTACCATTCTTTCCCCCCCATTCTTAGTGTATGACTGACCCACCTCCTTTTCTCAAATATTTACTAAATGGTACACCATTTTCCACAGCTTACATAAGTTACCACTGAAAATATGGTGATGACTACTGCCTACCATGTAATATCTGCTAAAAAATATTGTATTTCCTTGTTTGTTTGTTTTAAGTTGCAGCTCAAGGTCCACCTTTTGCAAACCCTGCTTCTCTTATTGATATGTTATTGACACAAACATTCAGTTAGAACCGTTAGGTCATAGGATCATAAATTTGGAAATGAAAAGGACCTTTGAGATCATCATTGATAAAACAACTAGTCATAGCAGGAAGGACATTAGAGTTAGCTCCTCTAGTTTAATTTCCTTGTTTCACCAATGAGAAAACTAAGGCTCTGTGCAGTTAGTTGAATTGCCTAAGATCCCTGGAAGGGCCAGGTCCTCTGATTCCAGGTTTGGGGATTTGCCACTGTGACAAACTGTCTAGTATGGGCCATTGGAGCACAAACTCTGGTAGGTCCTATCAAGATGGGAAACTTCTGGTACAGGCATGACAGTCCATCATGAAGACCCTTCTAAATTCAGAGGGTCTGGCTATCAAGTGGTTAATGTTTTCAATACAGCAACTCATGAGATAATCTACTGACATGTGGAGGTATATGTAATGGGTGCATGACATTCCTCATTCTTAACTTTCTAACCCTGCAGAAGAAATAGGCCATCTATTTTCTTTCTTTAGCCTGGCTTCCTTACCCCAACCTGCCTTCAGAGTGGCAGGAATGAGTTCCTGGAGACCTATCACCACACAATGACACTTAATCTCAGGGTCTGAAGGGTAATAAACCCCTCCTACTCATCACTATAGCTCTTTAGCCCCCACTGCAGTGCTTCTATTTATACAAAGCTAGTCATTCACACTCATGATTCTGTTATATTTTCACATAGCCATTTAGTTATCAATAAGGTAAAATCAATAATAAGTGATACACTACAAATATCTAATAAAAGCAAATATAGAAATAATCAATTCATCATAGTCCATATATGAATCTGTGTTTATGCATTCAGTATCTATGAAGGAGATTTGGCACATATTTACAGAAACCAGGCATAGAGATGCATGACTGAGGAAAAAAACTATATATTCCAGGTAACTCACAACTCTGGACTGAAGGTTTTGATATCATTAATCCATTCAGAAACATCTCCACCACATGACATTTCTCTTCTGCTAACTACTTTACTGTTGGTTCTTACCATTCTCCTGCTGGGCAAATCCTCTGCAACCGATGAAGCTTTAAACAAGTGCTTTAACAAGTGCTTTAAACTCATAGTTACCCTTAAAAAGGGGAGTTTAGAAAATGTTACACTATTGTATTGGTCAGCAGATTCCTTTAAGTAAAGAAACATAAAGCTCATCACGCTATCAAAAGAGAGAATATTTCTAATGCATTTAGCATGGTGCATGGCACACAGTATGCACTATATAAATGCCTATTCCTTTCTCCTTTCCACACCCCTTAGCAATGCAGAAAAACCCAGCCAGCTCTTCACTCACTGGAATTATGTAATGTCCAGTCTGCTTTCAGCAAGCCATTTGATGCATCTGCTACAAAGATTTTATTTCCCTTTATCTTTTTCCCTTTCTAAACAGAGAATGTAGCAGAGAACAACAGGTATATCTCAGAAATTTCACCTCTCTCATCCTCTAGGCAGCAACAAGACTCAATTCTGCTGCCTTCTATTGAGATTCAGTCTTTAGCCAATCAGGAGCTAGCTACTGAAGCCTTGTATTCAGATGACTTGCTGTCTGTCTTTTTCTTCTCAGAAGTCAATGAAAGATGGCTTTCCTCCCACCCCAGAAGATGAGCCTTTACTCCCCTGCTCAGTTCTCTCTTCCATTAATCCTGACCACTCCAGCCAGGTTGTTCATTACTTCTAGTGACTAATACCAGTACCTCCTAGTATTTTGACATTTATCTTCCCCATATAAGATTAACAATAAAAAAATTTCCATTTTTGATAGTATAAAACCAACATGTTTTGTTTAATAATGCAAGAATCTTCAAGCTATTTGATTCATCATTTTATATTTTAAATTCTTAGACTAAAAACAGTTATATGCAAATGAGATAAAAAACCATGGTACCCTTCATAATCAGGCAGTTTCTGCCCTCAGGAAGCTAACCTTGTAATAATGGAGGAGACATCATGCAAACAACTCTGCATGGACAAGTCATGTCAGCAAGCATTTAGTAAGTGTGTACTATGTGCCAGACCCTATGCTAAGTGCTAGAGATACAAAGAAAGGCAAAAGCAATCCCTGTCCAAAAAGGAGCTCACATTCTAATGGGAGGGACACCATGCAAAAAACCATGTACAGGCAAAATTATGTGTGGAGTAAATTGGAGATAATCTTAAAAAGAAGCTAGTCAACTGAGTAATATATGGCTCAATCAATCACTGAATTTCTGGATTCAGCATTTAGCTTCAATGACCAAATTTCTAGGTTAATTCAAAGATAATGTATTCTGATGGCCAAATATACAAATCATGAGAGGCAGGAGCCAGATATTTCCTTGGCTAAACTGAAAGCTAAGAAATATATTTAATACATTGAATGGGACTGGGAAAAGTCTCTTGAAGAAGGTGAGATTTTAGGTGGGACTTGAAGGAAGCCAGGGAGACCAAGAAGCAGAGGTGAGGAAGGAGAGAATTCCTGACGTGGGGGACAGCCAGTGAAAATATACACAGTTAGGAGACAGAGTAGGCCAGAGGCACTGGATCAAGAGTGAAGTGTAAGAAGAGTGGAAAAATAGAAAGGGACTGGGTTGTAAAGGGCTTTGAAGGCTAAACAGAGGAGTTTTTATTTGATCCTGGAGGTCATAGGGAAGACTACAATTTATTGAGTAGGTGGGGTGACATGTTCCTGGTCTTTAGGAATATCACTTTGTCAGCTGAATGTAAGACCGATCAGAGTAGGGGACTGGGGATTGGAAGTAGGGAAACCAACCAGGTTAGTGTTATAGTCCACAAGTGAAGGGATGAGGACCAGCACCTACATCAGAGAGTACTGAGAGGTAATCAAAGAGGAAGACGCTATATGTAATATTATCTATGTATTTAATGTGCAATCTTTTCATAGAAGAAAAGAATAATGGTAAATCAGTAAAACAAAGTGAACTTGATCATAGTCCTTTGTGAATAAAATCTACTCATTTAAAAACCTTATATTCAACTCAAATATTTATCCCTTTTGGATTGTTATGGTTTAGTAAAGAAGTTTGGAGGACTTGGCTTCCCTGAAAATCCCCAATATATTAATATCAATTCCTCAGGTTGATGGTAAATAATTGTACTACTTATGGAATGTTTTGAAATGAGAGTTCTCAATTTGAGAATCATCTGGCCCCAAAATTACTTTAGCCACATCAAGGCAGGAAAGCTAGTCAATTGAGTTGACTTTATATAGCTCATGCTGATTTTCTGGATTCTGCACTTAGTTCCATGGACTGTATTTCTAAGATAATTCAAAGAGAATGTATTCTGATAGCCAAACATCCAAATTGGTAGGTGCTTGAGCCAGATATTTCCTTGGCTAAATTGAAAGTTAAGGAATTTAATTAACACTAAGGAGGAATCCGCCCTTGTTCTACCTTAAGTTACTGATCATCTGGGACAAAGACTGCTTTAAAGCCAGAGGCAGAGTAAATGGCCTAGGGCCCTCTTTCATGGAATTTGTTACCAAGACCCATTCAGCAGCATCTGTTATAAGGTGGACCCCTTGGCTTGCTTGCTCTGGGTTTCTAGCCAGGGAGCAGAGAAAGGTTAGTTCCCCTTGTCATTTAGATGAGAGCATCTTCTTGCAAAGAAAACAGTTTGTTAATTTCAAGCCAAGCATGTACCATAGGAGGAAGAGGATTGGTTGTATGATTATCTCCAAGAGGATGTTGCATTCTTTGCAGGTGAGGGGTCTTTTCTAATAAATTGTGTACTATTTTGTGTGTATGTTTATGTATGTGTGTACATATATATATATACATATATATATACATACACATTCATATATACCATACTCACATATATACATGTGTATGTATGTATGTATACAAATACATACACACATATATCCATATTATTATCATCTTCCTCCATTGCCAAGAAAAAGATAGAGCATTTCCTAAGATGACCCAGACCTGAGGGAAGACATAGAGAAGCAGTTGCATTGTAGTTAGCCTCAGGCTTTATAGGATCCATTTTGGAGAAGTAACAGTCATTGAGTTTTATGATTCACATTTCCTTAAATTACTTTTCCTATAATAGTTTGTTAAAATTTTGGATAAGCATGTATTCTGTAAAATGAAATCTCTAATCATAATAATAGTCATAACTCACATTTATAAAGCATTTTGAGATTTGTAAAATACTTTCCTCACAACATCCCTTAGTATAAATTTTTTATTAGGCCTATCTGACATTGGGGAAAACTGAGGATGGAAAAATTAGGTGACATCTTTAGTCACGTAGGTTTAAAAGCTGAGATTGGAACCTAGATTTTCAGACATATATACTATAAGAGCAATGATAATTCCACTTGAAAGCAGAAACTGTGTAAGTAACTTAATATGAGGTATTGCATACAATGACTGCTTGATAATGCTTTTGGTTCATTCTCCCTTTGCTACCCTCAAATTGTCTTGAGGGCCTTATTATAGCCCTTTTTGAAAAATTTCTCTCTTTACTTTCTTCCTCAGAGATTTCACTTTTTTCTAAAGATTCACTTGTCACTTTTGTGTGTATGTCCTTGGAATCTACATATTAAATGTTACCTTTCTTCTGAACCTCTAGTTCTGAATCTCCAACAGCTTGTTAGACTACTCGATTGGCAAATTAGACTAAGCTCGTCCAAACCTGAAGTCATTACCTGCTGACCTAAATCTGTCCTTCCTCCCAGGGTCCCTATTTCAGTTGAAGGTGGCTCAATCTGCCGAATTACTCAGGTTTGAAACTTTAGGGTCTTGATTCTTCCTCTTCCTCATCCCATATCAGTCACTTGCCAGCTAGTCAAAAATCAAACTCCATAATATGTCTTGCACCCATCTCCTTCTCTCTTTATGAACCCATGCCTAGTCTTTTCCCTCTCCAATCCATCCACCACATTACTGTTAAAATAATCTTTCCATTGTACAGGTGTCACTCTGTCTTTTCCCTGCTCAAAAACCTTCAATTACTACCTTTTCCTCATAGCCCAACAATGAAAGGCATATATAAACTAACTCTAATTTACTTTTCCAGACTGTTCTCATGTTACACATATTAGATCAGGAAGAAGCATTAAGAAAGAATAATAGTACTTGAAGGGAAAATCACAGGTTCATACAATGGAAAGAATACCGATTCAATGTGAGATTTGTGAGATACTAGACTTGGAAGTCATCTATGGCAATATATTCATTTTACAGATAATGAAAATGAGACCCAGAGAAGTTAATTGACTTGCCCAAAGACACAAAACAAATTATTCCTAAAACCTGGACTTATGAACCTACCTGTGTGACTTTGGCCAAATCATTCAACCTCTATTGACCCTAGTTTCATTATTTCTAAAATAAAGGCATCAGGCTAATTTTGATGTCTGGGATCTTATGATACTGAATCTGATTCTAGTACTTATTTCACTATACTACCCTGAAACCTTCCTTTGGGTAAGCCTCCAGATTAGCCAAACAAAATCCTTGCTAATTGTTATCCCAAACTAGACATATTGTTTCCTGCTCAAAGTTGGCCCCTATGCCTATAATGAATTTCCTCTTCTTCAAAACTATCTTCATTCAAGATTCCACCTCCTTTGTGAAGACTGCCCTGACTCCTCAAGCTAAATGTGTTTTCTTGCTCCTCATATATTTCTAGAGTACTTTTTCTGGAGCCCACTTCTGTCCACATCACACTTTACCTTGTATGTGTTTATCTTTGTGTCACATCCTATTGGGAGACTGTCAAGAACTGCCCTCTTTTTTTTCCTTTTTGACTTATCCAGTGTCTGGTATACTTTATTGCAGGTAGTAGATCTTGGGTAAACACTTGTTTACATGGTGACCATGATCTTAATTTAATGTGACCATGATCAAAATTTAATATAATGTGATCTTATGAGGTCTTTCCTCTTGTTTTCTTTGAATAAATTAAGAAAACGTATGAGTGGTAGGTGATTTGGGATCAGAAATGGTGTGAGCAGTACCATACTGCTTCGCTAAGTAATAACAATCTCAATGATTTTTGGGTCCATCACAAATATCTCAAAAAGGTAAAGACATTTCTGTCTATGTAGTTGTAGTACCTAAAGTCTTCAGTGGCAAAGTTTTCATCTTCTTATTACTTGGGCCAGTGTTGGCCAGTATTGCACAAAGTGAGGAGGCAAAGTTTTCTGTTAATTTGTTAGAAAAGCCAAAGGATAATTAATTCTCATTGTGAATCATTGTCTGAGGAGGAAAAAATAAGAAATAAAGGGAAAATCATGGGTAATTTTGAGCAGTGAGGCACTACAGGCAGGGAAGCATATTTGAAAATATTCAAAAACATCATCAGCAATTCCTAGCAGAAAAACATTGTAGAGAAGGCAAAACAAGCTTTAAAAAAATACACATGTTTCTGTGAGTATCCAGAAGAAGTCTTTTAATCCTTTTTTACTACTAAGCATGAAGCTTTTCTCCTGAGACTAGTTAGTGTTCTGCTGCAGTTTCTAGTTGTGCTTTTCAATCACGCCACAATTTCGAAGGAAGCCAAGTGACGACTAATGTCTTCAGGGGATAAACAGCATTATCTCATTTATTACCTTATTTTTCCTGATATAAAATATAACTTTATTGGAGGGATCGGAAGAGGGAGATTAAAATTAGTTTTCCTCTAAATTTGCTGTGCAGAAATCAACAAATTCTAAAGGACACTGAGAAATTCATTGTTTTGAGAAAATGCTGGCATTCAAGTATTCAGAGTCCTGATGGCAAATATACTGAGGGAACTTGACACTAGCTACACCATTGGTGCTGGAAGTTAGTTCATATTCAAATATATCAGCACTGAATGTACGTGGTCTATGACAGGAAAATGAGAGAACACTAAGGCTGTATTGCAGAGAACTAAGGTTGTGTTCAAATGACTCTAACAGCTGTTTGAGAAGTGAAAAATTCAGTCTGGCTACTCATTGTTTGGTCTCCACAACCAAACAATCTATGATTTTTTTTTTCAACTTAAAGTATGGCAGATGTTAAGACAGAGGCCAGTGGTTTAGGGGAAATGGTCAAGAGAGACTATAGGAAAACACTTTTATTTTTTCCAGTGAATAAATGTGGGAGAAATCATATGCATTTTTCTTATTAGCTTACAGAGTTTAAATGATTTACAGATGGTTGGCTGAGTGCTTGATACTATACTTACTTATGTACCTGGATTTTTCTGTAACATATCTCAGTGACTTGAAATCTCAGTCTTTCTCTCTCTGTGTCTGTCTCTGTCTCTGTCTCTGTCTCTGTCTGTCTGTCTGTCTGTCTGTCTGTCTCTCTCTCTCTCTCTCTCTCTGTCTGTCTGTCTCTGGCTCTCTCTGTCTCTCTCTGTCTCTCTCTCTGGCTCTCTCCCTCTCCTCTTCCCCCCTTGCCCTCTCCCTCCTCCCCCCCCCCATCCCCATATATCTCTTTTTCTCTGTCTTTCTGAATAAATTTGTTCTAATGGGAGGGAAAGAAACAAATAGTGCTGCTACATTAAATCTAACAATGATTGACATATGACTTCCTATTGTTGCTATGACTTTGTCCTGATAACAATGAAGTGTTTCTGGGTGGTAGTTAATGAAAGTCCCTCATTATAGCAACAGTTGTATACCAGAGAGAAATCATGAGCCTCTTTTTTAAAAGCCTCTTTACCCATATACAAATATGAATCAAAAGCCTAAGAAATCAGCAGCTTCTACTGGATCCGATGTCAGAGGGTTTCCTTAACTGGATCATCCTTGCTAGATTTAGCCTTTTGTTATTCTGGTTGGCATTTGGCATGTTTTATCCTTGTACCTTAATTGGGAATCCTCACTGTCTTCAATAGCTGTTGTCATTGTGCTTTGACCCTTATAGTCTGGAGTCATCTTCACCAGAAGGTTATAACAATGAGAAAGTCTGACTGCAGAACACAGGTCTCCAGGAAGGTTTTACTGGCTATTCTATAAAGTTAATTTATATGCATTTGGGCAGATGTTCTTCATTTAGTGTGCAATGTTGGCAGTATATAAGGCTTTTCAGGAGTAGTACTACAGGAGTGCATTCATTAAAAAATAGCTTGCCTTTTCCATTTGAAGCATCCCCATTTTTATTTTCTTGATAAAAATAAAAGTTATAGAAAATTCTGCATCACTATACATAAATACTATCATCTTACATAGAGTTCCAACTTTCTTTTTAACTTAATTCTATAAATTCATAGTCTAAATTTTGATGGGTTTCTAGGTTTTTGACATTCAGAAATTAAACTTGAAATAACCTGATTTTTCATCCTTTGTCTTTCTCAATGGCTTTCTTGATTTTTTATGATAGCCTTTCAAAGTGACTCTCTATAAATTCTTATATAGTAGCTTAATAGTAAACAGTCCATTAATTAATTAGACAGCTTACATTTGATTGTAGTATTGGGGATTTATGGGAAGGTTTTCTTCTGCAAAGAGGAAATTCTGAAAAGAAGGTATATCAGTTATGAACTAAGGACCTTAACTGGGGATGACCACTGACAAATTTCACTAATTAGGATTATTTATACCACTCTTATAAAAGATAATCTTATAGAGGTTTAACCTCTGGTCACTTTAGTTTAAAAATATGGCAGTCATGGGGCAGCCAGGTGGCACAGTGAATAAGAGTGCTGGCCTCGGAGTTGGGATGACCTGGGATCGAAACCAGCCTCAGAAAATGAGCACCCACACATAAATAATGACTAGCCATGTAACCTTGAGCAAGTTACTTAACCCCAATTGCTTTAAAAAAATATGGATGTCCAAGAAATTGATGGGCTTGAATTTCAAAAATATACCTGAATTTTACATTTTTGTAATGCCTAACAATGATCCTATTTCATTCAGTTTTTAAGATAGTAGTGATTCTTTCTCCTCAAGGCATAAGCTCTTAAGCTAATAAAAACTTATACTCATATAGCATTTTATATTTTTCCAATTAACTTTCATAGGTATTCATTTCATTTGTCTTATCTTTCAAAAACCCTGTGTGTTAGGCAGGCTAGCTATTTATTATTACAGATTTACAAGTGAAAAAAAATTGAGGCACACGATTTGAATTAATTTGCTTGAGATCCCACAGGTAGTTATTAGTTAGAGCTGGTTCAAAATGCAGGTCTCCTGAAGCATAGTTAATAATTGAGTCTTTAAGTCACACTGCCCTATGATTTTTTGATACTTTCATGTATCTCTAATCTCATTGATGTGGGCAGCTCTTTTAGGGATGCAGCTTGCATCCCATCCACACTTCTCACCTTGATTTTGGAAGACTTCCTTTATATCATTTCATATTTGGAGTATATTAAAGAAACATCAGGCTTTTCATTGGTTTTCCCTCTCTGTAACCTTAAGACTGACTTACCTTTCTTACTGTTCGTAAGTCCTTACCATGATATTCTTTACTCCACAGCTCCTGTGTACTTCTCTGGTGTCTGATTTCTCAGCTACATCATGCAGGTTTCTGTTGTCCTTTGCATGGCCCTCAACTTTAATTCCCTGGAGACTAGTATTTTATGATTCATTGCCATGCAGGATTACCTGAAGAATACTGATGCATTAAAATGTATATTGCAGTTTCCTGAAGGAAATTCAAGTAATTCTTTTATACCTGCTCAATCAGGGTCTAGCTCAGGGGTGGGCAACCTATGACCCTGAGGCTCCATGGGGCCCTCTAGATCCCCAAGTACAGCCCTTTGACTGAAGCCAGACTTCACAGAACATTTTTGTGTTTGGATTCAGTCAAAAGGCCACTCTTGAGGACCTAGAGGACCACATGTGGCCTTGAGGCCACAGGTAGCTAACTCGCCATCCTCAGTGCCTGTTCTAAGATAAGAATACATATGTATTCATTGACCAGCTCTGGGCTCAACTTCATATCACTTTCTGTATTTAAGTTTATAACGTCTCTAGAAAGAGATAAGTGGCATTTGTTATCTTAATTATTTTGGTTTCATGGTTTATTATTACATTGATTAGAATTCTAAAGCCTTTCATGTTTTTTTTTCTCCATAATATTATTTTTATTGCACAAATTGTTCTCCTGGTACTGCTCATTTTACTCTGTATCAGTTCATAATTGTCTTCCCAGTTCCCTCTAATATTGACCATTTTCTCATTACTTAGAGCACAATAATGTCCCATTACATTTCTATACAACAACTTGTTTAGCCATTTCCCAATGAGATACCCTCTTAAGGCTCTAATTTCTGGCCACTACAAAAAGAACTGTTTTATATTTGTTTCAACACATAGATCCTTTTCTTTTTCCCTTGATTTCTTTTGATGTTGTAGTGGTGTGTCTGGGTCAAAGAGTATGCACAGGTTGCTAACTTTCTGAGCGTAGTCCTAAATTGCTTTCTAGAACAGACCAACTCACAATTCCACCAGCAGTGCACCATTAGTGTATCTGTTTTCCCAGTCCATTCTCCCAAAAAGTGTGGGTTTTTAAAATTTTTTTTCATCCTTGCCATTTTGTGAAGCAGAACCTGGCAGTTGCTTTAATTTAAATTTCTCTAATTTTTAGAGATTAAGAGCATTTTTTCATATGCTTGTTGATAGCTTGGATTTTGGGAAGTATAGTTCTTAGTCTGAGTTAGTTCCTTAAATATTTTGGAAATGAGACCTTTATCAGAGGGACTTGTAAACATTTTTTCTTCATCTGCATCCTTCTTTTCTAATTTTGACTAAATTAGATTCATTTATGCAAATATACTTATTTTTTTTAATGTAATCATCCCCACTGTCCCCTGGTTTATTATGTACTCTTTTAACATCCACAGATGTGAAAGATAATTTCTTCCTTGGTTCTCTAATTTATGATATTTCACACACACACACACACACACGCACACACACACACGATGTACTCATTTGTAGCTTATCTTTTTTTTTCCCCCCCACTCCTCATTTTATTTTTTTTTAAACAAATACTTTATTAACTTCTGTTTTACATCATTCATTTCCGCCAGATTTTGAGTTACAATCATTTTCCCCCCATTATTCCCCCTACCCAACCTCCCAGAATAGTAGTCCCACAAGATATCACTTCCTCCAATCTGCTCCCTCCCATACCTTCTCCCATACCCCCATCGACTTTTCCATTAGAGGAAGATGAATCTTTGTGTCCAAATGCCTGCACATCTTATCTCCCAATTATAGGCAAAAGAGTATTAATAATAGTATTTATATATATATTTGAAACATTTAATGTTGCGACCTTGAATTTCAGATCCATTTCCTTCCTCCTTGTCACCCATTCCTTCTTGGGATATAAGTAATTCAGTATATGTTGTACATGTCTAGCTATGCAAAACATTATCATAGTAGATATATTGTACAAGGCTGCTTATAATTCCCTCCCACTCATCCCACCCCCACCTGGTCCATTCCCTACATGATCCTGTCCCTCTTCTATAGTGGGTACTTCCAACCTCCCCTCACCCCAAGGATGCCCTCCCATCCATCATCCCTCCTCTCATCCCCCTTCCCCCTATCCTGCTGCAGGTTGAGATATCCCATTTAGTATGTATGTCATTTTCTCCCTGAACCAAATTCAATGTGAATGTGGTTTTGCCTTTTTAGCCTTCCTTATTCTCCCCCTCCTTTGCAACCACTTCCCTACATGAGATAGTTTACCCTACCATGTCTCTCCCCATCTCCTCTTGCCACTTTCCTCTCTCACCTCATAATTTCATCCCTTGAGTACTCTCCCTTCCCAACAAAATCAACCTATGCCCTCTATCCATATATAACTGTAGCCATATACACACACATTCACATATGTATTCGTATGACCACACCCCCTTCTTCCATTATTTTCATAGTGAGAAAGATATCATCAGTCACAGATATTGCTTTTCCATATAGGAATGTAAATAGTTCAACTTTGATAAGTTCCTTTTGATTTCTTTTCCCTGATTACCTTCTCAGGCATCTCTTACTTCTTGCGTCTGGATGTCAAATTTTCTATTCAACTCTGGTTTTTTCCTCAAGAATGCTTGAAAGTCCTCTATTCCACTGAATGACCATATTTTCCCCTGAAACAAAATACTCAGTTTTGCTGGGTAGGTGACCCTTAGGTTCATTCCCAGTTCTTTTGCCCTCTGGAATATCATATTCCATGCCCTTCGATCCCTCAGTGTAGAAGCTGCCAGGTCCTGGGCTATTCTGATTGTGTTTCCACAATATTGAAATTGTTTCTTCCTGGCCGCTTGTAGTATTTTCTCCTTGATCTGGGGATTCTGGAACTGGCTATAATATTTCTGGGAGTTTTCTTTTTGGGATCTTTTTCGGGAGGTGATCGGTGGATTCTTTCAACCTCTATTTTGCCCTCTGGATCTAAAACATCAGGGCAGTTTTCCTTGAGAATTTCTTGAAGGGTGATTTCTAGGTTCTTTCTTTGATCATGGCTTTCAGGTAGTCCAATAATTTTTAAATTGTCTCTCCTGGATCTATTCTCCAGGTCAGTGGTTTTTCCCATGAGATATTTCACATTGCCTTCTAATCTTCATTTGTTTGGATCTGCTTAACAGCATCTTGATTTCTCATA